>QRDG01000473.1:5933036-6249339 GCA_012064385.1 Puccinellia tenuiflora | reverse complement strand
TGGAAATCTCCTAAAGGCAGAAGCGCATCGAAAGCATGATCGGAAATATCAAAGTGAAAAGTATAGCACTATCGATTTGTGACTCTACAACATATAGGAGTATATGATTAATTCAAGGATTAAAATATATAATATTATGGTTTGAGAAATTTTATTTCAAGATTGAGTGAGTTCCGGGTGCACATGCTATGTGAAAGTCCTCTTAACTGATCATACGTCATGTAGGCATGAAGGGAAACGAAAATCTCACTCTATAACCAAATATATTATATTCATCATATGATGATGATATGAAGTTTATCATGTGATGATAAAGTAATGTCAAATTAGGTGACATTGACGTTTTGCAAAGAACATAAAGAACTGTATAGTACAAACACGGACAGAACCTCTTCCACGAGCAAACATGATCAGCACTAAGACTCCATGAGTGTTAGACACCATGAGTGTTGGATCGATAAAATGTAAACTAGATTATTGACTCTAGTGCAAGTGGTAGACTATTGGGAATATGCCCTAGAGGCAATAATAAAATGGTTTATTAGCATATTCATGTTTATGATAATAGTTTATTATCCATGCTATAATTGTATTAACCGGAAACATAATACATGTGTGGAATATAAACAACAGGTGTCCCTAGTAAGCCTCTATTGGATAGTTCGTTAGTCAAGAGATGGTTAGCGTTTCCTAACCATGGACTTGTTATAGTCACTTGATAACGGAGTCATATCATTAGGAGTAATGATGTGATGGACAAGACCCAAATAATAAAGAGTTGCATTTGATCGTGTCACACAGTTTCATTGCCAACGCTTTTAGTATGCCAAGTATAGTTTCCTTAGTCCATGAGATTATGTCACTCCCGTTTACCGGAGGAATGCTTTGTGGACATCAAATGTCACTTCGTAACTGGGTGATTATAAAGGTGGCTTTCAGATATATCTGATGGTATTTGTTGGGTGACATGAATCAAGAGTGGGATTTGTCCTTCCTTGTGACGGAAAAGATATCTCTGGGCCCACTCGGTAATATAGCATTAGAAAGGTTGCAACCATGTGATTAGGAGTAATCACGGAGATCATATATTATGGACGAGTAAAGAGAACTTTCCAGGTAACGAGATGAAACTAGATATGGAGATATCGACGATCGAATCTCGGGCAAGTTAAATATCGGTGAGACAAAGGGAATCGTATACGAGATTAAGAATCTCCGGCATCGTGGTTCAATCGATAAGGAACTTCGTTGAATATGTAGGAGTCAATATGGGCATCCCGGTCCCGCTATTGATTATTGATATGATCATGTCTACATGTTCTCGAACCCGTAGGGTCACACACTTAAGGCTTCGATGTAGCTAGGGTTTTAGTGAGACAAGTAAATGGTGCAATCAAATGTTGATACGGTGTCTCGGATGAGATCCTAGATATCACGAGGAGCTCCGGAAGAGTCCGGAGATAAAGTTTCATATAAGGAAAGTGGTTTCCAGGGTTCCGGAAAAGTTCGGGAAAATTCCGGCAGAGTACCGGAAGATTCTAGAAGGTTCTGGAAGGTTCCGGAGGGCACCACCTTAGGGGCCAAGAACCTAGAAGGGCCCACATGGACCAAGGGGGCGTGCAGCAGCCCACATGGGCTGGCCGCACCTAACCCCAAAGGCCCATGTGGGCCAACATATGAAAAGGCCCCAAACCCCTAGGGGCTGCCTTGGGGGGTAAGTTTCCCCTTGGCCGGCCGCCCCTAGGACTTGGGGGAGGGGCAAGGGATGCCCCCCATGCCTATATAAGGAGGAGGGGAGGGCTGGGGCGCACCCCATATACCCTAGCCGCCGTCCTCCCTCTCCTCTCCCTCCTCTCTCCTATAGCTGCTTGGCGAAGCCCTACAGGAATTTCTCCACCATATCCACCACCACACCGTCGTGCTGCTGGAATCTCACGAGTCACTTCCTCCTCGCTTGCGGGATCAAGGAGAGGAAGTCTTCATCGAGCTGTACGTGTGGATACCGCGGAGGTGCTGCCCGTTGCGGCACTTCGACGGATTGGATCTCGAGGATAATACATCTCATCGTGACTAGATGCCTCTACTTGCGCGGATCGACTAGCCAACCCCTGCATCGATAAAAGGCTTTGTTCGTTCTTCGAGGGTAAGAGATTGGATCTCATCTTCGCTACCTTCATCTAATAGATCTTGATCCATTGGGTTTCTTCCGCTTGTTACGTAGGAAATTTTTTGTTTTCTATGCAACGAACCCATCAGATCTGTGGGATCTGCTGTGAGAGTTGACTTCCAAAAAAAACAGAGAGCCCGACATGTCTTCTTCGGGCTAAGTTGCTGTTCCTCGGTGCTCCGTGATCTTTGATGGCACCAACTATGCAGAGTTTGTGGGCTTTATGCGTATCCACATGCGCGGCCTTCTGCTGTGGGGCGTTCTCTCTGGCGAGGTCTCCTGTCCGCCGTGCCCTGCTCCTGTGGCTCCTACTCCACCAGTGCCACCCGTTCTTGCTATTGATGCTTCTCTGGCTCATCGGGATGCTGCCAAGGCGATTGATGATGCTGCGGTCGAAACTTATGATCAGCAGGTATCAGCTTATTCTGATGCCCTTTCTGCCTACCGGGATGACTTGTCTGTTTACACTCAGTGGTGCAATGATGATGCTCGTGCTACTACTGTCCTCACTGCCAGTGTTCTGCCTCAATTTGCTTCTAAGTTCATGGGATTGGGCACTGCCGCTGCAATGTGGACTTTTCTTTGTCATCGCTATCATCCATCTGGTGATACTCTCTACCTATTTATGGTTCGTCAGGAGCATGCTCTTCAGCAGGGAGACTCTACTGTTGATGAGTTCTACACCCAGAGCTCTGCCATCTGGCGCCAGCTTGACTCTTTGAGGACTGTTGTTTGTGGTACCTGTCGATGCTGCCAGATAGTGAGGTCAGACTTGGAGTTTCAGCGTGTCCATGAGTTCTTGTCTCGCCTCCGTGCTGAGTTTGAACCTTGGCGTGCACACTTACTTGCTCGTGGTCGTGTTCCTATATCATAGGTGCTTGCAGTGCTTCGAGCTGAGGAGACACGCCTTCGTTCTGCCGGTTCGCTTGCGGTTCTTACTGTACTATCTGCCCGAGCTCCTGTGTCGTCTGCCCGAGCCCCTACATCGTATGTTACACCGCTGCTTCCCACTCCTTCAGGGGGGGGGGGCGACCGCGCTCTCACACTTTCTGTGGCTACTATAAGAAGCCAGGTCACCCAGAGTCTGATTTTCAGAAGAAGCAGCGCGACCTGAGGCTCTCCTCTACTGTTGCTCGTGCGCCTTCGTCGACCCTGTCACTCACTGATCAGGATATTGTGCAGCTCAATCGTCTACTGGCTTCCTCGGGCTCTTCCTCGACGGGCACCGTTGCTTCGGTGACTATTTCCACCACTCCACCACGGCCACCTACACAGTCAGGTACATCTCTGTGGGTTCTGGATTCTGGAGCTTCCTTTCACATGTCTTTTGATTCTTCTGTCTTGTCCTCTCTTCAACCTCTTGATTTTCGTGTTAATGTTCTTACTGTCGATGGAACACCTCTTCCTGTTGCTAGTCATGGTATCCTTTCTACTCCATCTTTTTCTGTTCCGAGTGTTTCTCATGTTCCCAGTATTACCATGAATCTTTTTTTCCGCTGCCCAACTTACTGATTCTGGTTGTCGTGTCATCCTTGATGCCGACTCTTGCTCTGTTCAAGATCGTCGGACCAAGGATCTGGTTGGCGCTGGCCCTCGGCGCCGTGAGACTCAGGGCCTTTGGGAGGTTGAGTGGCTTCGTGTTCCTTCCGTTGCCACCACACCCGCCAGTTCACATGCCCTTGCTGCCTCCTCCTCTGCATCCTTTCAGCAGTGGCATCATCGACTTGGTCATATATGTGGCTCTCGCTTGTCTTCGTTAGTGCGTCAAGGTGTCTTAGGCCCTGTCTCTGGAGATGTTTCTTTACATTGTGGTGGTTGTAGACTTGGAAAACATACCCATTTACCTTATCCTTTGAGTGAGTCTATATATCAGCGTCCCTTTGACCTTGTTCACTCTGATGTATGGGGTCCTGCTCCCTTTGATTCGAAAGGGGGTCATTGCTACTATGTTCTATTTATTGATGATTACTCTCGCTACACTTGCCTCTATTTTCTGAAATCTCGTGACGAGGTTCTCTCTATATATAAGCGATTTGCTGCCATGGTTCACACCCAGTTTTCCATGCCCGTTCGTGTCTTTCATGCTGATCGGCTGGTGAGTATATCTCCCAGATGTTGTGTGGTTTTCTTGCCGAGCAGGGTACTCTTGCCCAGTTCTCTTGTCCTGGTGCCCATGCTAAGAATGGTGTTGCTGAGCGCAAGCATCGCCATCTCCTTGAGACGGCTCGTGCGATGATGATCGCCGCCTCTCTTCCACCTCACTTTTGGGTTGAGGCCGTCTCTGCATCCACCTATCTCATCAACATTTAGCCGTCGGCTGCTTTGCACGGTGGTATACCTATGGAGCGTCTCTCTGGTCGTTCTCCTGACTATTCAGCTCTTCGTTCGTTTGGGTGCGTGTGCTATGTTCTTCTTGCTCCGCGCGAACGCACCAAATTGACTGCTCAGTCGGTTGAATGTGTCTTCCTTGGATACAGTGATGAGCACAAGGGTTATCGGTGTTGGGATCCTGTTGCTCGACGGCTGCGTATTTCGCGTGATGTGACTTTTGATGAGTCTCGTTCATACTACCCGCGTCCTTCCTCCTGGACCTTTTCCGTGGAGGACCTATCTTTTCTCCTCCTTCCCGACACCTCTCCCTTTGTGCCTCATGTTCCTCCTCCTCCACCTCCCCCTCGGATGAGTCCCACTATTCCTGACACACCACCGATGCCACCCTCCCCACCTTCCTCCTCTCCTTCCTCGTCACCTACCTATCCAACCTCCTCTCTGGTGCATCCTCCCCTCTCTCCCTTTCCTCTCCACTACACTCGTCGTTCTCGTGTCGTGGATGATCTTTCTGACGTTCCCTCCACTTCCGGTGCGCCTCCTTCCCTGTCTACGTCAATTCATAACCTCTGTGCTCGGCCTTCCTTAAGACCTCCTCATCGCTACTCTCCTTCCCAGTACGGTCTTTCTGTTGTTGCTGAGCCCACTTCCTATCGGGATGCCATGGCTCAGCCTGAGTGGCAGTTTGTGATGGCTGAGGAGATTGGTGCGCTTGAGCGCACTGGCACGTGGGATCTGGTTTCCCCTCCTCCTGGTGTTCATCCCATCACGTGCAAGTGGGTCTATAAGATTAAGACTCGCTCCGATGGTTCTCTTGAGCGTTACAAAGCTCGTCTTGTGGCTCGTGGCTTTCAGCGGGAGCAGGGACGCGATTATGATGAGACTTTCGCTCCTTTGGCCCACATGACCACCATCCGCACTCTTCTTGTTGTGGCTTCTGTTTGTCATTGGTCTGTGTCTCAGCTTGATGTTCAGAACGCCTTTCTCAATGGTGAGCTGTGTGAGGAGGTTTATATGCAGCCACCACCGGGGTACTCTATTCCTGATGGTATGGTCCGCCGCCTTCGGTGCTCCCTCTATGGCCTTAAACAAGCCCCTCGCGCCTGGTTTGAGCGTTTCGCCTCTGTGGTGACTGCTGCTGGTTTCTCGCCCAGCGACCATGACCCGGCGTTGTTTGTCCACACCTCTCCTCGTGGTCGGACTCTTCTCCTTCTATATGTTGATGACATGATCATCACTGGCGACGACTCTGAGTACATTGCATTTGTTAAGGCCCGCCTCCGCGAGCAGTTCCTGATGACTGATCTTGGTCCACTTTGCTATTTCCTCGGGATTGAGGTTTCTTCCACCTCTGATGGCTTCTTCATCTCCCAAGAAAAATATATTTAGGATCTTCTTTCTCGTGCAACGCTTGGTGATGAGCGCACCGCTGTGACTCCTATGGAGCTCAATTTTCAGCTTCGTGCTACTGATGGTGATCCCCTCAGTGATCCCACACGCTATCGCCACCTTGTTGGGAGCCTTGTCTATCTAGCTGTCACTCATCCAGATATATCATATCATGTCCACATTCTGAGTCAGTTCGTTTCAGCTCCCACCTCTGTCCACTATAGTCACCTCCTCCGTGTTATACGATATCTTCGTGGCACGATCTCTCACCGTCTTTTCTTTCCCCACTCTAGCTCTCTTTAGCTTCAGTTCTACTCTGATGCTACGTGGTCTAGTGATCCCTCTGATCGCCGCTCGCTGTCTGCTTACTGTGTATTTCTTGGAGGTTCTCTCATTGCCTGGAAGACGAAGAAACAGATTGCAGTTTCCTGCTCGAGTGCAGAGGCTGAGTTGCGAGCGATGGCTATGTTGACGGCTGAGGTGACATGGTTCATGGTTGCGATGGTTACTAGAGGATTTTGGTGTTTCTGATACTGCACCGAATCCTCTATTGTCAGACAGTACAGGTGCTATCAACATTGCGCGTGACCCGGTGAAGCATGAGTCACCAAGCACATCGGTGTGGATGCCTCCTTTGTGCGTGTTGCTGTGCAGGATCATACTCTCGCTCTTCACTATGTGCCCTCAGAGTTACAGTTGGCGGATTTCTTCACGAAGGCACAAACTCGAGCGCAACATGGGTTCTTTCTCTCCAAACTCAGTGTTGTTGACCCACCATGAGTTTGAGGGGGGTGTTAGATGTGTATAGTTCATCTTCTGTATATCCCCATTGTATAAGGGGTTTAGTGCACTATACCACACTTGTACATGTATTGGACTTTGGCCCCCTGAGAATACGAGTTGCTCATTTCTCCAAAACAGACCACCTACTACTCCGACATAAGAGATATTTGCAGGGGACGCCGCCATTGTGTTGGATGTGGTAGTACGTGAAGCCCATGACAGCCACGTCCATCTCTCGTGTCTATGTTAGACCCTGACCACTTTATCCTCGTACTGGTAGTCGATGGAGGAAGCGCCTCAGGTTGAGAAGGCCTTGGAGAGGCATGCTCCAACCTCATATTCACCGTGGCAGCCGATGATCTCATCTCTGCTGGTGCCGCTAGATGTGGCCAAGCCATCGCTGTCACTGTCAAATGAGTTACGTCCATCGCGATCACCTTGGCCTCTGCATATGCTGCTGAAGTTAGTGGTGTCGCCAATTCCGCAGATGGTTGTGCCGACGCTGGTGATAGCATCTGTGTCTCTGTGTCAAGCGGATCAGGCGGCACCTCCACCTCCAAATACACAGCCTTGAGCCTTTGCCTATAGGCCCCATACAGTGAAGCTTGCTTTAGCAACTGCTGTATTCAGATGCCCTGTAGCGCCTTGGTAAGCTAGGGTTGCTGATTGCCCAGTTGTACCGCCGTGAGGTGTTGGCCGTTAGCACTATGCGTGTGGCACTAATATCTTCCAATCTGCGCTTAACATCCTTGCTAAAAGCAGCGGGGAAGGTTGGAACCTTGTTGCTAGACATTGATTGTGGAGTAGCGGTTTGCTCTGATACAGATCATCCTGGCATAAGTTGGCTAAACTATTCTTAATATTAAATAGACTCTTGATTCATTGCTTGCTTGCTTGCTACGGGGTACTAGTCTGTTTTCATACAGGCAGACGAATAACTTGTTCATAAGAGACAAACCTATTTTTCTTAACAACCAGGGTATTATATTTTGTATAATTCTATTGCTTCAGATGTTGTGTATGAATGTGCTGTTTTCATCCATTTTCCTTATGATTGCAAGTTTACTAATGCCCTTCTGCAGTCGTGTAGAAGTACAGAGACGTGAGATTCAGCCCTGGCCTTATATCTCCTATCCAAGAGGTGAGCACCTAGCCAGACCATTAATTGCCGTGTTATTGTGCAATTCTTCATCCGCTATAAGATCCTTACAAGTGGTGCAAATTCAGCCTTTTGCATTTGTACTTCTATAATAACCATAAGCTACTTTAGCCTTTTATAGTTGTATTTCTCATAACCTCAATTCTCATCAGCTAACCTTATTACACTATCTTCATGGGTATGTTTGATTTGGGCATCTAGACAGATTTGATGATCTAGACTCCTCGGGATATCCAAAGCCATCAACAACTACTAGTTGAATTTGGCGTGGCGTCACGCCACGCCTTTGGTGATTTTTTTTGTAGAATGTATTTTTTTTTTGTTCAACAAAATGTTGGCTAAATTGTAATGTTCAAACATTTTTTTATATAAATAGGTAGCATTTTTTGTGAGCATTTTTTGATAAATTTTCTATAATGTTTAAATATTTAGTAGGGTGAAATGGTCGAACATGTTTGTATTTTGGCGGGAGTATTAAATTTAAATTAGGAAGGATGCATTATAATTACTTCCAAATAGTGACAACATTTGAATTCAAATTAGGGAAGGCGCATTTGAATTACTTGCAAATAGTGACAACATTTGAATATTCCAAAAAAAATTCCTTTAGCATACGCCGCACCCCCTGTATTTTTAAATGTCCCAATCTATCGAGATTTGTCATCTATTTTATCGAAAATTTCACTAAATTGTTTCTTTAAATTTTGACTAATTGGGAAATGTCAAAATTCGTTGGAATTTGTTGTCTATTTTTCTCTAAATTTTCACTAATTTGGAAGTGTTCATTTTTTTTGTTTTTTTTTTGTTTTCTGCCATAAGTAGGTTGCATATTTTATGTACTTGGAAATCTTAAAATTTGTTGGAAATTGTGTCGATTTTATCCAAATTTCTAATAATTTAGAATATCTTTTTTTGTTTGTTGGCCATCAATGGGTTGCAATTTTTGTTCATAAGAATTCTGATGCAATTTCATTTATCTTTTTCGATTTGTAGATATGAAGGTGTTTATATTAGGACATTTTTTTTTTATATTGTTTAGGGAAATTGGATCGGCATTTGAAAATTTTAAATTTTCAAATTTGAGTTGCGATGATATGCCATAAATAGTTGCGATGATATGCGATGAAATGTTTAATTTGAGTCTAAAATTACAGGAAACGTATTGTCTGAGCATTTACTAATTTCAACTCCACATAATTAGAGGAAGTGCATTTGGTTTGTTTCCAAATGTTGACCAATTCTAAATATTCAAACATGTTTGTTTTTTAGACATAAATCATGTTTGTATTTTTCCCATAAGTAGTTGGCATTCATTTTTCTGAGCAGGTTGACATATTATGGAGTATCTATTTTTTTTTACCATTTTGAAATTTTCAAATATGTTTCTATATTTCAGTAACATTTAATTTAAGTCTGTAATGAGTGGAAATGCGCATTTATTCAATTGAATCCCATATTTAGAGAATGTTCATTTAGGTTGTAGCAAAATGTTTACGAAGTTGGAATGTTAAATTTAAGTCTATTATTAGAGGGAATGCACTATATGACCATTTAGTAAATAGAACTTTACATAATTAGAGTCATGCATTTTTTTTCAAATACTTGCCATCTGGAAATGTTCAAATATGTTTGTTTGCATAATGAGTGGAAAATCGTACGTCTATTCAACTGAATTTTGCAGTTGTTTTTTTTAATTCAAGTCCACACAATTGTCCATATATTTGGAGTGAGTGCATTCCTTTTTTTCAAATTATTTGGTGAAATAAGATGTTTACATATGTTTGTGATTTGTAATAATGAGTTAGCATTTTTTTCTGTGTGATTATTTTGAGTTGTTGCTCATATTGTTCCGGTGGGAAAATTTGTTTTTTTTTTAATTTGTAACATTTCTCCTTTTTGTTTTGCAATTTGGATAAAATAGGTGGGGCCCACCTGTCAGAAAAATATGCTATTTTTCTCGGAAAATATGCTATTTTTTTGGAAATTTATGCGAAAAAATTTAAATGCTGACAGGCTGGGCCCACTGTGACATCGCGATGACGTCAGCAGTGGCCAGGCCTTCCAAATAGTGTCAACATTTGAATTCAAATTAGGGAAGGTGCATTGGAATTATTTGCAAATAGTAACAACATTTCAATCTTCCAAAAAAAAAAATCCTTTAGCATACGCCGCACCCGCTGTATTTTAAAATGTCCCAATTTGTCATCTATTTTATCGAAAATTTTACTAAATTGTTTCTTTAAATTTTGACTAATTGGGAAATGTCAAAATCCGTTTGAATTTGTCGTCCATTTCTCTAAATTTTCACTAATTTGGAAGTGTTCATTTTTTATTTTTTTTGTTTTATGCCATAAGTAGGTTGCATATTTTATGTAGTTTGGAAATCTTGAATTTCGTTGCAAATTGGTGTAGATTTTATCCAAATTTCCAATAATTTTGAATATCTTTTTTTTTGTTTGTTGGCCATCAATGGGTTGCAATTTTTGTTTATAAGAATTCTGATGCAATTTCCATTTATCTTTTTCGATTTGTAGATTTGAAGGTGTTCGTATGTTGCCATGAATTCTTAACTGTAATTAGAGAAAATGTGTTTGACGTATATTCAAATGTTGGAAATTCGAAAACTTTGAGAAATGCTACGGTAATTTTGAACAGTTGGCAAACTTGATGGTCTTATTAAGTTTGTATGTTGGCATAAATAAGTAATTAAGCTTCGTAATTAGGAGATGTGCATCTTATGAGCATTTAGTGAAGTGCATATGTAATTTGTGGAAATTGCATATGAATCATTATTTTTTTTGTTGATATATAATTTGAGGAATTGCATATGCATTTCATATGGGAAGAAGAAATTTTATGTACACAATGGCTATAAGCGGTGCTTAAACAATAACCCACCAGAAGAGTAAGATAACCATTGAATTTTATTTTTATAACCATTGTAGAAACTCTAGAGGAAATATCCTTCTACACGGCTGGAACTACAATTATTAGTTTATCTGCATAAATGATACCTTCAACCTCTCAAAATGGTATTATTTTATCAGAAATAAATCCACTGAAGAGATATATTTGCACTTGAAATATATTTGCACTTTAGCTAGAGCGTACAGAAAGAACATAATAAATCCACTGAAGAAATATATTTACACTTTCGCTAGAGTGTACAGAAAGAGGATATTTGTGCACTCGCATAAGCTGGGAGCAAGAGAGCAATGCCAGTCTGGTTGGCCTCCCTCGGAAGAAGCTTAGCATCGCCACCACAACTACTATGGGTACTGCCAATTGCCTCCACCTGAAAAATAGTGGCAAATAATCATAAGAAATTAATGAGCTCATAAAGATATATGACATACTTTTGGAAGCAAATAGAAGTTTAATTGAAGAAGTAGCAGATGTTATATATTGAAGCATTTTACTAATTGCAGTGAGTAATCAAACACAAATAGCTGTGACAGTTAAAAAACTAAAGTTGCGAATACCTTAGGGAAGGGGTTTATCTACCTCGGTTTGAAGATCTAGTTAGCATGCGTAGCTCAAAATTTATTAAACTTTCAAAGAAGATCCAATCTCTAGGGCTTTGTGAATATCATTATATACCATATCAACAGACATGCATGAACTTTTAGAAAATACATGTCCCACTTTCATTAGATGCAAATGAAAATAAGCTTGCAAACCTGCAAGGGAAGAAAAGTTAAAGGCAATGAGTAACTCGTGTACTCAACATAAGAGATCAAGCCCATCATATAAAGAACACGCACAACCAGAAAACAAAGCAAACTCTGCCTGTAAACTCCTCATATTATTTACTGGCTACATCTCTTCTTTTTGCATACATCTTCCATACCATCATTCGTCAGCTTATGAACAATTATGAATTCTAGCTTCAAATACTGTATTAGTAAGATAAAAGCAAGATAATGTACGAATTGCCTTGGTTGATATACAGCCTATGCATAGCGGCTGAGTATTTCAGCTAATGATTTGCCAGAAAAAGAAAAATCCAACTAAATAATAGGGACCATAGATATTTTGTTAAGAGTTTTTTTGCTATCTTCCCCAATTCATTATGGGCTTTAATAATTTGGTTCTGCTATAGCTACGTTCTTACTTCTCAAGTGGTAGAGAAGTTAAGCTTACACACTAACACATCAATTTTAACTATCAGATGGCTTGAATATGTAACTAAGGAGAAGCAGCATGGCAGCGAGCCAGCACATCACGGGAGATGAAGGCTCTGTATGTACCTACATGTCCATATTTCTAGGTCATTCTAAAACATAACAGAATTGTTAAAAGTTGAGAAATACAACTGAAAAATGCGGATGGAAATTAGGGAAAAAATAGAATTTAAATATACTGCTATGTGATGAAGAAATCGCATTGTTTGATCCCATATGCATTGGTCATTATTGAGTGAGAACATATCAAACTTTCTACAGACACGAAAAGTTAAAATATGTTATCTGCATGAACATTGGATTAAGTCATGATGAGGGGATGGACACTTCAAATAATGCTACCCATACTACCATCCATAAAGTTGCAAACAATTGTATCTATTAGAAATGAGATTAATAGCTCTGGTAATACACCATGGCATGGGAAAAAATATAATAAGTTTTCATGTACCACACTGTCTTCCAAAGAACTACAGAACCAAGCTACGATGCTATGTAAGTACCATTAAGGATCAAAAGAAGAACTATTTGAGGTATATTTTAAGATAAAAAAACATAGATTACCTTCTGAGAACCATGTGAAGTATTTCAGTCTGAAATCAGATGCTAAAAATGAGATCAATAGCTCTGGTAGTACACCATGGCATGAGAAAAATATAATAAGTTTTCATGTACCGCACTGACTTCCAAAGAACTACAGAAGCAAGCTACGATGCTATGTAAGTATCATTAAGGATGAAAAGAAGAAATATTTAAAGTATATCTGAAGATAAAAAAAACATAGATTACCTTCTGAGGACCTTGTGAAGTATTTCATTCTGAAATCAGATGCTAGCTGCCTCCTTAAATGAGATCCTAGTTGCGCTATTATCTTTCTTTGACAACTATTTTATCTATTCAGCTCAATACAAACACCCTTCTTTTCAGTTGCCAACAATAAAGCCGAAGTGTGATATCCATCACTTGCAACAATTTTTGAGTACTCAAGAACAGCAAAAAAGCCAACATCATTCTTTCCTTTCTGGTATTACCATAAAATCTATGCCTAGCTGCGCTGCACATAATAACCAAGTAAAAATGTGAGGCCACCAGTTAGTCTATGAAAGTTTCGAAGGTAGAATATGAAAGTATCAAAGTCTATCATCAGAAGGAAGACACTGCAATTATTCAAAACAATCTATATATTTTACATCTTGCCTAGGAAAATACGTCTACTGGTTAGTTCCTTCAATTGAGAGTTGAGACGCTTGCATGCTTTTTGTACAGAAATAAATAGATCATGTGATGTTTTAATTTGTAGACGTTGTTTGAGACAATCTACGACTGTGAGACACTGAGAGGATAATCAGGTTCACAACAAAACCATTGGGAAGTGCTGGAAGTAGACAGAAACCAAATGTGCCATTCAGTCGACAGACAGGCCTTGAGTGATTCTGTGTTTGATGATCTTAAGCATGGAGCATGTCGGCAGAGCTGTGAGGAACCGTCCGAAAAAAAAGGAGATGGTGACACGACTATGTGCAGAATGCCCGCCAGCCATGAATCTAGACAGACCAGAGGAGAAAACCTAACAGAACAGAAATTTAAACATCTGCAAGAAAATATCATGTAATGCAAAAAATGAAAGAAAATGCTTGGAGGGGCACCGGCCGCTGCCGGAGTGGAGGTCCAGCGCCTCTGGAGGAGCCGCCCAGGTCGTAGATGCGCTTGAGCTTACTGTTCGCCAAGAAGAGCACCTGCATAACGGAGTGCACCGACAGCCGAACGGG
Source organism: Puccinellia tenuiflora (assembly GCA_012064385.1). Taxonomy (NCBI): domain Eukaryota; kingdom Viridiplantae; phylum Streptophyta; class Magnoliopsida; order Poales; family Poaceae; genus Puccinellia; species Puccinellia tenuiflora. The sequence continues at coordinate 6,235,560 of QRDG01000473.1, read as the reverse complement.
AAGGAGCGGAGCAGCGGGGGTGCGCGTCGGCGGCGGCGGCGATTTCCGGCCGTGCAAGACGGTGAAGGTGTGGTCGATCCGCTCGATTCCGATCCTGCTGGCTTGCGTCCGTTGGCAGGGAGATGTAGAGGAGGACGGCGGAGCTCGTGGCGTCCTTGGATTCGTCTGGGGAGGCCTGCAGCGACGGCGTCTCGCGTCGGCGACGGCGGCGGCTTGCCGGGTGTGCGGGAGGGAGAAGAGAGGGAGCAGGAAAGAGAAGGGAGGAGGGGAGTTGTGCGGTCGTTTTTGCAGATAGGTGCCCGATGTTTGTTGAAATTACAATTTAGTCATTCCTAGTGCAGAGTCGTGGACTGCGGGTTCTATTTACGGCTTCTGGAGGGTTGTTTTTGTAAAAGCATCATCGACGCCTCGCGAGGGCCGTCGGATCGCCGGCGGACGGCTCGGATCGGCGACTGTAGTACTGTAGCTAGCTACAGTGCTTACTGTAGCTAGCTACAGTAGCAGGAGGCCTCCCAGCGCGAGAATCCGCTCGACTTTAATATAGTTAGTAGATTATCAGTGGTGAGTCAATGCGTGTAAAATTTGGTCATGGGTTGCGCTCATTTACAGCTTTCCTGTGCCGCTGACAACTTATACTATGCCACTATCATTTGAGCAGAGCGCTTGAAATTGGTTAATACTTTTGAAGAGACTTTTGGGGATGTATATGGTTCTGGTAAAGGTGTCTGGAGACAACTAAGCAAAACAATCTGTTATAATTTACCCCGATGTGTTGTCTCACTTGCTTCATTCAGCGGTAATCTTACAGCAATGTACTATTTACTGTTCCACGTTTCAACTGGGCTATCAATGAAAACTGCGGTATGTATGCAGGAGAAACGAGGTTTTTTGCATGCACAGGCTTATTTATTGAATGGAATAAATGCACCCCCATTCTTACTTCGGCAAGTTTGGTTAGGGATCCTAACGATGGAAATAAGATTGCTGAAAACTTGAAGGTTGGTTCATGACAGTCGATCTGGTCCCATACATTTCTGCTATGGTCTCACAGTGCCATTTGCAGATTACAGTTTTGCTTCCAAACAAAGAAGGGATCTTGCAACACTATAATTTACACGACAATGTTGCTCTTGTCGGTATCAAGGATTTCAATCCTCTTCGTCCAGCTAGAATTCTTGAAGATCAGTGGGATCCTAAAATTCTTGAAAACCCCAATGTAGTAGCTGTGGGACGCTGCTTCAAATTAGGCGTGTTAATGGCTGCACGTGGAAGACTAACCGACTGGTAGGGCACACTTGATTACAGAGATATTGGGTACTCCAATTGTAAGATCACTAAGGTCGGTACTACTCTTGGGAATATTCTTAGTTAGCGTATCCATCAGATGATGTGCTAAACCATGTCTCTTCAGCATTACAAGTGGCAACTTCTCCATGGAAACTGTTTCAATTTCACTTTTTGTTTGCCAGGCTGGGATTGGAGGGCCCCTGATTGACTTTAGTGGGAGGTTTGTTGGCATGAACTTCTATGATAAGAAAATAGGAACCCCGTTCATGTTAAGGGACTGTATTATTCGAGTGTTGGCACATTTTGAGGGAAAAAGGTATGTAAACCAATACTTTTTGTTTGTCATCGTTGAGCGCATGTCATGTTAAGCATACATATTCAGGCTTCGGATCAGTGTATAACGTGACATTTTGCATTATCCCGAAAAGAATACTTTCTATGAAGTCTGGCCTTAGTTTGCTGCTGGGTTTGACAGGACTGTTGATGAAGTTGGCAGAGATGGTAAACCAATCAGGTATGCATTCTTCTCTACTTATTATTTAATGCTTTGCATAAAGAAAATTGCCGGTAACGTTATTATGTTTGGAAAACCGTCGAATAAAAACAGGTGGTCTGTGCCCATGCCATGTTGGCGCCATCCAGAAGATGAGATCAAAGATTCACGCCCACCTGGCTATGATGAAACATCTGGGAGATTCAGATTCACATATATAGATGGAGAGAGGCTCGACAACCATTAGATGTCCGTACGACTCTTGCTCCACTATGGTTGACTTTAGCTCTCCATGTCGTCCAAACCATGTTCTAAAGTTTGGTGTTTATTTATGGGACTGAACGTACCTCACTGGGGCTCTCTAACGTTTGCTAGTTTTTGTGGTAGCTGAACATTTTATGGGTGTTTCGAAAGCATTTATAAACAGACGGACTGAATCAGTACACGTCGTAGATGTTCATATGTATTGTTTCAGTCGTAGTCCAAGTTTTCTACATGTTGACGGGATCTGTAATGACTAGTGACTAAAATTTCTCTTGTTACTCAAACTCAAATGTCATGCGAAGGTTAGTTCACGATGTGGTCCTTACCTTTTCTGCTCAGTTCTCACAGTGCCATTTGCAGATTATAGTTTTGCTTCCAAACAAACAATGCAAAGAGGGGATACTGCAACATTTCAGTTTACACTACAATGTTGCTATTCTCGTGTCAAGGATTACCGTCCTCTTCGTTCATTTTTTTTTTCGAGAATAACTCTTCGTTCATTTAGAATTCTTGAAGATCGGTTTAATTAAAGAACTCGTAGAGATCCAAAAGTAGTAGCTGTGGGACGCTGCTTCAAATCAGGAATCTTAATGGCTACTTGTGGGAGACGAACTGACTGGTCCGGCATGCTGTATTTCAGAGATCTTAGGTACTCCAGTTGTAAGATCACTAAGGTTAGTACTACTTTTGAGGATATTCTTAGTTGACATATCCATCACATGATGTACTAAACCATATCTCTTCATTACTATAAATAGGACTTCTCCATGCAAATTGCTTCAATGTCACATTTTTGTTTGCTAGGCTGGGATTGGAGGGCCTCTGGTTGACTTCAGTGGGAGATTTATTGGCATGAACTTCTATGATAAGAAAATGGAAACCCCATTCATGGTTAGGGACTGTATTATTCGAGTGCTGTCACTTTTTGAGGCGAAAAGGTATGCACATTTAGAATTTTAGTTTGGAATATTCAAGTGCTTGTCATGTTAAGCATATATGTTCAGGCTTGAGATTAGTGCATAACTTATAGTTTGCATTAAAAAAAAGATAGTACTTTCTCTAAAACCCAGCCTTAGTTTCAGAATTTGTCTATATAACATCAATATGCATGATTTTTTGTTTTGCATATTCAACTTCCTGCCATGTTTAAGTATATATATAATTATTATATATTCATATCAGTGCATGACATTGACATTTTGTGTTTTCTCGAAAAAAATACTTTCTACTAAATCTAGCCTCAATTTGGTGCTGTGTAGGACTGTTGATGAATTTGGCAGTGATGGTGCACTAATCAGGTACTTATTTATTTATCACTTTGATGTTTTGTATACTCATAGTTTGCCGATTACATTACTACGTGTGGAAAACTATATAATAACGGAAACAGGTGGCCGGTGCCCATACCATGCTGGCGCCATCAAGACGATGAGGACGAAGATTCGCTGTCATCCAGCCATGGGGAAACATCTGGGACGTTTGGATTCACATATTTGGGTGGAGCCAGACTCGACTACCATTAGATGTCATCCCGCTCTTGCTCTGCTCTCTGTTTGATTTGCGCTCTCCATGTCGTCAATCTGGTGTGCATGTTTGTTCGAGCAGTTCAGAGTTCTTCCATTAGATGGAGACACAGTTTGTTGTTGATTTCTGGGAGTGACTGTACCTCGTTGTGGCTCTATCCAATTATCGCTGTACTGTGTCAGTCATAGTCCAAGACATATTGAGTTATTGACAGAACCTGCATGACTGACAATTTGAAATACCTCTTGTTACTGAAATTGTAAAGCCATACTACACCAGCCATAGCGGTATTCAACGCCTAAATTTCCTTTGGATGTAGTTCCTTCATGATCTGAAATGGGTTAAGACCATACTCAAAAAAACTCAGCCACTGCAAAATTCTTGACCCAGATCTCAAACAAGCAACGGGAGCATACAACCCTTCATGTAAACAGTGACAGAGGTCGTGACGGATCAATTCACCCGCTATAAATACAGAAATCTGTATGTTTTGTGCATATACTTTGTCAAAGAAACTGCTAGAATCTGCAAGGGAATTCCCATCCGCTACAAACAAGCTACAGCATCATGAACCGGACAAGATAGATAGCTCACACAGCAGTCATCTGAAACCAGTGGATCCGATAGACAGAACACAAAGAGCATGTTGCTATTACAATATGGCAACAAATATCAAAGCTCTGGTTCCATGAGAAAACATAGTCAGCACGGTTTTTATTTCAACAAAAGAGAGAAAAAAAGAGCACTCAACTAAGATAGATTGTAGTGGTTCTAGTTCTCAAGACACCATCAGGGATAGAGGATATGTGCATGAAGGTCCCATGAAAACAACATTGGGCGACTCGGGCAGAGCTCATACTAGCTTCCTACACGGCATTCTAGCAGTGTTCTCTATTGGTAATTCCTCCCTGGCCCATCTCTCCCCTCGTAGGCAGGTGGTGCTGCATTGTTGTAGTTACCGCTGCCTTGGTACCCCTGGTTGTTACCTGCACCACCATAGCCAGGACCACCGCCTTGGTAAGGAGGCTGGTTGCCACCTGGGAAAGGTGGCGGTGGCGGGTTGCCAGGCCCTCCACCCTGGTATCCAGGGTTGTTGCTCTGGTAGGCTGGGCCTTGACCACTGTGCATGTTGCCACCAGGGTTACCTTGGTAACCTTGGTTACCAGCTTGGTAGCCAGAGGGTGGGGCACCTTGGTAGCCAGGGGGTGGGGGCGGGGCATTCGGATAGTTTGGTCCACCTCCTGGACCATAGCCCGACTGTTGGTTTGGTGCCTGGGGCTGGTAAGTTGGTGGAACACCCGCCTGCCCCTGTCCAGGGCCCATTGGAGGAGCATCACGGGCTGGCATTTGGTTCTGCCCTGGGGGTGGGGGTGGGGGTGGCTGGTAACTTGGTGGAGCCGGCCCGCTCCTTCTTTCCATGCCCCTCGACCTGTTGTTGTCATAGCTGCGAGGCCTGTCGTTGCGCCGGGATCTTTCATTGGCACGGTTATTGTTTCTCACCCACTCCTCATGGAATTTGGGGTCGTAAGGAACAGCTTGTCCATTTATAAATGGTTCTCCTGAAATACAAGAAAAGGCATTAGATACACCCAGATTTCTTAACCGTATGGCCATGGATGGAAACTGAAAATAGTGCACAAGCTCAAATCATCCAGGGAAGAAACAAATGGAGCTGCCACCTCAAGGGGCTCAAAAGCCAGAACAGAGCAGAAAATACTGTTACGAGATAGCATCTTTCCCAAAGCAAATATTTGCACTTACATCTTAAATATACTGCGATCCATAATAAGACAACTGCAACACAAATACCATACCAACAGGAGGACGATGTACACTTTAGACCAGCACTAGGAACTACAGAAGCAATCACTGCCATATACGGAGTAGCTCTAAAATCAATTCTTTGTGTACTGTGTAATATTCAGGTTTCATCATGAAACAGAAGTTTGTGGTTGGTAACATTACCAAAAAGAGACAGTGGCCAACATAAGCTCCTGCTTTATTTAAAAATTAATCAAAATGTCACCAATCGCCATGAATTTCATAGTTGAATAGATATCTTGCATACTAGTGACATCCTTTACTACATACTGTAGGGATGAAGATGCAGAGCGCAGCGAAGATTATACTCTAAGACTACAAATACCACACCATACAAATGATGAGATGTTCATCACTAAACAGTTTAGTGTTAACTAGAATACAAGAGTGCGACACAATCAGCAGCAGAAATAGGATACCAAGAATGATAATTAATCAATCGATGGAACAGGATAAGCATGTCTTAAGGGCGTGTTTGGTAGGTTGTATCACCCTAGCACAGCTTTCCCAATGGAGACATGCTGGGATGGGCCGGGTTGAGCTGGGATAATCCTATCTGTTTGGTGGCCTGCATGTGTCAAGACATGCTGAGATGGGAGGCTGTTTGGTGGACCGTATGAACCGGGACAGGCTGAGAGTGGAGTCCACGAATTGAAATTACAACGAGGTCCAGATTCTTACACAAAGGTCCTTAAAGAAAAAACGAAAAAAGCAATCAAGTCCTCTGAAATTTCTGACGCACGGGAACGACGGGAAGTTGTCGTCTCCGGCGCTTCTGCTCCTCCGCGGCGCCGCTTGGGCTCCTCAGCGACGGCACGAAGAGGCGGTGGTGGTGGTACTCTGTGGCAGTTGGGCCGCCGGTTGAGCTCCTCCGCGGCGGCGGTTGCTGCTGGTTCGCCAAGCCGAGTGGAGGCGGCGGTTCGTGCTCGGGGGAGGGGCGGAACGCCGGTGAGGGGCCTGCTGCCGCCTGCTCGAACGCCGGTTAGGAGCTCGGGTGCGGAGGCGCGTGGCGGCGGGCTGGGAGGCGCGTGCCGTGGCGGCGGGCGTGGAGGCGCGCGGCGTGGCGACAGGCGTGGCGGCGGGCGTGGAGCTGGGAGGACGCGCCGGGAGGTGGTGGGGGGAAAATGAGAGGGGTTTCCAGCGGGGGCTCGCAAGGCGACGCACGGGTGGGGCCCATGCGTGGTGATTTTCGGCAGGGCTAAGAGCCATTTTCGGTATGAGGTGAGCATGGCCCAAATAGCTCACCCAGGCTACCAAACACCCAAAAACGGGGTGGGGTGGGAATTTCTGAGTTGGACCGGGCTACCAAACACGCCCTAAGCCTTTCAGTAAAAATACAAGTCCTAATGGTAAATCTAACTAGTTGGCGGAAAAAGCAACAGACATTTCAAAATATTATAGCAAGGAAATTTAGTCAGATACAGAGTACATAATCATTACCTCCATAATCCTTATTTTTGACATCCAGGTATGAATCAGGAAGAACCCAACGGACATTAGGCAACTCTGTAAATGACGTAGTGCCAAGAGTTCAAAACAACATTTGAGGTCACCTTCATATAAAGATCATGTACAAAGAATTTCATGTGAGAAACTGAGGATCAATACCTTTGAGTTTTAAGGAGACATCCTCGGATACTAGGGCTCCAAATGCAAAATAATGCCGAGTTGACACAGAGTAGATCTTCATCTTTGCCTCTTCTTCACTGGAAGATAGGATAGATTCAAGATATGTTATAAATAACTAAAAATCTAAAATACATTGCATGTTATTCCTGAGACAACAAAAACATCAAGGATGACTTTGTCCTATTGTCCTCAAACCCATGTTTGCTACAGTTACGAGAGACAAACAAAAACATAAACACATGGTAAAACTGCAATAGATGTCTAAGGAAGTTAGTGAACTCTGTCTTAGGTTCAAAAAACTAAAAGTACTAAGCATGGTCCTCAAGTATGAATCAACATCAACACAAATGATAAATTGTGATTCTTGAATGAACATGTATAGAAAGCATTTATGCAAATAATAAAATAACACATTTTCTAATAACAGGTAAGTAACATACATTTCTCACACTTATCCAATTCAAGTCACAAACCATTTTGAATTGATAAAAATCACCTACATAAGAAACCTACAAAATACAATAACCAGACTTCAGCTGCCCAATTTCAACTTGCTTCCTTGCCCGCGAATTTCCAAACAATTGCAAATATAGCTGTGCAACAGAACAGCACCACACCGACATGCACCGACTAAATGAAATTTTCATGCTGCCACAAGCAGACTCCCTTAGTCAATGACCTACACAGAAAGGACTGGCACTACGACACAATCTCTAATAAACCCTGTATAGCTAAAAATAACAATATTTCAAGATACAGTTATAGTGGTGATCAGAGCAGCGAATAATCGTCTCTACTAAACTGGTGTAGTAATTTCAAACATTCTTGAGATCATTACTAGTTTATTACCGCATCAAACATAACAAAACCCTGAGAGCTGAAAGTTGTTCTCTGTGCACAAACAGGGGGCCTAGTATCACATCAAACGATAGCACGACATCTACATCACCACCTTAACATTACCCACCCCGAATCCCATCTACGGCAACCAAATCGAAACATAGTTGTAGAAAACATCACGGATGCGAGGGGCGCATCAGCGCGGGAGGGGGGGATTGTGGTGTAGGAGGGAGGCCATACCCTCCGACGACCTGGGCGAGGGTCTTGATGTAGGTGTCGATGATGTCTTCGCGGGAGACGTCGGGGTTGCCGGGGTTGCCTGCGGGCGGCTCCATGACGACGAGCCAGTGCTCGAAGTCGCACCCGTCGAGGAGAATCGTCTCCTTGGGCGGGCGGTTGCTCCAGTTCGGGGACGAGTCCCTTAGTGACGAGGTCGCGGGCTGCGTCGCGAATCGCCTGGCCCAGGGCGCCGCGGCGGGGGACGGGCCCCGCACGGCCGGGAGGAGGCCCCCCGCCGCGGCGGCGAGCGGGCGGAGGAAGCGGGAGGCGGCGGCGGGGAGGGGCGAGAGCTTGGAGAGGAGGAGCGCGCGCGACGCCGACGCCATGGGGGAAAACCCTAGTGGAGGAGGTGGGGAAATGGGGGCGGAGAGGGGAGGGGGTTTAAGGCTTTGGCGAGAGTATACGCGATTTATAGAAAGGGCTCGTGTTTTGTTACGACGTAAATATCTCTGTCCACTACTGGGCTTGGGCTGTGAACTGTATGATTTGTGGATGTGGTATCGTGGACATGGCCTCCATAAAGGGGCTTCTCAGTCCCTCTCGCGAGGCTTTGCTCCTATCCGTTTGATGCTGATATTTTTTTATTCTTTTGCACAAAGGGTGGAGCCGCGAAAGACCCAGAGCTGCATTAATTATCGTATCAAACAGCGGGTACAAGTTTGCACAGAGACCTCTAACCATACTCATCCTAAAGAACCAACTATTTGAAGATAAGGCCTACAAAATTACAGAAAGCACCCCATCATAAAAAGAAGAAACGCAATCAGGTGCTTGGGCACCACCTCCGCTGATCGCGAGCGACCTCCAGACACAAGCCACGCTGAGATCTACGAGGGAAAAGCTCGAACTCTCACCTCCAGCGAAGAACCTCTGACGCCAGTCAGGTCGTAGCCTCCGGGGACAAACCACTTGGAGACAACGAACGGTCGAGCTCCGGCGAAGGGTTTGGAAGACCACCGCATGGGAGGAGGAAGACTGCAGCAAGAAAACAGACCATCCCTTGCAGAAGACGAAGAAGACCAGCAGCGCCTCTTCCGCCCCTCGCTGCCACGGTTGGCCAGAGGAAGAATCACCAACAGCTTGTACCCGATTTATAGAAAGGGCTTGTGTGTATTTTTTGCATGTCATGCTTATGTGTCTTTTTTGCATGCAAGAGAAAGAAAGGGCTCCAGTGCAACGTTGTCCGGTAGCAGAGCCCATTTATCTTTTGGCATATAAACTATTGTTAGCTAAATTTCACCCAATTAATTGTGTATGACTAAAATATTTGGATAACATAGTACACGTCATAATTCAAATTTAAAATTACATTTCAATAAAATCCGATAAATTGAGGACTACTCGTTTCCTTTGTGGATGCACATATGCCCAACCAAATAATTTCGGAGTTGAACATGAAGAGCCCGGTTACGGATTTAATGATGCATCTGGAGGTAACTTTTAAAGTCAGCGGCTCCATGTTCATGCTCAATCAAAAGGCATTGAAAGTGCCCACTACATCATAGATTCCGTCATCACACGCAATGCAGTGGACGAACCTACCACTAGCAGGGGAAGCTTCCGTTTCTAAAGATGGAGGCACAACCACCCTTCAATTTCAGCTTGAAGCCACTCTACCTTAGGGGCGCGCTTGGTAGCCTACAGGACCTCCAAACAGGCCCGCCAGCTGCAAAAGTGGCCTGTTTGGTTGGTCACAGGAGGCCCGCATTGTGGCTAGCACGCTCATTAAAGCACCGCTGAGCCAGGCACGAGAGGCACGGTTGAATCGACCGTGCCCGTGGAGCCAGGCCCCAGAGCTGCGAAAAGGGGCGACGCCATGTGCGGGGAAAGGTCGCGGGAGATGGCGGGAGATGGCGAAATTCCGGCTGGGTTTCGCGCTGCACATACTCTCACCTCCTCCTCTATTCGGTCACCGCCCGCCATAGAGCACCAAAAAAATCCCCCTCCAACCGGATCTTGGTCTCCGGCTGCAGGTCGTCCTCTTCCTCTCCGGCGACAGGTCGTCTCCGTCCTCTCCGATAGCAGCTCGTATTCATCCTCTCCGGCATCTGATTGTCTCCGTACTCTCCGGCATCTGCTCGTCTCCTTCCTCTCTGGCAGCATCTCGTCTCCCTCCTCTCCGACACCGGATCCGCGGCGTTGAAATCTTCCGTGGCGCACGTAAGCCGTCATGTCTCTCATAACCGGTACTAGATAATCTGTAGAGTTGATTTAGTTGAACAAGAGCCGATACTAATGCTAGATCTGTAATTAGGACGGCGGGATGGCTCTGATCAGGAAAACAGCAGCACTCATAGCTGTCATTCAGGCATGGATCATACTGATTTGCAAGATCGTAGTTAGACACAATGTGTATCCTCTTGACAGCTATGGTCCTATGTTCGCCCAAGATCAGGAGAGGATTGCTAATCTCAACAACATCTACAACACAATTGATGTGGAGGCTATGCAAATGCTTTGGATGGGTAGAGCCCCCTTCTATGAACTTGTCGATAGGATCAGAGATAGGGGCCTATTGCAGGATAGCATCCACACTACTGTGGAAGAGCAAGTTTGCATGTTTCTCCATGTTGTGGGTCATACTCAGAGGTTTAGAGTTATCCACAACACATTCAGGAGGTCATGTGAGACTATCTCCTGCTATTTTAAGCAAGTGTTATTTGCTATTGTAGAGCTCAAACATGAGATGATAAAGCCACCTACTGGTCAAACACCACCGAAGATAAAGAACAATTCAGATGGTTTCCATATTTCAAGATGAGAGTTCACTGTTTGTCTAGACCCTACCAATGTATTGACGAAACTGTAGCACACTATGCTGACAGTTTGTTCATCCCATTGCAGGATTCTATTGGCGCCATTGATGGTACTCATGTAACAGCTAGAGTGCCGAGATCAGAGTCTGCAGCATACAGAGGAAGGAAGCACTACACCAGCCAAAATGTTCTAGTTGTCGTTGATTTTTACATGAAGTTCACATATGTGCTCGCTGGATGGGAGGGATCAGCACATGATGCAACCATTCTAGTTGACAGCATGTCTAGATCCGATGGGATCAACATCCTTGAAGGTAATTTCTGTTGGGAAACCTCCCACGCGTGGACTCGTGTGGGCCCACCCTTTCTTGGGTGGGGGGTTTTCCCTCTAGGGTTTGGTCCTCTCCACCTACCCCTCTCACCTATATATACCCCCTGTATTGTATGGAGAGAGACACAATTGATTAATAAAGATCAGTCCAGACTATATTCCTGTGTCTCCTTTTACTTTTCGCATCTGTGATTGTGCCGCGTGTACGACTACTTCGACTACGCTCTCGCTCCACGATCTTGGACCGGACTCGCCGGCAAAGGTTGTGGAACACGTTATCAGCACGTACCGCTCCACCAACTGATCTGCATCGAGCCTCCCTCAAGCAGGCTCTCGTCGTTGATCGCGGAGGTATAATCCAGATCCGATCGCAAGAACAATCCCCCCATCTCTTATGATTTTGTTTTGCGATTCGTTTTATTCGGATTATCTTTGTACCTACGGTGTGGATTTCCCTCGCGAGATCTGAGCAGACCTGATGTCGCCGACCAATGTCGATGGATCTCGCAAGATGAGCGGATTTGATGACTACACTGTAGGGAGTCGGTACACGAACGTGATCCGGATGATCACGGTACCGCCGCGATGCACCAGCTGTGCCACGCGCCGTCTCGATTCCAGATGAACGGACGACGAAAATTGACAACCGAGATGTTCTCGGTGTTGACGTAAAAGACGTCGTCGGCTGCCGTGGAGCCGCTCGTCGTGTGTTGCCCAGGTCGGCCGAGCCGCCATGCCACACACCGAGCCGTCCACCACGTAGCGCCGTCGTCGGCCGCCGTAGAGCCACTCGTGTGTTGCCCAGGTCGGCCGAGCCGCCATGCCACACACCGAGCCGCGCACTACGTGACGCCATCGGTCCAGATGACCGTGCTCCGTCGTCGACATCGAGAACCTCGAGCCTCTTCCATCCCCGCAAGCCGCCGCGTCGGCACCAGCTAACGCCGTCGTCGGTGCGCGCCCCCGCGCCCGCGCAATCTACGGCCACGAAACGCCGCATGCTGGTCGTGCCCGCGCGTACCGCACCACGGCCGGCTACACACTACCGCGCACCGCCGCCATGAGCGGGTCGCCATCGCATCGTTTGGCCCTGCTGGCCGGACGTCACGCCGCTCGCGCTGCACGCTCGACACGCCGCCCGCGCCTCCAATTTCCGCACCCCCAACGCGTCACCTTGCCCTGTTGGCCGGCCGCCGCGCGCCCTGCTGGCGCGCCGCCGCTCCTTCCCGCACCGTCGAGCCCTGTTGGCCGGCCGCCGCGCCCGCACTTGGTGCCCACACACCGCGTAGCCCTGGCATGGAGTCCGATGGCAGCCGACCGCCGCCATGGCTTGAAACTATTTGTTTTTGCTAAAATCGCACGTTCAGGCTCAAACGATCTCTGAAAGTCAATTTTGTGCCAAATTTTCACTTTGTGATGCGCTTAACATGTTTTCGTCATTTCTTTTAAATATTGGAATGCCATGTTAATGAACAAATGTATTTTCATCGCATTTATGCAATGGATTACCTGCTGTAATCTAATACATCTTGCATAAATCGCAGATGGCCGGAATCGTCAACCGTGAGTTCACCGAGCTAGCACAAACCGGGTTGAACTACCTGACCTGGGCATCGGATGTGGATATCTTCCTCACGTCCAAAGAGCTGAAGCAGGCTATTAGCGTGGGAGCTGATGGCATCAAAAGTGATGCCACCCCCGCTGAGAATGCCCGAGCTCTGCATTTTCTGCGTCACCATCTCTGTGGTACTCTGAAAAACGAGTACATGGCTGAACGGAGTGCTTTGGACCTCTGGAATGCTCTCAAAAAGCGTTTCGAGCGATTGAAGTACACTGTTGGCCCGCAGGCAGAGGCGGAGTGGATTCGTCTGAGGTTTCAGGACTTCAAGACGGTGGGAGAGTATAATTCGGCTTTGCACCGGATTTGCACCTCTCTTCAGCTGTGTGGTACCACCATTACCGACAGCCAGAAGATTGAGAAAACTCTCTCTACCTTCCACCCCAATGCTGTACAGTCCTCGCGGAATTACCGTCAGGGAAAGTACACGCAGTATGCAGAGCTTGTGGACATACTCCAGGTGGAGGAGGCGCAGGATGAGCTCTTGCGAAAGAACTCTCTTGCGCAACCACTTGGGGCGAGTTCTCGTCAGGAGGCCCATGCTAATGCCTTCAAGGTCCGCGCACCTCTTAAGAAGAAGAGGGGCAGGAAGGGCAAGAAGGCACCTCGCCCTCCTCGCCAGGCTCAGCAACATCAGCCAGGCAAGGGGGAGCAGAGGCCCCAGGACTGCTACCGGTGCGGCTCTACAGAACACTTCTCACGCCAGTGTCGTGCGCCTAAGGAAGTTGTGGCTGCATACAAGGCTAGTAAGAAGGTGCGTGAATCGCACCTCGCCTCTGTTCAGTGGGAGGCACCACCGGCACTCCCGGTGGCGCCCGAGCTCCTGCCGCCGCCACCACCTCTGCCCACGACTGCATCAACCATGGTGCCCATGGAGACGACCCCGACGGTCCCGTCGGACGTCGGCATCTCTATGGAGGTTGAGCACATGGTGCTCCCTGGCGCACCAAGGGTTGGCACTGATGATGATCCTATACTCACTGAGGAGCAGTTCTCTAAGTTGGAGATTGAGTGTGAAGTGAACGGCGCGTTCTCTTCGCCCGTCTAGACTCCACTCGTTTTATCTACCATGATTCCTTAGGCTATTTGAGATACATTTGGTTTGTAAGCTCTATAAGAGCAAAACATATTCATTATTTCGGTGCTTGAATGACATTTGGTTATCGTTCATTAATTCCTCTATTTGAATGTGATGGCATGTTATGTTCTGAGATATGTGTGCATGTCTTATGTAATGTCGCTACTTCCTCGCTTCATTATGTTAACTTGATGCAAATATTTTAGAACACGTGTGGCGCCCCCAATGGAGGAAACGTGCCTTGCGGACAGTGGATCAACAAATACCATCTTGAGAGATGATAAGTACTTCGAGTCAATTCAAAAGTCTCCGGGTAGTATTATGACGATCGCCGGCTGCGGTCCGAAAATAGTAGGCTCCGGAAGAGCCACTATTGTACTCCCCATGGGAACGACTTTGGTCATAAATGACGCATTGTTGTGCCCAGAGGCTACTCGCACTCTCTTGAGCTTCAAAGCTATTCGCGCCAATGGTTTCCATATTGGGACCGATGACGAGGGTGGTAAGGAATACCTCCTCATCACAAGGCGCGATGAAAATGGTACCCATGTCCTCGAAAGGCTTCCTTCATGGGACACGGGGCTCTACTACACGAAAATTGTAGCACCGCCCGTGTACACTATCTTAAAGACTGTTTTCCGAAGCTCTGAACTATTTTGCCTATGGCATGATAGATTAGGCCATCCCGGTCTGAGAATGATGAGGAATATAATTAACAACTCGAATGGTCATAATGTTAATGTGAAGAACTTCCCAAATCCTGATGATTTCGTGTGCTCTGCATGCGCTACGGGGAAGTTAATCATTAGACCATCCCTTTTAAAGGTGAAGGATGAAATCCCCGCGTTCTTGGAACGTATCCAAGGGGACATATGCGGTCCGATTCAGCCCCTCTCAGGGCCGTTTCGGTACTTTATGGTACTCATCGACGCTTCCTCTAAATGGTCCAATGTTTGCCTGCTGTCAACACGGAACCATGCATTTGCAAAATTGATCTCGCAGATCATACAAATGAGGAATAGATTCCCTGATTATCGTATTAAGTCCATCAGAATGGACAATGCTGGAGAATTTACTTCAAAGGCATTCGATGATTATTGCATGGCAATGGGAATCGCAGTCGAGCACTCAGTACCGCATGTCCATACGCAAAATGGACTTGCAGAGGCTTTGATTAAAAGGATTAAATTCATTGCCAGACCGCTCCTTCAGGGTTGTAATTTACCAACTACATGTTGGGGGCATGCTGTGTTGCACGCTGCTAAACTCATAAATTTTCGACCATCGGCCTACAACATCCATTCTCCTATGCAGCTTGCGCAGGGGTCGGCACCGAAAATTTCCCACCTTCGCAGGTTCGGTTGCCAGGTATATGTACCGATACCACCCCCCAGCGATCAGCAATGGGCCCGCTCCGTAAGTCGGGGATATACGTTGGTTATGAGACTATGTCCATAATCAGGTATTTGGACCCCATGACAGGTGATTGTCATACGGCCCGCTTTGCTGATTGCATATTTGACGAGGATCTTTTTCCGACTTTAGGGGGAGGAAATCAACCCCTTGATGATAAAAGTCGAGAAATCACGTGGCAAGCCACGGGGATCCACGCTCATGACCCACGCACTGCTGAGACAAATAAAGAAGTCCAAAAGATAATAGATTTGCATGCATTAGCGAATCAACTGCCTGATCACTTTAGTGACTTGAAAACTGTGACAAAGTCGCATGTGCCAGCGCGCAATGCACCGGAGAGGGTTGAGATACCGAAGTTAACTAATGGTACACCCGCCCCCGTCCAAAGGGCTAAAAGGACGCGGAATCCGTATTTTCAAATCTCAAGTACTCGAGGACGCCCGGCGAAAAAGGATAAGAGAGATTTATCACAGCCAGTCACCAAAGCCCCTAGAAAGAGTAAGGGGAGCCACTTGAGACCTGGCACAAGTACGGAAAATCCTGTGCACGGGATTCCGGACTTGAACGTCCCTATTGAGGGAACATCCAGCGGAGATGTGAGTACACACATCGGCGCGGAAAAGCTAAAGGACCTCGCTCCTGTAATGGGAAATACGGTAGAGCAAGAGGTAGCGCCAGATGCGCCCCATGACGAAATGGCCATAAATTATATCAGTACGGGAGAGTCAATGAACCGAGCAATGGCAATTGTCGACATTAACTTTGCTAAGAAAATTGCCTCAATCATAGATCCTGACCCTGAGCCTAACAGTCTCGCTGATTGTAAAAGGAGGTCGGATTGGAAAGATTGGCAGGAGGCAGTTACCTCAGAATTATTATCTCTCAACAAGAGGAAGGTGTTTGGACCGGTTAGTCTAACTCCTCCCCACATTCGCCCAGTTGGCCATAAGTGGGTTTTTGTTCGTAAGAGAAATGAAAGAAATGAGGTGGTTCGGTACAAAGCAAGGCTCGTTGCTCAAGGGTTCACTCAACGACCAGGTGTCGATTTTGAGGAAACTTACTCCCCGGTCATGGATGGTATAACCTTTAGATACTTGATCTCGATGGCAGTAAATCTGGACTTGACAATGAAATTGATGGATGTTGTCACTGCTTACCTATATGGTAACCTTGATTCGGACATTTACATGAAGGTACCGGAGGGTATCCCCATTCCGAATCAAGATAGAGCAAATCGGGGTCTATACAGTGTTCTTCTCAAGAAGTCACTATACGGACTTAAACAGTCTGGTAGGATGTGGTATAATCGCTTAAGCGATTTCCTTCATCAGAAGGGCTACACGAGCAATGAGGACTGCCCATGTGTCTTTATACGGCGATCCCAAGATGGATTCTGTATAATCTCGGTGTACGTGGACGATTTGAATATAATCGGTACACCTAGAGATATTGAGGAAGCGAGTTCCTACCTGATGTCGGAATTCGAGATGAAGGATTTGGGTAAAACCAAGTTCTGTCTGGGTCTGCAACTAGAACATTCCCCTGCTGGGATCCTAGTGCACCAGTCTGCCTACACCCAGAAGGTGTTGGAGAGATTTGGATTTGATAAGGCATATCCTTCTAAGACCCCAATGATCGGGAGATCTTTACAGCAAGATAAGGACCCGTTCAGGCCTAAGGAAGAGGGGGAGGAAATTCTGGGACCGGAATTCCCCTACTTGAGCGCCGTTGGAGCACTCATGTACCTCGCGAATTGTACACGGCCGGATATTGCTTTCGCTGTCAATTTGCTTGCTAGGTACAGTTCTGAGCCTACCAATAGACATTGGAAAGGCATCAAGGACGTCTTCCGATACCTGCAAGGGACCAAACATCTTGGGTTGTTTTCTAGGAGGAATCAAGACCTATCATTGGTAGGCTATGCTGATGCAGGGTACCTGTCGGACCCGCACACTTCCAAGTCACAGACTGGGTATGTTTTTCTTTGTGGCGGAACTGCAATTTCCTGGAAATCGTCTAAGCAAAGTCTTGTATCGACTTCGACGAACCACTCAGAAATCATAGCGCTATATGAAGCATCACGAGAGTGTGTGTGGCTTCGACGGATGATTCACCACATTCAGCAGACGTGTGGATTGAACACCGTACAGACCCCCACCATTATCTATGAAGATAATGCAGCCTGTGTTGCACAAGTACAGTCGGGTTATGTGAAGAGTAATCTCACAAAGCATATCAACCCCAAGTTCTTCTATGCACATGAACTGCAGAAGATGAACGAAGTGAGGATCTTGCATACTAAGTCATGTGAAAATCTTGCTGATTTGTTCACTAAATCATTACCAGCATCATCTTTTGAGAGGTGTGTTCGTGGAATCGGTATGATGAGACTTAGAGAGATGCCAGATTCAGGGGGAGATTCTTCACACCCCGACCTGTGAATCTCGATCCAGATGATCGAGTACTCAACCTGATGTTGAGTGAATTGTACTCTTTTTCCCTTATGTGAGTTTTCCAGATGTTTCTCACATTGAGGTTTTTGATGAGGCAATTCGTGCAACATGAGAAGACGTATACTATGTGCTCTTTCTCCATATTTTTCCCACTGGGTTTTTCGGAGTTTTTGAGACATAGACAATACGGGATGACGGACCAAGGGGGAGTGTTGGGAAACCTCCCACGCGTGGACTCGTGTGGGCCCACCCTTTCTTGGGTGGGGGGTTTTCCCTCTAGGGTTTGGTCCTCTCCACCTACCCCTCTCACCTATATATACCCCCTGTATTGTATGGAGAGAGACACAATTGATTAATAAAGATCAGTCCAGACTATATTCCTGTGTCTCCTTTTACTTTTCGCATCTGTGATTGTGCCGCGTGTACGACTACTTCGACTACGCTCTCGCTCCACGATCTTGGACCGGACTCGCCGGCAAAGGTTGTGGAACAATTTCTACCTTGGAGATGCTGGATATGCATGTCGTTC
Organism: Puccinellia tenuiflora; assembly: GCA_012064385.1. Taxonomy (NCBI): domain Eukaryota; kingdom Viridiplantae; phylum Streptophyta; class Magnoliopsida; order Poales; family Poaceae; genus Puccinellia; species Puccinellia tenuiflora. Next base: position 6,217,242 of record QRDG01000473.1, on the reverse strand, counting down.
TAGAGTTCTGCCCCCATTTCGAAAGACAAGGTACCATCTAAACGAGTTCAGTTCAAGGTTCAGTCCGCAGAATGCTATGGAATTGTTCAATCTCTGACACTCTAGCCTTAAAGTGACCATAGAAAGAGCATTTGTTGCACTGAAAAAGTTAGTTCCACCCTTTCGAGACCCAAGTAAAGTTAGTTCTTGCATGTTGCATTCTTCACAACTGAATCTTAGAGTGGGGGGTTGATGATCATTTCCCGTCTGAAGAAGATGTGCCGCCTGACGATGTCGAACAGGGCGGCCATGGTGTCCCCACTGGAGACAGTGAAGCTTGGGAGGCCAAAAGAATGGAGTGGGCTCAGGCAATGTGGGATGCCACAGGTTTCACCAGGATATGAGCTTTAGCAAAGGGAGAAGAAGAAGAAGAAGAAGAAGAAGAAGAAGAAGAAGACTCATTCCCCACCCCCTTTATCATCATTCGTGAACTATTCTAACTTTCATTCGTATTAGTTAGAGATGTGCAGATGAACTGCCATTCGTAGTAGTTTGGACTAGATGATCTGCTATTCCCAAATCATGACGGTGTACTATGGTAACCTCACCACGAGTGAAAATAGGTGAGCACAATCGCAGTCGGGACGCAACCAAACACAGCAGTTTGCATCCCTGCTTCGTATTCTGCACGCTGCACTCAACCAAACGAAATGCACAAGTCACTGCTAGCGATGCGATGCAGGTTGTGTAACAGCCCCAGTTTGGCACCCTAAAATATGGGCCAAATTTTCACTTTTTGCTTTGCATTGCATCATGGCATACTTATTTTAAATTGCTTAAGTTGAATAAAGCAACACTTGAAAATTAAAACAAAGGAAGCAAAACCCTTCCCAAAAATCCCAAACAAAATGCATTACTCAATTTGGCAAAACCAATTATTCTTGAGTCTCCAATTTGTCCAGGAAGCTCAAGGATATATTCTATAAATATTTGTCAAAGGCAATTTCTTGCCAAGCAAAGATTTAAATTTGAGAATTCAAAATTGGCTCAATTCTATTTCTATTTTTGAGACCAAGTTGAGCTTTCCAAAAATTCAAAATAAAATCATGGGGAGCTTCAATATTATTCTGAGAGCCTCCATGAATATTTTCACTATTTTTTGGAATTGTTTAAGTGCTCCAAATAAATACAATTTGGAAATTATCAAAATTGACCTTAATTAAACCCTATGAACAAATGTGGTGCAAAACATTTTATTTTGCAACACCAATTTTTTTGGAGCTTCTAAAGGTCAAGGGGAGGCCACATGAATTTTTGCAGAATTTATAAAAATGTTTAAGTGCCCCTTTTAATCGCTCAAGTTGCTGTTGGGCCTTTTTGTAATTAAATTAAATGTGCCAGGGGGTTTTCTGGAAAATCACCTTCTTCCCCACACTGTCGCCACAGTGGCCGACGCCCATGCCGCCCCGCCCCTGTGCCGCGCCATGCCGCTCTGCCCTCTGCCGCGCTGGAGGATAAGGAAGCCGCCCGACGACCTCAACTGTTTCCGCACTCCTTCCCCTCCCCGTTTCCCCCGCGAAACCCTAACCCTAGACTCGTCCGCTCGCCGTCCTTCCCAGCTCCGGCCGCCGCATCGTGCCATCGATTCCGGCCGCCCCGAAGCGAATTGAAGGTACCGCAAGCTTCGCCTCGACCTCCTTCCTCTGCTGGGCCAAGCGCTGCTTGTCGGGAGGCGCCGGATCGACGGAATCGAGCTCGCCTTCCTCGCCGCCGGCTGCCGCGGTTCAAGCATGGCATCGCCGCCGTCCGGCCATCCCCGTCCCTGCCACGAGCAACAACGGCTCGAGGGTGAGCTGCTCGCCCCTCTTTCCCTCTCCTCCTCTCCCTCCGCTCGCTCTCTCGCGCGTCCGCTCACCGTCACCGGCGGTCACCGCGTGTGGTCGCGCCGGTCGTGACGCGCCCTGGTCAAACCTAGCCCGGCCTTGCTCTCTGCCTGGGCCGGCTGTGGGCCGGCAGCCTCGGGCACCCACCCGGCCTCCTCGCCCAGCCTGGGCCGGCCAAAGGCCGACGGCCTCGGGTCACCACCCGGCATGTGGCCCGGCCTGGCCGGCATGAGGCCGGCCTGTCTGCAGTTGATTTTTCCTTTTTGGAAAATAAAAACAAAATAAAATAATTGATATCTATTTGAATATTGCTCCAAAATTAATAAATGAAATATCAAATTGTTCATGAAATCAAACCCTACCTGTTGGTATCCTTGTAATGATCTTTTGAAACTTTTATTTTGCTATTTATTTAAGATTTACTAAAATGGCATAAATAATACCTAATTTGGGAAAATTTATAACTTGTTAAATAATTAACCAAAAATTATAAATAACATATCAAAGTGATCAGCTCCTCAAATGCTATCAAACCATGGTAATATCAAATCATGACAACAAAATTTTCCTTTGATGTTATTCATAATTTGATTAAAAGAATTAAATTCAAATAATTATTTAATTCACTATTTATTCATCGATAATTTGAAGTTCACAAATGAGGTACCAAAATGATCGGAAGAACAAAACCTACTTAATCATGTCATGTTCATGCATATTTAAGCCACATCTTTTGTAATGTAATAATTTATAAATAATGTGGTCACTAAGATAAATATGGGGTTGTTTCCAAATAATTGCACTAATTATAAAATTTGAATGAACTTTTCTGGGCAACAATGCATAAGTTTAATTATAAAAATTCATTTCTAGAATAGGTCTAAAAAATTATATAAATTCATATGAAAAAAGTTGTTTCACAAGATAACATGGAACTATGCTATTTATACAACCTGAATCCATACATTTCGATATTATTAGTTGTTAAAGACGTGAATTAAATATGATGAAAAATCACGCGTGCCCTATATTTTGGGACGGAGAGCTTAACATAATAAAAATGATCAATTCACATAAGCAAATTCACACCACGATTCTCTTGTCATGTAAGAATAAACTAGTGTGACCAACAACAAGTTTAATTACCTTGCTATTCTGATTCGGACAGTAGGCCTGCATAGTTTATAGAAATCTATGTAACTATATGTTCATGTTTAATTTCACACATCGTATTTTTATTTCATAAAATAGCAGAGAAATTGTGTGCAAGCATTTAATATAAGAGAATATTAGATAGTAATTTAATATGCAAACATATTAGAATACAAAACTATTTTATTTTGTTGGTGATTATTTTAAGCTATGTTGTTTCGATACCAAGTACATAATATGCACAATTTATTAAATTTTGCCTACAAAAAATAGCCTCATTAGTTCAGTTTATAAACCAAAAAATTCTATAAATACGCGTGCCTAATCATACGCTAGAAAAAGTGCTATTGAAATATTTATTTGATCGTACTATTTATCGTGAATACCTATAAATTATATAGATTATGAATTTTTTAAAGTAGTTCTAAGATAGACTTTTGTTACGAAATACATTTTAATATGTTTCAAATATATTTATTAAAAATAATTAAAAACCAACTTATATTTGCAGTTATGTGGTTAAACTATGCGAGTAATTTTGTTAATACTTTCAATACTCTACCATGTTAAAAAATAGGGTCTAGAGAAATATAAAAGTTTAGTATTTCATTCGCCCGGGGTCCATGTTTGATTGGACCGACCCTGATGGGACCTTCATATGGCAGAAATTCGCGCTATTAACTTTAGAGCGCTTAAGCCAATGTTGATTCGCATTTAGGAGCTGAGATGCTAACTACAATATAGGTACTATTCATATCTGGATAAAAATCCTGGAAAAAACATGAGCAATGAAGTGTTAGCACAAACTCATGTAGTAGAACCTACTTATCTATCCTACAAGCGTGACGACAAAATTTCACCTCATTTTCTTTTTCCGAAGGCAAGTAATCAATTGGTAGAACTAAACCCTACCGAAGAATAAGCAAACAAGTGTTATCATGGGTTCAGATGCATATCTATCTTATTCTACGAATCTAAAATGATATGTTCTCTAGTTTTCAGTTTGTTACAAGTATAGTGGTTCCCTTAGCAAAGAAATCAAAGTTGCTTTAGAGTTTACAAGATTTGAACATTATCATAACTTCTCGAGATTTGGACTTTGGAAAGACTATTACAAACCTAAATACACCATTATCTGAAGAAAATTAATTGCATTAAGGGTGGTTTAGAGGTGAGAACCTCACCTCATCCACCATAGCTTCCTCTATGGGGGCTATCCTGCAACAAAAAGAACGCTCACTGAGTTGTTTAACATAATTATATATGCATGCTTATGTATGAATGTTAATTTGAGGCAAATAAACTACCTCTTGATCAGTAATTAGAATGTCATTCCAGTTCTTGAAGTCAAGTGTCTCCAACAGGGTCATGTTCGAAAGCTTAGTTCCATCATGGTATATCGCCGTATTTTCTGCAGAGCACACATCTCCTTTGACTCTCTTAATCTTTTATATCTTGGACCTGCAAATAACACTATTATTAATACTATTAATGCAAGCAACAACATAATATTAGAAGTTATAATGTGCCAAAAGGATACGAGCTATAAACTCTATTCAAATTTTCCATGAATTTTTTGGGGTGATGCATCCTTGCTATAAACTCTGGAGAGGTTTACCATTTAACAGATTACAACGTAATGAGCATTGTTTTACTTGATATAATTATGTATTTATTGATATTAGCCTATGGTGAATCACTTAGATTGCACGATTACTCTAGATTATGCTCATCCTTCCATGCTGGGCCAAAGCGGTATGTTGTTAAATATGGTTGCTGCTTTGAAGCACTAGATTTCGGAAGTATAAGCTATACTCATTTCCCTAGCATCTTTTTGATATCACAATAGATATTGTTGTGATGTCAACTGCTATCGGCGAGATTCCAATTGGTGTAGGTGAGACTGCACTCACTGCGGCTGCTAAGACTGTACTCCCTTATGCTGAGACTACATTCCATGCTGCTGAGACTTCACGAGCTGATACTGCATTCCCTAGTGTTGAGACTGCACTCACTATGACTGTTGCGACTACACCTCGTTCTGCTGAGCTTGCATTCCTTACTTCACGAGCTGTTGTTGAGACTTGGAAAATCAAGTGACGTCAAGCTGCTCACAGGTTCTGTTTGGTAGATTATACTGATCCCTGTGACTCATGTAGATTTTCTAGGTGAGTGTCTAGGTGTAGGCATAGGAATTCATTTTTTGGGTTCTTTCAGTTCAGTTTCTTCAGTTTTTGAGTAATTCGATTCTGCAACTGTAAGTGCATTTTTATTGCATGCAACTAGCTCATATGCATGCAACAAGTAATTAGCCTACAGATGCAGCTACCATAGCAGTTGGACTCCTAGTCTTGTACTACTATGTTTTTACAATAAAAGTGCATGTATCATCGATCTGAACTCGATCTGATGTAAAAGAAGTGCACTCGTCATGTAATATGCGCATGCTGATAGAGCTCAGGCGATAGGATTAACTTAGAGGTAATGAGTTTTTGGCCTGAGGGACTTGCCGAGTTAAGTTCTTTGGCACAATACTTCGCTTACGATGGTAACCTCATGCTGGAACCGAGATGACCGATATTATTTCGGTTCTCACAAACCTAAACCCGAATTATTCTGGCAGTTCAGTTTTTGGTTCTGGTTCAATTTTTTGGTATTTATACTCACCCCTAGCTAGGAGGATAAACCTTCACTTTTGTAGTTTAATGTTGTAGAGTTTTATTGGGGAGATATTACCATTGAAGCAATGTTTGAATTGAACATTACGCTGCATTCTAGTAGCCCTAGCCCTAGCAGGTATATTATGTTGATATGTTTTTAAACGGTGGCAAAAGCTTTGCCCCATTCAATTAATTAAGAAGAAGTTTTATAGTATGTTGATTTGATGACTTGGTGAGAGGGTCTATTGAGCATAAAGCAGGTTGGTTTAGTCCGGCAGGTTAGAGCTAGAGTAGTAGGTTGGTTTGATAGTAGAATCACCTGAATTCCGTGTCTAAGTCGGTTCCATAATGTAATCTTTACTATTAAAGGAGAACACGTGAATGCCTGGTGTCACACATGCAACTAATTACAGGAGATGCCACCTCTAACCCCTCTCCGTCCTCCCACGTTTTCTCAACTTACTCACACATTTTTGTGCTACCACGCTCAGTCTCTTCCAAGATTTTCTCCCTCGCCCACCCATTCGCAACCGAAATGTAAAATCCACACAGCTAAAGTGCACGCTCCCCTTAAAACAGCCTAACAAATTTTATCTTTTCCCTTTTTTTAGCGATAGACAAGTCCACACATACGTAGCAACCCTCGGCTATCCGCATGTTAAATTTAGCGATAAACAAGTCCACACGGTACTGAATATCCCTCCTGAAAAATCTAAGACCGATAAAGTTTGTTTTACACGTTGGTTATCTTCCTCCTAAAAATTCTACAACCCACAAAACTTTGTTATTGAGGTCGTTATCTACATATATACATTCCTCCAGTCGGTTGACAACAAACAAACACAGTACATCAGTACCCGGCCGAAGTTCGAATATGCGATGGAGTCATGGGCGGTGTCATAGATCAGAGACGGCACGGTGGCGCACGTCGCTCAGCGGCTTGAGGCGGCGACCAATATGCTCGTCGGATTTTTCCACGGGCGATGTCGTTGGTAAGAAAGTCGTCCACATGAGGAATGGTTGACTCTTTGTGTCGTTCTCTCCAACCTAAAATCCCATCGCGTGTGTAATTCATTAACCATAGCTTTACGACGAAGTGCCACCAACCGCCGGCGATGACAAGGTGGGTTGATGCTCTTCGTCATCTTAGGTCAGCTACAAACCAATGTCTCGGCTACTCCCTCCGTCTAAGTTTATAGGGGCAGCACGTGTCCCTAGATCGTCAATTTGACCAACTTAATATGAATTGCATAACACAAAAATTACACCATTAGAAAATATAACATCTAAAGTTTCAAATGGTATATTTTTTATAATTTATAACTCATATTAGGTTGGTCAAATTAACGATCTAGGGACTTGCCCTGCCCCTATAAACGGAGACGGAGGGAGTACTTGTGGACAGCTCTGTCGCCGCACTAGCAGGGACGACAAACCATCATAAATATGAGTAAGCATATGTTGGCTAGTTTTTTTTTTTTTTTTTTTTTTTGTGGGGAAACATATGTTGGATTACATCATTAACATCTTCTTATATCAATTTAAATCCCTTGCTATTGCAGTGTGTAGCTAGGCCCTGCGCATCAGGACAGTTCTTACTTGCCCGAGCTGCGTGCGGCACTAAATATTTGCACATAGATGGCCGGCTTCACACGAGTTGCTATGAACACCGGCAGGCTGGCCAACGTACACTGTCCTCTCGTGCCGCACACCGCAGCTTCCTGGTACCACCGTCTTCGCCATCAAATATCCGGTGCTTTTCACAATCCTCTATTTTACATCATGTCTTCACAATACTAGGGGTGGGCGTTCGGTCATGACCGAAATTTCGGTCTTTTTATTTCGGTCTATTTCAATTTCGGTCTCTAGAAAATGAAGCCCGAAAATTACAGGGAGGATGTACTACCCGAGGATTTCGGGTACCCGACAATTCGGGTTCGGGTTCGGTCATGACCGAATAATATATTAGTTGTTGTCAGCACATATTTTGGATAAGATTCAGTAAAAAAATCGGCAGCATTTTTGTTGTAAATTGGACATTGTTCAATACTTCAATGCACAGAATTACAGGAATAAACATTCAGCAGGACGAGACGATAACATGACCACAAATCCACATTATACTATTTTGATCGCATATTTAATAGTACTAGGGTTATACAGTTCATCTGTTCATACACATGATAAGGTACGATAGGTGAGTCCCAGATTTGGAAATTTTAAGCCAGGAACAAAAGAAATCAACATTGCTCGGAGAAGGCCAAGTTGTTCAGATTTCACTGGCTGTGCACGTAACATACTAGCTTCGCTTCGACGTTGAGTCTGTTTGTGATTCCCCTGGTTTGTTGCTTGTAACAGACCTGAAACATTGTTCACTGTCAAGTTCAATTATTATATTTTGCAGTGAGACAATCATGTACGAATACAAACCTGGTAGACTTAGAAGTTGAAACTTGCTCTGAAGATTTATCCTTTTCTTTTCCCTTCCCTTTTCCATTTCCATACTCTTCAATCAACTCTAGAACCAATACAAACAGCCAAGCACGCAAACTGAATATCATTTGTAAAAGTACGTAAAATAAATACATAAAAAGATGTATTGATTTACCTTTCTCCAACTTAGCTAGTTCCTCATAGTTCTCTTCAACATTGATTGGAGTGGACCGTCTAAGCCAATCTTGCGTGCAAACAATAGCTTCCAACATGAAAGGAGTAAGAGAGGTTCTAAAATCATCTAGGATTCGTCCGCTTGTGCTGAATGCTGATCTGACACGCGTACAGTCAGATCATGAAAGTGCTTCAAGAATTCTGCAATATTCCTCACCTTATGACAATCATCTTCATCTGGATGCCCAACCCCACCTTCAGCAGCCAAGTCGACCACATAGCTAGCATCATCTTCAGCAAGTCGTAGGAAGACCTTCTCATAAACCAATGCTGCCTTCAACATGAGGTATGTGGAGTTCCACCTAGTACATACGTCTAGGTTCAAGAAAGCATCACTATCTATCTTCTCGTCATCTACAATCTCCTTAAACTTTACCAACCTAGAACCACCATTTCTGATATACCGCACAGCAGTCCGCACACGCTTCAGAGAGATGTCCACTTCCTTAAGGCCATCCGAAACAATAAGGTTCACAATGTGTGCGGCACATCTCATGTGGAGGTACTTGCCTTCTGCTATGCAAGTTTTTGCATTTACCATTTGCTTTCTCAAGTAACTAAGACCGCCATCATTGGAGCTTGCATTGTCAACTGTCACTGTCATTACTTTTGCATACCCCATTCGTTCATGGCTCGCTGCAAATTCTTTCCTATGTCATCTCCCTTGTGGCCTTTCACCTTGAAAAAACTTATGATCCTCTTATGTAGCTTCCACTCATCATCAATGAAATTAGCAGTGACAGCCATGTAACCATCTTGCTGTTTTGAAGTCCAACAATCAGTTGTCAAGCTAACCCTTTCACCATGTTTTTTAAAGAATTGTTTCAGCTTTGCTTTCTGCTCAAAATACTTGCGAACAGCGCCTCTAGTAGTTGTTCTTCTTGATGGCAATGTGAAACGTGGGCAAGCCTTGGCCATGAACTTTCTGAACCCCGGCCTCTCACCCATTGAAAAAGGTTGCTCATCTTCTATCACCATTTCAGTAAATGCATCCCTTAGCTCTACAGGATCAAACTTCGATATACCCATGCCATCAATAGTCATTTCCAAGGTACCTTGAGTGGGATCGTTCTCATTTTTATTTGGATTAAATTTGCAACTTTTCAAGTGCCTACCCAAGGAAGTTGTGCCATTGGATTTTGAATTCGCCATGATGCTCTTGTTGCAATAATTGCACGTGCCCGATACAAGCTGGTTCTTGGCATTCAAATTCCTACTGAAATGCTGCCACACTTTTGATCTTGGTGCCATTTGCTTTCTCCCTTCTTTCTTCCCCGCATCTTCTTTATTTTCTCCCTCTTTGTCATCTTCAATGTGCACAACCTCATCCTCTTTCCTAGCAAATTGGCTAACTTCGGTTGATATAGTATTGGTTTCTTCAGGTTCAGACATCTAACAGGAAGAAATAAAATTTCACAAGTTAATCTAAAATGTCTGCTGCTCACAAATCATTGAACAAATAATATATGGAAAGGTACACTGATTATCTACAACATTTGAAGTATTATCTACAACATTTCTGTAGCAACCAAACCGAAATTTTAAGCCAAAGTTACACTGATTACGTAATACCTACACAGCTACAGATCTACATACACAATGAACTCACATCGCTGCAGAGTGCACATTGCAGACGAGGAGAAGATGGCGGCCTGCAGCGTTGGGGCAGTCAACTAACCTGGCGCTGGTGGGGGTGGGGCAGTCAACCGGCCTGTCAGCGTCGGCCGTCGGTCGGGGCAGAGGCGCAGGGCAGTCAATCGGCGGTGGTCGGTGGAGCAGTCACGCGGCCTCGCGGGAGAAGACGGCGGCCTGGCGGTGGCTAGGTACCCTAGGATCTAGGTCGAGGACTCGAGGCGTCTGGCGGCGGGCGGCCTCGTTGCCTATCGTACGTATTGCTCGTCCGCTCGGGGAGGATTTATGGGAAGATGTACAGTATGTACTGTGTATTGGGCTGGGCCTGCCAGCTGCCAGGCTGAGGATTAGGATTTGGGATTTAGGAAGTTGGGTCGCATGACATGAACTCATCATATGAAATTTCGGTCTCTTCGGTTATTCGGGTACCGGGGCACTCAAGACCACATTGACCGTACTAATTTCGGTCTTTAGAATTTTCTGCCATAATTTTAATCGGTCTATTCGGTGTCGGTCTTTTCGGTTTCGGTTTCGGTCTCTTCGGTTTCGGTTTTCGGTCATCGGTTTTTATGCCCACCCCTACTGATAATGACGGTGCCATCAAGTTCTTTATTTGAGTGGAAGCACTATGCTGTTTGCTTGGACGCGACGCAGAACAAGAATAAATATTACATTTGCTTTATATAGCTTATAACTGAACCAATACCAATTTTGCTCCTTTGTTTTAGTCTTTTGAAATAGCGTAGTACGTAGCCATTTATGTGGTCCAAAGACAACGTAAATTAGACTAGCAAATTTTCGGACGGGCCGTAACGAATGCATGGAAAAATTATAAACCGTCTCTCCATTTTTTGTTGTTGTTCTTTTTCGCATTTGGCATTTTTGTTGTTGTTCTTTTCCACATTTGCTTGTTGTAACTTGTGACCTTCCTCTGTCATTTAGGGATCTTCTAAACTTTGTATCTACCATCTCGAGGGACTAGGCTGAGACGGTCAGGAATAACCACCACCGTGTGCCATCCTCAAGCCACAACACTAGCTGGTTATTTTTACTTTTGCTCAATCATTTTCATCGGATAACAACAACAAAACTGTTGGTAAATCTGATGACCCGTCAAAAAGGAAGAAGAATGAAAAACAGGCATTTTTACTAGATTAGAGGAGATACATGAGAGAGACTCAAGACCACAAAGGATATACGATGCATCCTATCTCATAGATATCATGAAGTAGTAAAAATTTGAACTCGCCATAGATTTTTTTTGGTCTACATTATTTAAGTTAGAATTTTTCTTACCATCCCATTTTTCAATTGTAGACCAACTTCTATCTGAAATTAAGCTTCACGGTTTCAAAACTGTCAATGAACTGATAACTGAGGTAAACAGGGGACCGCCAATGCTCTTTGGCCATGTGGATGGCGAGGAGAGGGCAGTGGGGGATTCTGGCGTTGGTGACGTCTCGATACAGACATCTCCTAGATTGCGTTCTGAAAGAAGCCAGCGCTCCGGTGCCAACGCTGGCGATGCCTACGGCTGCCGTAACCCTCTTGGGACGCTGTTGTGGCTATCTTCTGGCTCCGGGTGAAAACCATTGACTGCGGTTTCGACAATGACAGCGTGAGGCGTCCTAACCCTCTTGGGGCCATTGTCGTAGAGACGAGGTCGAGCTCGTGCAGCGAAAAGCAGAGGAGAACCATTCGCACGTAGCTCCCCGTTCCTCGTATTCCTAGTTGCGTATCCGGGGACACAAGGCATCGATCGACCAAACCCCCGCTGAATTTTCCAATGCTTCGATGGGGCCTCTCACCTCACCTCACCTCACACCAAATCAGCAACTATAAACCAAACACTAACACCGATTACTCACTCGATCACGACGGTAACCAGAATGAATAATACAACGGCGACGCGGCCGGCCGGCCGGCGAGCTTGCTTCGTCTCGGCGCCAACGTAAGAACGGCTCGCCGCGCGCACAAGCCAGACAGAGCCGCCCGCACTCCAAAGGCATTGACAAATCGATCGAGCAGACAAGTGTGGTAGTATTAACTACTCCATCGATCCCTGTAGCTTTCGTGCATCATCCATCCAAGAGTGAACCGCTGAAAACTCAACTATATTTAGAATTTCAGACTGAAACCGCTGAAAGCTCCACTGTTCACACGACGATGGATGATACTCCGGCAGTACGCCCGGCCGGGTTTTCCGAGTTCCTACGCTAGTACTGCCTTGTGTTCGAGGAAATGCCTGCGCAGGACGACGTCCGAGCTAACTGAGCTCTCTCCTCGACTTCTTCCCATGATTGATCTCTACCTAATTACCTACTGCTAGCTGGTGGTAGCTTAATTCCTGCTCGCTTGCTTGCTTGTTACCTGCAGCCGTTTCTGCGGCAGCACTCTACTTGCAGCCTCCAGCCTTGCTGCTTGTTTAAGAAACTGACATGGTATCAGCCTATAGCTACCTATCAGGTGGCTAGCTGATTGGCTCCATCTATAGGACTTTGCGTGGCAGTTCTCCAGCTCTCCTCCTAACCCATCCATCTACTAGGCCTGAAAACATGCTATGTGTCTTATGGAGAGACGCAAAACATGGAGCTCGGTCGGGCTTCGTCGAGCCGAGACGTCGACACGCGACAGCAAATCGACGAGAGGGCCGCCCTTGCCAATGGACGCCATGTCCATGTGGTTTTTCGTGCGGAGGTTATGCTAGTGGGTGATCAGCGTCGTTGCGTAATGGCAGTGCTTAATTAGCTTTGGAGAGTTGGAGGGGACCTGTTGCTTGGGCAGGCCAGCTTAATTAGGCAGCCTAACTCGGCCGGCCTGCGCCGTCTGTCCCCATTCCTCAGGTGTAAGCCTGAATCGACGATGCGTGCTACTGCTAGCTAGTTCATGATTGTCATTCAGCTGTTCCCTTCTGTCCGTATGGAACGTGTGGCTTTTGTGCAGAGTTTTGGGAACCCAAGTACACATGAACCCAACTTCTGGCCAACGTGGAGGAACCGGAAAAATCGTATTTCCAAGTTACCAACAAATTACTACTAGTACGAAACAAAACATTCATGTAGAGAACGGATACAGGTATATGCGTGTAGAATTTAAGACTCAAATATGACCATTTACAATCTGTACAAAAATCACAAAATGGTTCACCAAGTTCCAAATTTTGTAACTTACACCCGACGATTTTGTGATTCTTGCACAACTTTGCAAAATTTTCATAACAAGTTATGAAAATTTTCCAGAGTGAGTTTCTACCCTATGTTAACATGAAAGCCTTTTTTTCATAATTTTTGAACTTAAATATCTGATTTTCCGATTTTTTTCGAAGTTGGGTCCATGCGTACCTAGGCTCAGCCGATAATTCTTGGCCTCTGTGTCGGAAAACATTGCTTCAACAGAGAATGCGTGTTTTTTTTTTTTTTTTTGCCAACCTGGTTCAGACATAAAAGCAGAGCAAAAACAGCTCTGGAAAAAATAAACCAACAGATAATAGGAAAAAAAAAGTAGTATAGCCCAAAAGCGAAGTGTAGCCATCAAGAAGGTAGTAACACCGAAGAAGTTACCCTTCGGGGGCGCAAGACGTTCCTTCCTTTGATCTCACCAAGAGGTCACTCGATCGTTTGATTCGATGTGAGGCAAGCAAGTCCACACAAGTTTCACTCATGTTGGAGTTATTCCAACCCGATCCAGCATCCGTCAAGGTAACGGTGACAGGCGCGACCAGAGTTACCCTCTAGCTTGTCTCGGTTTGCTTGCACCAACTTGCTCGATGAGCTATGCTATGACATTAACCGTGGCTTGCAGCTCTTCACATCCAAGTCTATTGGCACCCGTCGTTTTCGTCTAGATTTTGTTCCGCCGATGCCGATGATCCGGGCGAAGAAAGTGAAGGGCAATTTGCACAAAAGATCATCCAGTTAGACGGTTAACTGGATTTTGTGTGCATACTTGTGCTAGGTAAAAATATTATTTTTTAACAAGACTAAAGTTGATGCTGCGTCAGCTTTTATTTTTTCTTTCTTTTACTTGTTCGGCTGTGTGTATTCTCGATATCCCGGCTGGTTCCTGATATTGAGTTGTTGTAGAGGTTTGATGTATTTCGATATTATTTTGATATTAATATATTTTTCTTATTGAAAGTTTTTTGCGGATTATCTATATGGCTACATATTGGATCCTTTTATGGTCATCATCTGCTAGAGGAGCGAGGGCATATGGAATATCGGTGCAAGCGTACATAGATAGTTGTATGAGATATCTTTAACCGGTCTGGCTGATGGACCAGTAATTTTTTCAAGGAGACATATCTAACACATAGAAGAAGAACCGACGGCCGATACAGCATCGAATACGACATAAGCGTCGCAATGAACACTGCACTCTAAATATACCTACAATAAAAAGGCTAGCAAGAGACTCAAGGCCCCATCTCGATCAATGCCGATCACCTCTGAAGAAGGAGCACCTCCTCAAGACTGCTCTAGCAGACGTACTTTCCACCCTTTCCCCATAGAAGAGTCGGCGAGTGAATGGCAGGACCTAATAGGTCCTGGTAAAGGCTCAATCTTGGCAGCACCGGACATGGCATGCACAGCCCAAAGGCAAATGTGTTAAGCAGCAAACACCAGTGCTCCACAAAGTTGTGTCTTCCGAAGCGATGCTTCCAACAACGATATTGAGGACGTTGCATCGCCAATCTAGATTTTCATCCGGATAAACGTACTGAGGGTGAGAGGGATGTCGAAAACTCCTCGACGATGCCTCCATGGAGAAAACGACGCCAAGATACATCATCATCACCGACAAAAAAAATGTGCATAACTTTTGCCCCGAGTGTTGCACATCGGATCCCCCACCCACCGGGCCTTGATTTAGCACAATTGTCGCTGCCCCACCCTGCTACCGCCACAACACCTCCATGTTGTGCGACCAAGAGACCAAAGGCCGAGTCTAGCTATTGCCCGTCACGCAGCCCCCCAACCGGCTGAATGAGAGAATGAACGTATCTTGTCCGGAGGGCCGCCGCGACCAACAGGTTTACACAACCAGCCGCACAACCACGATATAGCACTGGGCCACCTCCATGCCATTGCACCGCCTCTGCGTTGCCACGCTACTCTCTCTGATATCACGCCGACCTCACCGCCACCGAACTGCGCCAAGCCTGCACCGTCGCACCTTAAGAGAGAGAGGAAAAGGGCTTTGCCGACATCGTGTTAGATTTCATAAATGAGTTGCAACATGAGTTGAAATTAAAAAGCAGAAACCAAACAGTTTTTCTAGGGCTTCTCAGCAGGACGCGGTCAACACTCTCCTCGACAGCCGACGGCGCCGTCACTGGTCCCCCTGCCCTCCGCCGGCAGCTATGGTGGCAGGAGGGTAGGGGAACCTCGAATCAGTGTGTCCGGTCCCATAGGATCTTCGAGTTCTTCATCTCCGATGAAGGGGCTGAGGTTGCGATGAGAATAAAGGTCCTTCAGCCCGCCCCTGATCGATGTTCTTCCCCGGAGAAGCGTCGCAGGCTAGAGTTTGGAGTCAGTCGTCGGGCATTAGGTCTGGCGTGATCAGGGTATGTCTATGGTGGTGGCGTTTTGTGGAGGGGATGGTGTCGCAGCGTATTTGTGTCCTCAAGTTCCACCTCCGTCAAATGAAGCTCAGCCAGATACGGCTCCGTTGGGGAACTTGCAAGTTTTGTGTCCCCATCTCTGTCTGGGCGGAGTTAGGATAATCACCCGACCCACCTCGATACTAGCTTCTCCAGGATGGCGATCTCGATATCGTGGTCGCCGGCATCTTCTGGTCTATGTCAACGACTTCCCGATCGCTGCTTCTATAAGCACCTGGGTTTTTCAAGCTTTCTCTGGTACGTGCCTTGCTATGCCGGAGGCCTAGAGACGGCATTGAGCTTTGCTCACGGTCGTCGTCGAGGGATGCAGAAGGAAGATGGTGCTGAACTTGGACTTGTGTTTTTGTAAGGTTTGTCTTTGTAAGGGTTGGTTTGAGATAATATATGGCCTTAGGCCTTTTTCCGCAAAAAAGAAAAATATGAGTTGAAATTGAGATTTGATGATATCATCTAATTGAGAATTAAGCGAATTCTCATTCGGACGAGAATTAGCCACACCTTTTAATATATTGACGCAGAGGGTTGTTGCCCCTTTTTCAAAAATCTCGTGCCAGGTACACGAGGAAATAAAGCTACTAGCGTTAATTGGAGGCTGAAATTTTGCAAAGTCAGATGCTGATGCAGGGTAATAAATCCACGTAAAGTTGATGTCTCGTGAGAGTGCAGTTTGAAATATCTACCGATCATGCATGGTGTCGTGTGGAGCCAGAAGTTCCCAGGATTGGGGGAACTCGTGATGCTCCACTGCCTGGAAGGAGGGGGCAGGAAGCAACTCGACCATCAAGCAAACGCTAAAACAAAGAGTTGCAAAGGAGAAAGGTGATCAGTGTGCTGCATGCATGATTACATGATAGAAGCAAGAGAAAGGAACGCGCCCATGATTCTTGCTCCAGTTCACATGTAGATGTAGTATATGATACTCCCTCCGATCCAAAATAAGTGTCGGTGATTTAGTACACACTTTGTACTAGACTAGTACTAAATCTCCGACACTTATTATGGATCGGAGGGAGTAGTACCATGATCAACCCCGGCCGGCTTTCACTCACCGCCGTTGGTTAGCGTGCACGATATCACCGGCTAAAATAATTAACCATCCATGGATCTTCCTTGTCAAAACATACATAATACATGCGTATGACATGGCATGGAGTTGATCGTCTGCTTCTGCACAACCGTCTCTTTCGACCAGCTCCAAGTGGTAACTACATATATAGAATTTGTCTACTTTTTCCATACCTATGGAACTGGGAATACTTTTATGGGTGTGCGTACGTGATTGATTGCCAGAAAGGAAGAGTAATCGGGGGCCAATTTTAAGTGGTGCAGGAGACGGGATCTTTGTCAATTCGAGCAAGGAATCATACTGTTGAAGCAAGATTGGCAGCAGCAGCAGGATGGAGTTCGCTCCACGCCACCATCGCCGGCACGGCTGCACCCTATAAATTCCCCGCCTTTTCCGTCTCCACTCCACTCATCAAACCCATCTCAGCACCTCTCTGCATCTGAAACTTGTACTGTCTCCCTGACTGGTGGCTGATCATCGGCTTCAGTTACAACAACTGCACCGGCGAGGATCGATCGAGGAGCTGTAATGGAGAGGAGGGCAAGGGAGGCGCCGCCGAGGCAGCAGCAGCTGCCACCGGGGTTCCGGTTCCACCCCACCGACGAGGAGCTGGTGGTGCAGTACCTCGGCCGCAAGGCCCTCGCGCGCCCGCTCCCGGCAGCCGTCATCCCCGTCGTCCACGCCGCCGCCCTGCCCGACCCATGGGACCTCCCTGGTGCGTGCCGGTCGGCGCCTTCAGAGTTCAGACACATTCTTGCACGCAAGCTTTGCATGTTGCCGGGTGGAAATTAATCAATTCGAAATTTATGGTTTAGGCGCGAGCGAAGGGGAGGCGACGTACTTCTTCAGCCTGCGGCAGGCGCCGGCGAGCCGTGGCGCGCGGCGGCGGAGAGCGGCCAGTGGGTACTGGAAGGCCACGGGGAAGGAGAAGCCGGTGTTCGTGCAGCTGCAGGGCAGTGGCAAGCGGCTGCTCGTCGGCGTCAAGACGGCGCTCGCCTTCCACCACGGCAAGGGCAAGGCGCGGTCCACGCGCACCGACTGGGTCATGCACGAGTACCGACTCGCCGCCGCTGCCAATGGCTCGCAGAGCTGCGACGAATGGGTAGTGTGCCGGGTCTCGCTGAAGAGCAGAGCAAGGAGGCCATCGGTCGTGGGTGCCGCCGGCACCGACGCCGTGCACCGGGAAGATGATGCTGGCGACCACCACCAGCCATCGCCGTCGACGTCGAGCTGCGTCACGGACACCTGCCACGCTTCAGACCACCAAGAAGAAGTCAGCAGCACGTACTAGCCAGTAGCCAGTAGTAGCAGCATCAACATTCGACGATGCTCCAGCCTCCAGCCTCAGCCGCATGCCTCGGCCAAGCAAGCTATAGGCATGTTGCAACTTCCTCCTCCTCCTCCTCCCCTGTACCTCTCCTTGTATGTACGGTCGTGGTACCATGATGGCGATGAGAATTCCAGCACCACCAGCTTGAAGACGACTCCCTCTGTCCCTCCGAATTAACGAACAAATCTCCATTAAGTAGCTGCGACATCCGTATCGATCGATCGGTCAGCTGCACGCAACTTGCAAGCGGCTGCTCGTCGGCGTCAAGACGGCGCTCGCCTTCCACCGCGGCAAGGGCAAGGCGCGGTCCACGCGTACCGACTGGGTCATGCACGAGTACCGCCTCGCCGCCGCCGCGGCCAGTGTCTCGCAGAGCTGCGACGAATGGGTCGTCTGCCGGGTCTCGCTGAAGAGCAGAGCAAGGAGGCCATCAGTCGGGGATGCCGTGCGCCGGGAAGACGATGCTGGCGACCACCACCAGCCATCGCCGTCGACGTCGAGCTGCGTCACGGACACCTGCCACGCTTCAGACCACCAAGAAGAAGTCAGCAGCACGTACTAGCCAGTAGCCACTAATAGCAGCATGAGCATTCGACGATGCTCCAGCCTCAGCCAAGAAAGCTATAGGCATGTGGAAACTTCCTCCTCCTCCCCTGTACCTCTCCTTGTATGTACGGTCATGGTAATGATGAGAATTCCAGCACACCAGCTTCAAGACGACTCCCTCCATCCCTCTGAACGAACAAATCTCCATTAAGCAGCTGCGACATCCGTATCGATCCGATCGATCAGCTGCACGTAACTTGCAAGTCTCCCTAGCTTAAACATTTATCAAGGAAAGTGAAACCAGCTAGCTAGCTGGACTGATTAATTAATTAATTAAGCAGCGACATTAGCATCAGTCGCTACTCGATCAGCTGTCATCTCTGCAGCCGGCGCCGGTTCCTTTGGCTCTAATCTAATCTAATCAGCTGTCAAAATAGAAACACAACCTAAAATTAGAAACGAGCTTTTTAAAAATAAAATAGAAACGGCGACGGCGACGGCGATGATGAGGAGAAACGGCCGACGCTAGCTAGCTGCCAGGGTCCGGCGAGCGTGACGGGCCACGACGGCGACGGCGACGGAGAGGGACTCGTGCGTGCGTGCGCTTTGCCTCAGACAGCACGAAACGCTTTGCATGTCCCAGGAGGCAAAAACGATCTGACAGGCGGGGACGGTGATAGGAACTTGGGTTTGGCGCTTTGCCGGAGTGAATCGGCTCTGCGAGATTTTGCGTTGAATCGTGGAGGCCGCGGCGCTGGTGACAGTTGGGCGGATGGCGATCTGCTGTCGAGTTGTCTCACGACTCTGAACTCTGGAACCAGTGACCGGCGCACTTCGATTTGGTGCCCCGGGTCCCGGCCTTCCTCTATCATCATCATCTTCTTCTGTAGATATGTGTTCTGATAACATAGTACTTTCAGGGTGGTGATATTTTGACACTCGAGGGCATATGCTCCCGATTTTTAAAATGTCTTTTAAATACATTTTAAAATGTTAAAAATTCAGATAAAAAATGTCACGCATGGCATCTTAACATTCTATGTGCCCACGAAAGACAAAATTAGATGCTAAATAGGGCTTTTTACGAGACATTTTTTTTACATACACCTTAAAAGATATCCGGAACTTTTCGAATTTTTTATATCTAAAAATATTTTATCCGATGGCTTAGGAGTATATGCTCAGCTCCCATGTGACGAAGTGGATTTCCCATACTCCCTTCGTTAGTAAAGTAAAGAACGTCTATTAATTTTCATGAAAGTCAAACCATGTAAAAATCAACTAAGATTATAGAAAATTATTAACATCTAGTCAAATCAATATGATGAAATATACATTGTTTTATAATTAAGAATTGTTTTTCTTAAAATTAACATTGATTGACTTTTTTAGAAAAAAAAATCTTGTTTTGAGCAATGGAGTACACGCACTTATCGATGCTGTGAAAACAACCCTCAAAGAACCACCGACGCTCTTTACAAATCCTACCTTTTACATAGCTTAAATTAGCTAATGTTACAACAATACACACGTTCCGATGAGTAAACCTGCTCACAGACTACAGTTTAACCCTTGTTACAGGGTTTGCCAAGATCACTAGAGGACAATGCAATCTCTACAGCAGGAGTCAGCCGAGTAAACATCAACTTCGCTACTTAAGGTCAGAACTGAAAGAATGCTAATTGTATTCTAGAGAACATACAGCCAGCCAGCTTAGCAGCCTAGCGAGAGAGCACCCGTTGCAAATAGAAGATTCCTCCGAGAAAACTGCACTTTGCAAAAGCAGCAGTTAGTTCTCTATTTTCATTGCACATGGTGACTAGCACAATTTAGCTGACTGAAACGATGCATGAAAGGACAACAGATTTCTCACCCGCAAGTTATAAACAGGAGTCGATTTTGTCGGGAGAGCTTTCAGCAACCTCAGCCGATTCGTAGAACCAGCTTTGCTGTTTCACAAAAAATAAAGCATATTTCACAGTTAGAGTAAAGCGTGGAACTAGAATAGAACCTTATGTAAGAACTAACTTTTGCTGTTACACAAAAATAAAGGATATCTTACAGCTACAGTAAAGCAACTAGAGTAGCATTTTTACAAGTAAGCCAACCAACTTACGTGTCATCCATCTTCAGGGCCTTTGTGCTGGAAGCAACATCCCAGAGTTTAACGGTGCAATCCGCAGATCCAGATGCAAGCAATGCTCCTTCGCAGCTATGACAAAGAAAGAATGGTTTAAATAAGATGGGTTTTTTCGATATAGCATATTAGCATACAACTTAAGTAATCATACTTTTCCTAAAACTAAAACCATATGGAGCTATAAAGAATAACACAACACGACTTGTCACAGGAAGAAAAAATACATTTTGAGAACTATAAATGCATATTCAATCTAAACCCCCTGAAAGCTTAAATCTACTAGAAAACATGCATAAAATACGGAATATATTTTTAAAGAATTTCTTTAAACAATAGATCCATAAGAAAACCACTGTGCTCAACATACAAGTGCATAAGCCGACACCATCAACGCATATTCAAGAAAAAGTAAGCACACGAGTTCAAGTTCTATGGTTGCAGTCATTTTAAGACAGAATCACGCAACCATCCAGTCAAACACTCAGAAAGGATGGCCGAGATGGTTAATAAACACATTGCTTGTTTATACATAATACTAGAAGCTGTTTTCCAGCATTAGGCCAGCTCAGAAAACTGATTATAGGCAGCAGACGGAAAGGCCAATTTGCCAAACCCTACCATAACTCCTACTCTTACACAAATTCAGTATATCAGCTAATGTTTGACTACCATCAGCAATAAGGACGCATGGGATACTAAGCAAGCACAACAATGTATAATGATGATTACCTGAAAGCAAGTGACCACACACAAGAGTTGTGACCCACTAGTGGTGAAACGCAGCGACCAGTAGAGAGATCCCACATCATGATGGTTCCATCTTCGTCTCCGGAGGCCATGTATCGCCCATCAGGAGACATCGCCAATGACAAGACCATACTCCCGTGTTCAATCGGCCGTCACCCCTCATGTACATAAGAGGCGGCTGGACTTCCCGTGCAAGCAAAGGGCTTGGATTCACATCCAAAACCCTAATTTGGGTCCAATTCGGATGGACTAGTCCGAACTTTCCAAAACTGTTCGGTCTAAAACCTGACTGTAACTTGCGGGTCGTTTTCGAGTCAGTAAACGACCTCTAATCAAAATCTCGTAGCAGACAAAGTTGTTCGTCTCGAAAAAACGAAGAACTTTCTTTTCATGTGTTTTTTCATTTGACTTAATATGGACATTCTAAATTCAGTCGGAAGAAATTCGATTCGTTTTCAGCCTTTCCAAATCCTACCCGCCCGAGGACAGAGCATGTCTATGGTAGGGCGACCTGCCTGCCCGTCCGAGGACAGAGCATGTCTATATTATTTTGGCTCCATAGGTTGTATATGACCTCGGATTGAGATGATCCAAAAACCAAAGTTGTTTGTCTCGATAATACGCACAACTTTCGTTCACATTATTTTCTCATTTTAGGTCATCTTGATATCATCACTTTGTGAGCCAAAATCAGCCGTCAACATATATACTGGATGACAGCTTTGTGTTGGATCATCCTTAGGCCAACATGGTTGGCAGGCACCATATTATGTTGCACCGCGGACTATGATAGCCTCAATTAATTTAGTCCATCTTAATGACAGTTTGATCTTATTACCCATGTTTACGATTAATTTTCTATATTAAATTTTAAATATGTGTAGCACGACACAATCGTCGACCACACAATGAGGAACCTTAATGCAAAAATGATAATTTTAACCATGACACGAAAGTTTAGCACAAAATGATTAAATTCATTTTCTAAAAGATCGTCACTTAGCCCTAATATACTAGCGATTAGGTACGTGAGCGAACTCCACTACCATGTCGTTTTGCGTCGTAGTCTGCTATCGACGAGCCTATGTTAATCACGCTGACATGAAAATCTATGCAAAGATGCACTGGCCAAGGCAAAGGCTTTGGTGTTTGGGGTTAAGTAGAGGATGACTTTAGCATGATCCACTAATTAGCGAGCTAGTGAAACATAATTATGTCCTATCTCTTATTGTCATCCTATCAGTTAATAATCTATACCTAATAATAAAAGCAATCAAGCTTCCGCGGTTTGGTTTGGTCCGTCATTCGAATTACCCCTCAAATTGATAAATATTACCTACCTATGCCACCCGTAAGTGAAAAAAAAATGATTCGACAAGAGACATCGTGGTCAATATCCGCCATGGCGGGGCCAATGCGAGGATTAGCGCAAGCTGAGAAGAAGACTACGCCCAATAGCACCGCGTTGCGTCAAACTTGATCATGCTCATGGACAGCCTCGGGCCGCCCGCGCGCGGACATGGTCACCTGCTCCACCAAATACCCCAACAGGCAACAGCCAGGATGTGGCGACGTCGCTCGCAAGCTTTGGCTAGATCAGAATATCGAATGGCGCCGGCTTTTGATCCATTGATTGGGAGGCTACTGGAAGCGGATCATAAGCAGTTCCTGTCACGGTGTAAACCTAAACGCGCGCGGACGTAGTTAGAGGTTCAAGTCTGAAGATGAGCTTCAGATAGACAAAAAGGTTTACGCGCAGGCCAATTTGGCAGGACGTGCAGGTCACTCGCATTGGTTGCGGCAGATTTCGGAAGCTATATGAGGCATGGCATAGGAGCCAATGACGCTATCAGGTTTGTTACATAATTTAATACCTTATTATATTGATTTATCAGGCATCATCCCTTGGGCGCTGTGCATTACCAAAGAGGAAGAAAGAGACAAGATGTAGAAGCACAAGGAGCAACCGAAAATTCCTTGATTTCATCTTTTTTGGTCCGTCGCTATTTTCGTCCATCCGAACTACGTCGTCCCACCCTCCACAGAGCCCACATCTTAAGAAAATAGCACACGGCAAGCGAACAAGATAGGCAAAGCTGTGCAGGTACGTGCGTGCTTGTTAAGCTGATGCATGTGTGTTGATCGATGCATGCATGGGGGCCGTGGTCAGCGAGGCAAGTTGATGGCGTGTGCGTGCGGGTCTACTATAACGCGGCCGATGTTTACTGGAGATGCAGTGCAGGTTTTGGAGGTTTAGCTATTCCATGAACCGAAGCTACAAATATTCAGTGCTGTCATCTTTCTTTGCAAGCAGTATCTGGCGTGAATCCAATGCCACAATTCGGCTGCAAATACAAGTTGGATCAAATCATGATCACCTTTGATTGATTCCGGTAGTAGCCATAGCTTCACTAACATTGAATTTGCTCGTCGGTGCACCATTAGCTTCTCAGGTTATTAAACTGGCTAATGACAGCTTAGTGATCGGTGGTCAGCAAGTCCCAGAGCTCTCTTAATTGGTTAACACAAGGTTACATGTTTACAACTTATATACGGCCGGGTGAATGAGTTGGGAGGGTAGATGTTGTGTTGCGTGATTGACTTGTTGTTTTCTGTTTGCAGACTTTTCAATCCCGTTGCAACGCACGGGCATGTTTTGCTAGTAAGTACTAATTTATTTTTAGCAAAAAAATTATGTTGCTATGGGAAGACATTTGGTACAATGGAGAAAACAACCTTCTCTTGACTTGATTTCTAAAAGATCGTCACTTAGCTAAGAGGATACAATAGTTTATTTCTTCATCCTCTCTTCCAACTAAGCAAAATGCTTGTCACTTAGCATCTTCATTCTCTCTTCCAACTACACAAGATTCAACGTGGTAACACTAACATAAAGCTCCGATATCACCCATTGTGCATGCCTTAGTCCAACATTGTTGTTTACTGGCCCATATGCATGGCCATTGGCTATTCACACATGGGCTCTATGCTTATGAGGAGATGAATCTAGGCATCTCGGACGGACTGACGTGTGCATCTAACTCGGATTGGACAGCTACACGTATTGAAGCAAATCAGATATGATCCGATCGACTTGCTTTGTGCGCTTTTGGTTATATCGCTAGAAATATGTACCGATTTACGTCTTCACAGCAATGATTCCTATAGAGAGGAACTATTAGGGGTTGTCGTTAGGTAGCCATTCCCAATAAACCTGTACCGATGTTTTCCAACAGAGTTCGTATGACACACTTATCAGACCGTTATAGATAAAGCTACAAAAGGAACAACTTGTGTCGATGTTTCCAATAGAGTCTCCAACACACTTATCGGACCGTTATAGATAAAGGTACAAAAAGAAACAATTCAAAATTTTGAAATATTCATAAGCCTAGAAAATTGTTTGCCAATCAATCAAGTATTACTCCAAAAGAAAATCAAGGAAAAGGAAGTGGGAAGGAATAAGTGGCGGGCAAACATCAGTGCGCAAATAAAAGGAAGGGAAATGTTTCCAACAATTGTACATACATCAGGAGTACTATTAAGTTATTATTAAGAATGTACCAGCACAGGACCCCGGACATTAGACAGCTCTGGTAACTTATATGTAAGAAGCAAAGCACATCACAGCTAGAACTGCACAAATGAACATTGGAGAACTACAATACTTGGACCTCTCAATTTCACAAAGCATGACACTGGCTGCAAGGCCCAAAGACCTTTAACTCAGCTGTAGATGGAACCTTCCCCTCAATGTACGTCTTCACAGCCATGATCGTCTCCCACACCTCCCTGATATACTCCTTGTCCAGGGTAGGGCATTTCCTGGCACGTGTGTGGCCATAGAACCGATATTTTGCATCAATAGTGGTTAATGTAAGGTGCTTCAGTGACGTTGCACTCTCTAGAATATGCCGTGTCAGCTCAACCAAGCTCTTTTGGCGGCAAAAACCAGTGATCCTCACAGTCTTGAGCTTGTCATGGTGGCGTCCCGGCATTTGCCTCAGAGTTGGATCTCCCACAATCCAGTCATACTTTGATTGCACCGATACCTGTAGATAAATGGCTGAGTTAATAATTCCACCACGCATTACTAATAAGCATTGCAGGATGAACAGTGACTTACAAACAAGCCAAAAGTCTCCAACAAAGGGGAAGCATCGAGGAAAGAAACCAAAGATAAAAAATCATATTCCCGGCCCAAGCTCCACTTTTGAATATGAATACTCAAGACCTTGAGGTGGAGGAATTTGCTAGGTACCATAGGTGCATCAACTATCTGCATAAATATGCCTCAGATTAATTATATTCCACGATATGGCCACTGTGATATAAATATTTATCACCTGAAATACAAGAACGTACCTCACGAGAAGACCATAAGGTGAGAGTCTCAAGGTTTGGCACACTGGATGCAAGCTTGTCGATAGCATAATTGATGACACACCTACGGTCCAACCTAAGATTCTTCGCTTGCAATGATTCTCCAAGTGAGAGATGTATTTCATCACCTGTAAAATCGAAGGACGAGATATTTGGAGCTTTGTTCTCTATAGCTTCAAGTCTATGGCATTCAAACACCTCCAGGTAGCTGAGGCGCTGCAGCTGGGAAGGTATCTCGAGGCGAATTATATCCTCACAATGTTTGAGTATCAAATTTTCCAGAGCAGATGAATTGGAAAGAAGGTGCCCTAATTCATTATCCACAACGTGCACTTTATGAAGATACAACTCTGTCAGGCATCTCAAACTAAGATTAATTTTGGGACGTAAGACACAATTATTAAGTTGGAGATGCCGAATCATGCTTCTTTCAGATAAAAGTGAGCAAGGGAAGTCGTACTTTGACTTCTCTGACAACAGTAAAAGGGTAAGTTCTTCCAGCACTGGTGTAACAGCAATCTGAAGCCAACTATTGAGACGATCACAAAATTGGGTATTGTAAGGACCATGGAATTCAAGCATGAACGTCTTCACACCAGCGCCTCTATGGTTTGCCACAATATGGTCAATAGTGCTGTTATATTCTCTTCTATATCTTTCATTATTCGGGTCCCCTGTCCACTTGCGTAATTTTTCTTTTGAGCACATTGTTTCCTTGGTGAAGGTGAGGTTGGGATGGCATCCCCAGGAGTTCAGAAAGACATGAGACACACAGGCAGCCCTGGCAGCGTCTCGCATTGGAACCATGGAACATAAATGATGCCAGATTTCCTGCATGCACAAGTGTACAACTTCAACATTTGACTTAATACATAAGATAAAATTTACGTCACGTAAAAATCATATGCGGTTATAAAGATAGAGGATGGATGTAGAATAACTATTCTACTCCCTGGGAGTCAAATAGCGCGTCCCTACATATATATATATATATAGCCAAAATTAAGGAAATGAACACACATTGGAGAGAGACCAATCTGTGCCATCCATAGCCATCGCGAACCGTCCATGTGAGTGGTCCAAACTTTCCCTCCCAATCAATTTCTGATTTTCCATCACGCGAGCTTATTTCCTCTTTAGGAAGACATGGTCCTGGAATCGCATGCGTGCTAGGCACCTAGACCTACGGCTCTGACACTCGTAAGCTCAAATATCCTAACCCGTGACCGACCAATCCGTGATCCACTCCTCCACCCATGGGAAATTGGCAGGCTGGTTGAGTCTCCTAGGAGAGGAAGCGCATCACTTAATGCTTATTCTCTTGATTAATGCAACTAAATGAACAGTTAGGAGAAAATTTAGAGCCATAACAAATTACAATGCAAGCCTGGCCATCAGATTTTCTAGTAATGTACTCCGTACTTTATACATACAAGAGTGGCACTTTATATAGAGAGATAGTGGTGCACCGTATTTATATGATCCTGGCACCGTTTGGATTTTGGTTTGGAGGTTTGCATGATGTGGTACGTCGTACGCATATGTACATTTAGGTGATCATAAGTGAATCACTTAATACTTAATTAGTATTTGTGAGTACCACGCTGTCACCGAGGTAGAATTTGGGAACCGAACCACACCAGGCACCGTTCACATAAGCATGTGGCTCCGTTTAAGTGATCATGATGTACTCTCAGACGGTCTAGCGTGCTCCGTATAAGTATGTAGATGGCACCTTTGAGTATGGTATCATGCCTCACGGAAACACCTCCAAATCCGTTGAAAAAAATAAAAGTAAATGTGGGCAAGTCTCAATACGATACTAAATCGGACTGAAAGGTACGAAGCTGGATTTGCACGTTCCTTCCAGAGCCACTAAATTGGAATAACGTTGTTAATCTTTTAAAGATGCGGTCATCAATTACATAGCTGGATGTTCAGTGTGCCTCTATCGTGTCAGTTGTGCACCAAAAAGCAAAGTCAGGTACCGTTTGCTGCGAACGTGGTGACCCGCACTTGCGATAATTAGGCTCTAGTGATAGAGTTTTTTTTGGACCGATCTGCACGGCTCTATGTGGAAGCCGGCCAAGAATCACGGACCTAAGTTGCCGTTTTTGTTGGATCTAGGTCCGAAAGGAGCTGCGCCCATTCCCCTTTGATATTTTCATAGTCAACGGTTCATCCAAAAAGGAACCTTTAGCAAAATTCGGCACCAATCTCAAAGAAATGAACGGTGCCGATAACATGCACCCCAGTTAACACACATACCAAACCTATCTATAATAGGTCTGCTATTCTGGAACTAGTTCTAGAATAGCTATTCTGGAACCACTTCTGAACTTCCCTCGTAATGTTGATGAACTTCAATTAATGTTAATGTGAACTTCCTGACGGAACAGATTGATTCTCCACCTTCACGGGAAAATTTTCTAGTGCGATTTTTGATCCGCTTATCGGAATGACGCATGTGATATACCGTTGGATAGCTATGGAAATTACGAAACTTTTTCATTTTCACGGGTTTTCGAAATTAGTTATGGTTTTTAAACAATTTCAAATATACTAACACTATTTTCGCGTCCGTACCGTATTTTGGTCGCCATTTTCAAACCGTTTATCGGATTGATGCAAATGATACGCCGTTGGAAAGCTATGAAAAATCCGCAACTTTGTTATCTCACGCACTTTTTCGAAATTCCTTACGGTTTAAGAGCAGTTTTAAATATACTTAATTCTGTTATTTTAGAATTCTCGTTTTTTCTGAACTTCCCACTTCACAACACTGAACTTCATTCAATGATAATGTGAACTTCCTGACGGAACACACTGATTCTCCACCTTCGCGGGAAAATTTTTTAGTTCGATTTTTGATCCGCTTATCGGAATGATGCATATGATATACCGTTGGATAGCTATCGAAATTACGAAACTTTTTCATGTTCACGAGTTTTCGAAATTAGTTACGGTTTTTAAAAAATTTCATATATACGAACACTTTTTTTCGCGACCGTACAGTATTTTGGTCGCCATTTGCAAACCGTTAATCGGATTGACGCAAATGATACGCCGTTGGAAAGCTATGAAAAAGCCGCAACTTTGTTATCTCAAGCACTTTTTCGAAATTCCTTACGGTTTAAGAGCAGTTTTAAATATACATAATTCTGTTATTTTAGAATTCTCGTTTTTTCTGAACTTCCCACATTTCATCTGTGAACCTCTTCCCGACACGTATGTGAACTTCTTCACGGAGCACCAGATGAATGTGCTATGTCATTTTTTCAACTTGTTTGATTTTTTTTACCTGTTCGATTTTTCGAAACCATTTTTCCGAACTTTGTTGACGGACCATTTTTTCTGAACTTCTCACAATACGGAAGTGATCTTTTCCACTAATTTTTGACAGTTTTTCTGTTTTTCCGTTCGAAATAAATAAAGTGAACTTTTGACAAAAATGAATTTCTGTTTTTTCGTTACTACTGTTCGGTGGACTTCAACGGAATTGGTAGGTGAACTTCTAAATTTTTAAGAGCGAACTTCGACGGCATGCACGTGACAGTTTGAACTTCCACGACTAAATAAGTAAACTACAAATATTACGAGAAATGAACTTCGATGTGACCGACCGAACTTTGACAGACTACACAAGCGAACTAACTACAGTTTTGCTATTGGTTATGGCCATGAACTTCTCCAAAATGAAAAGTTAACTTTCTTTATAAACAAACTGAACCTCTATTTTTTTATGAACATACATGAAGATATACATGTCTTTGCCCAAACCATGTTCATTTTTTAATAGCAAAATTCTAGTGAACTACCCAGAATCAAAGTTGCGAACAACCTAAAATGAAGAAGTGAACTGCCAGATCTCAAAAAATATGTGCAAAAGACACGGCCACCATCTCTTGCATCTTCTCCAGGGAGGTGGTCGGACGGTCCACGGCCACGCGGAGTTCCTTGGGGACGTTGAGGACCAGAACAGGTACTCCCCGTCAGTCGTGCTCCCCGTGGAGGCAGGGGTCGTGATGGGGTGGTGCTGGCCGGTCGAGATCCGGAGGAGGCAGTCGCTCGGCCGGAAGAAAGCGAGCGGGAGACTTGGAAGGTTGGGGCTACCACCGGTTTTGCAGAGGAGGGGCGCGGATCCGCCAGCCGCGATAAAGGTCGGCATGGCGTGCGGTGGACTTGGATCTGCGGGGGACGGGCAGTAGGCGGGGGATGCGGGCCACTATTGCCCCAGATCGAGAGAGGAGGAGGAGGAGCGGGCCGGTGCCGTGGAAGCAGAGGGCAGTTCGACGCTAGGAAGCTGGAGGCGGGCCGGTGCCGGGGAAGAAGAGGGCGAGGGCGGCGCTGGGAAGGTAGGAGGCAGGGTCGCGCACCAGGAAAGCAGAGGGCGGGCGCGGGGGCTCATCGGTGAGCCGCATCGACGGCGGGGAGGGGCAAGCTCACCGGGGGCTGATTCGGCAGCACGGGCCGTTGTTTCCGGAAGCCGGCCGGCAGCCAGGTCGGCGCGGGCTGGGAGGAAGGCTGCGACGGGGGTGGGCCGATGGGGGTGAGCAGGTCGCGTGACCAGAGGTTGAGGACGGTGGTCCTCACGTGGTCTGGTCGGGGAAGTTGGGTCGGGTTCGGGTTCAAAAGGTGATTAGGTTGGGTCTGAATCGGGATAAGGTGAGTAGAGGTGGTTCTAGAATAGCTATTCTAGAACCTCTTAAGGGGGTTCTACAATAGTCCTGCTATATATATGGTAGAATACTCACCTTCTACCAACTAGTGCATGGGCAACATGGTAGAATACTGTAAGTTTTGGGTATCTACAAAACACGTACACGTCGGGTATGCAAACATTGAGTATGTATGAGGTGTACACACCCTTGGGTATATGTATATTGAGTATCTACATGGTACGTATACCTTGGGTATATATATCATGGGTATGCGTACAGATCAGACATATATATATGTACCATAAGTATGCGTACACATTAGGTATATATACCCCGTTTTTTTTTTCATACCCAATGTTATATGTACCTCCTACATACCCTAGGTATATATACCCATGGTACACATGATGTCTACATACCCCAATTATACCGTATTCTGTCCTGATGCCCGGGCACCATGGTGCCCCATCTGAGCTTCCTATATATATATATATATATGAACTACTTCTCAGGAATAATAGTACAAAACGTGCTCTGTAATTGTTCTTTTTAAGCTGGACAAGGATTGCATAAGCGAGACGAGGAAGAGGCTAAGGACCAAGAGTGGTGTAAGCTAGACGCGGAAGAGGCTAAAAGACCAGTTTCAAAGGGTTCTATTAATCGTATACAGAAAAAGACTGGGTATAAACTGCAAAAATCACGGCAAATGAAACATAGGACACAGCTTATAAGGGAAACAAGATAACAGGGGAACTGAATCTCGCGAAACATTTCCCAGACTAATGCACTGGGACATTAGGAGACTGCAGCATTTTTTCTTTAGCTGTTGTGCTGGTAGCAATAGAACTTGTGCGGCACCGATATGGATACGAGTATCGGTATCAGGCCGATACAGATACGGAAATACAACATTTTTAAAAAGCACTAATGCGTGGATATGTTTTGATATTTTTTTAAATGAAAACACAAATATATGTAGTAGTTAGATGTGCCAACGTGATCACATAAATTATATTTCCATTTGGTATTGGCCTCCCTGTTTTTTTTAACGGTTTGCCCACACCTGCTGATTTCTCTACAATAGTAGCATGATTCTAGAGTGGAGCCTTAAGGTTAGTAGGTTGCTCTGCCATTACTCTTATAAAGGCTCCTGCCTTACCCGGCTGTTGCCCCCATCGCTGCTTCCGCGTCTGCGTGCGTCGTCCGATCGGCTAAAACGTGCTGCTGTTTCATCTGTGGCTGTTGGATGTGGTGAAAACTTTGTTCACCTGTTTAAATGAATAGTACCCTCCAAAGAGTCCATGACCGATGGGTCCAGTGGTCCACAGATCAGTGGGCGAGACCACCTCATCCGCGTCTCTCAGTTTGGTCGCTCGATGGGTGGACAAAAGCAGCGTCGCGGTGAAACCCTAGCGAATCACGCTCATGCCTCTCCTCCCCAATCCCCTCCTGTGATTTTCCCCTCCCCCAGCTCGCGGCCCCTACCCGCCGCCGCCCCTCCCCGCCGTCGCCCATCAGCAGCCTCCCGCCCACGCCGGCGTCGGGACAACAGCAGCAACACCAGATGGAGGAGCTCGGGGCCGCTGTGAGCGGGTCTGGCTC
The DNA here is from genome assembly GCA_012064385.1 of Puccinellia tenuiflora. Lineage (NCBI taxonomy): Eukaryota > Viridiplantae > Streptophyta > Magnoliopsida > Poales > Poaceae > Puccinellia > Puccinellia tenuiflora. The sequence goes on along the minus strand of QRDG01000473.1, from coordinate 6,185,171 downwards.
CGGGAGCATCGGCGGCCACGAGCTGGCCGGTGGCGAGGAGGGCGAGCATGGTGGCTCGTTGTCGGCCGGGGGAAACCAGTGGCCCGGCAGGAGACACCTAGCACACCAGATCCGGGTGTTCCCGTCTTCCTCCTTCCCCGAGGCAAGGAGGACGATGTACGGCGGCGTAGCAGAGTCGAGGCTTCCTGCTGCTCCGCGTCAGCCTGGTCTTCATCGGCTTCCTGCTGCTCGGCATCGGCCTCTCCGCGGTCGGCATGTACTCCGTTCGCATCACACACGAGGATATGACAGGACCTAGCCCCATCCAGCGAGAGGAGGAGGGCACCGCACGTCAAGGAGGAAAAGCAGGGTGAGCACTCGGCCCCCTCCTCCGCGCCCTCGCGCCCGGTACGGATTCGCTCTTGCACCTCCACTCTCTCTCTCTCTCTGCCTCCCATCTCACCTCTCTCTCTCTCACACAGTCAGCAGCGGACACGACGGAGATGGAAACGGCCGGTCGTCCTGGCCGAGCAGGAGTCTCCACGGGCGGCTGCTGAGGCGATGACGCCACGGCCGAGCGGCGTCGTCCTGTGCTCATCTTTTGCTCCGCCCTAGACAGCACCAGATGAATATGGAGAGCAGTGGCGAACCTGCGCATCCCAGGTAGCTCCTCTTTTCCTTGTTTGCTTCCTACATTTGCCCTCAAATTCCCTTAGGCCGTATGATGAATTGGAGGAACATCAAGCAGCAAGTATTTATGGCTGGGATGGTACGTGATGATGAAGATTCCCTGCTCCTTGCCGTCTCCTCTGCCCAGGCGAAGACATTGATGAGTTGAGCCCTTAATCCTTGGATGTGACTGCCAAGATGGATCCAGACAGGTGGATCTCCTATTTTCCTTCTTTGCTTCCCTCTGTTTTTCTCCAAATCTCTTCTTGATTTGTTGAATTGCTCTGTGGTTTTCCTAATATCCCTTGTCTTTGAAGACCTGTAGGTGTTTTTTTCAGATAATAGCCTGCAATTGCTTATCATCGTTGAGCCCTTAATCCTTGGACGTGATTTGCAAGATAGAAGAGGGTCAACAATACATTTGATAGCAGCAGCCTACACCGCTGAATTTGTTCTTCAATTTCTCCCCTCGAGGTGTGGAACCTGTTCCCAAACCCTATATTAGTTTAAAAAATTTGTGCCCACATTCCGTATGTCTGTGCCCATATTTAGTTCACAAAATAGTCTGTTTGGGGAGAGGAAAATATATTAGTAGTTTGCTATTGCTTCCAATTGTGCATGGTCTAAGTTGGTAATTCTATATGTCTTTTGGTTTGACAGGTTGCTCTCATGGTCATTCAGCCCATTCACTTATTGTCTAGGTATGAAAATGGTTATCTATTTTGTTCTTTACCGTCTAAACTTTAGGAAGAGTTTTAAAGGGTTATAGTGAGCTGCAATTCAGTATTTTCCTCTTTAATATTCATGTCATTCAGTCAATATAGGTACAGAGGGGAGATGGAGAGGTCAAGCATGTCGATGTTGGGGGAGAAGCCACCAGTTCTGCCACCACCGCCAGCAAGGAAGAAGAAAAAGGCCATTGCTGTCACCATGCTGTGCTTAAACTCTAACCCAAGAATCACCCTTGTCGACGCGCAGGCAAAGCCAAAGGCGCCGGCTCGCGTGGTGGTCACATTTGCATCTACCTCCATCAACTCCCACGTTATCATGACTGCAGCTCGGACAACTCTTCCCGCGGTGAGTAGATTGTGTGGTAATAAGTGTTGATTCATTAATATTCGATGTTTAATTGGCGCTGATCATGATAAATCAGATAGGAAATAGATGTTGATCTGTAGTTTTGGTTTAACCTGCGGTGAATAATTTCTTATGTGGTGAAAATTTTGTAGTGAAATGATCATGTTGTTTGGTGATATGTAGTGAATTGAAAGTGCTAACAGTTTTCCCTTATTATTTGAGTAACAGTGGTATATGTGGGACAGTTGGCACCGGTCTTTGCCATTCCTGACCTCCAAGAGGAGCACACTGTAAAGGAGATGCCGGAGCCACAACCCTCACCAGCCCCCTAGCCGAGTGGCTCCACATCAGCACCACCTTCCCATGCCGATTCTAGCTTTTCTCCATGGCACACTTAGTTTCAAGACTCCAGAGGCCATCTTGAAGCTTGGTTGGAATGAATTCACATTTTTATTGTGTGGCTAGAAATGAATCCTAAAACTATTGATTTTCATGTCTCAATCTCCATATCTGCTATAATATTGTTAACCATCTTGCAATACATACATTGATCCATGTTTGTATATTTTTCTTGCCTCTTTATGGAGAGAAATTCTGTCGTCTATTTATTCATCGATTTCTGTTTCTTATGGATGTATCTGGTTAATCAATTTCTGTTTCTCATGGTCTACCGCTCTTGAATGCCCTTTGTAAACTCTCTATTTGTTGACCTCCTTGCAGGACCCAAAATTTCCTCAAATAAAGGTTTATATCTTGCCCAAGTTTCTGTTGTATGTTATAGAGTTTGTGTTATTTTTGGATGTCATATTTTGTTCTTTCTTTATCATTACAATGTATGGTATGCAGTCTATTGCTGGTTTGAATTTGGCATGATTCTTGTCATTCCAATCTGTAGTAGGGGATTGCTAAGTCCCAAACCCAGCTAAACATCTTCTAACTGTATATCTGATAGGTTTGCTGCTCACTGATTTTTGTTTGCCATTGTTGGGTATGTCTTAATTACCTGAAAAATATTTCATAATAAGGTTGTTATGTTGTATTAGAGTAGAGTCAAGAGGAGATGAAAATGATGTATGAATGCTGGTTGTCATAGACGGATACTTCTTTGGGATATGTTGTTTAGCTGTAAAGTTGTCATTGCTGAACTCATCCACCACAACTTCAGTGCTATTATTTGCTCTCCGAATTCATCCTCTTTTGGATTTACAATCTGATAATAGGTGCAGCCTGGTCAAATTTTGCATATGGTTCTTATAATTATGCCTTTATGTGTTTTACCTCATTTTTGCCGTAACCAAACAAATAGAGAGACCAGGCCGCAACCAAGCAAAAATGAGGTACAACACATAAATAGAAAACATGAATTTATCCTAACTTCATATGCTCTGCCTCATCTTACACGCAACTCCATCCCATTTCTTGCATCCAGTCTGTATTTTCATGGTGAAACAGCTTGTGCCCTACAGGGCGGTGGCACCTCACGTCGGCTGCTGAAGGTATGATGCCGATACGTTGCGATTTCGTCTTGACCGTTTTATTTTGCTCAGAATTTATCATTAGAATGGCAGTCTATCAATCTGTTGAAGTTGCTTCTATTCATGACCCTCCTGAAGTTGCTTATTTTTTAAGCCCATATTGGCTCATATCTGTAAGAAATTCTCTTTCTCCAAATATCTCTATGGTACATGCAAGTATGGAACATGTTATAGTACCACTTTTACCTCGCTACACTGTCTCTATTTCAGTGAACTGAACTCAGCTAACTTGGACAATGTTTGCATGCCTGCTGCTTCAGCATGATTAGTCATACCTGATTAGTGTTTATTTCTCCTTGCAATGTGTACTATTTTTACTTCCCTTTAAGCACCACAAAAAGAATGTCAAGGTTTTGGTACACACTTGTATGCTCATTATCGAATAAACTGGCATATAAATTTAAAATCATTCCGCTCCAAATATATTTATGCTTCCTGTCCACATGTCGCATGCCTATACAGCTATATTGCTGTGCTCAAGTACTTGTGTATATTTTATATTTAGAATACATATAGGTACAGTCCAGATGTTATTTAGGTTTCCCTTTCTTCATGTTAGCCAACAACAGATTGCCACTTCGCTTGAGGAAAATTCTTATCCCCTGTAAATTCAGCCATGCCTTAACCAGTTTGTATTTATTCACGCGCAGGGCCCATATGTGTGCCACATGATTCCTTCTTTCATATTTTGCAAGGAACTAGATACACCAAGCTGTTTTGAAGATTTATGACACTGCAAGGTCAGTTAAATTCATGGACCTAACATGTATGGTTCCTACTCCATCTTTTTTGTAAACAGATGCATACACTATTTCTCATACTACTTTTGTTTAGATTTAATATCCTCGGCAAATCCGTGCGATTTTGTTGACGTGGATCTTCCTTGCTTTTTATTAATGCCTTTCCATATTTGTGTTGTAATTTGGGTTAAGATCAGCTCAAGGAAGATTTCATTCAGTTTTCACAAGGTGTTCTACGACCTCTACAATTTCTTTGCAATGACTGTTGTTGGATGTGTTGATTCTCTTTTTTTTCTTATTTATAGAGATCCTTGTAGGTAGTGTGTTGGGATTTTGGCATAATAAAGCAAATATATCTGTAGTGCTTCATTGAGGAGCCATCCATTTTATGTATCACTGAAAGGAAATTGATTAAAATACACATTTGCAACTTCATTTTAGTGTTACATCTTCCCTGAGTTGTCCAGTTATAGTTCAGCAATTTTGAGTTCAGAAAATGTTTTGTGTACTGAGCAGTCCCAGGATATACCACAGCTGAAGAAATAGGAAATGTTGCAAGGTTTGACATGACTACACCACCAGAGATTAGCCGTCTCGTTGGGCAGAAGTACAAGCTGATGGTCAGCATATCCAAGAAATGGAAATCAAACATCAATGAGAATTTATCCTTCCAAGTCAACAGGATTGAAGAGATATACAAACCTGAACTACCGCCGCTTGTTATTCGTGCTGGTGCAAAATCTGGTGGAGCTTCGTCGTCAGGCAGCGGTTCAGTCATCAAACAACTTCCACCGGTTGTTCTGCCTTCACTGCCTCTTGCGTCACCGCTTGTCTCAGTAAGTTGGGAACTTCTTCAGTTCATTCATAATAGACATAGGTGCTGCGTAAACTAGGTTTTTTCCGTGTATCAGATTTTCATATTGTGATTTCTTTTACATATTATCTGCTTACTTTACTAAATACTGACCCTTTGTTTGGACGCAGGCGCCTGCTTCTCCTACTGACAAGATGAGTCCTTCAACTCCAGCTAAAGGGTAAAGCCCTTCAACTTAGTGCCCATTTGTACACAGCCTATTTACTTTGTTCCTCAATCCTATTGTCGCTAAGTAATTAATTCTAACAGATCAACTTCCCATAAACGTGGTGTGAGGCGTTCTTTGTTCGGGACTCCATCTAAGACAAGACAACACTTGCTGAAAGCAGTGGTCCTTCAACTGAAGGAGTGTCAGATGTTCATTCTTCGCTTCATAGTGTTTCCATTGATTATTTTTGTTTCTACTTTGATTTATTTCTCTTACTAATCATACAGCCTACTGCTGAAGCTGTNAGAAGCGCTCACTGTCCACGTGTCCTCATCCCCCTCCCCTGCATCCGCTCACCGTCGGGTCACCCTCACCGCCCGCGGAACACGAAGCCGGAGGAGAGGCGAGGCTCGAACCTTCTTTCTCCTTCCTCTCTCTCTTTCTCCCGGCATCCACGCAACGCGAACGAAACCGAAAGAAATCAATCGGCAAAATCCATTTCGGTTTCGAATCCCCTGGAGACGGACGACCTCGTGTCGCCTTCCTCCTCTCCCTCTCTCCCTCCCACCCCCCGTCGCCATCCGCCCCCCTTTCGAAATCTCCAGGCGGCGCCACCTGGTCTCGTTGTTGTCGCGGCAGGAGGAGGCGCGAGCGGGATGGGGCGGTTGTTTGCGGTGGACGCCGCCGCGGCGGCCTCGTCGGCGTCGGCGGCGGCGGCGGCGCTGAACGGCGCGGTGGACTGGTGGAAAGATGTGAACGAGTCGCCGATGTGGCAGGACCGCATCTTCCACGCCCTCGCCGTGCTCTACGGCATCGTCTCCTTCGTCGCGCTTGTAAGCCGCCTGCCCAAAATTATTTCCCGATCTGTCACATCCTGACTCGATCCTGCGATTACGTGAGCCTGTGTGTTTGTTTTGCCTCTATCGGGTGGGTTGGCTTGATCCGCGGGCGATTGATTTCAAAATTGGGGATTCTGGAGCGAATCGTGAGGCGGGGTCATGAATGTTGCAACAAAATAATAATTTTTCTAGAGCTCAATTTCTATTGTAGGTCCAATTGATCAGAATCGAGTGTAGAGTGCCCGAGTACGGATGGACGACGCAGAAGGTGTTCCATTTCCTTAACTTCGTCGTGAATGGCGGTGGGTAACACGTTTGTGCTGTTTCATTGGTTCGCCTTGCTATGTGTTGAGGTGTTCGGTTTAGTATGTTGATCTTTCTATTTGTGGTTTGCAGTGCGTTCTATCGTGTTTGTGTTGCGGCGAAACGTGCAGCTGATGCAGCCAGAGGTTTGTGGTTGTTTGATGAATATATTGGTGTTTGAATTGATTGGGGGTAATGGATTAAGCAATGTGGTCTTGCAGATACTTCAACATGTGATTCTCGACATGCCTGGGCTCGCGTTCTTCACTACATATGCGCTTTTGGTGCTGTTCTGGGCTGAGATTTACTATCAGGTGCTCTACCGCCTTTGTGTTCGGTAGCTTCTTGTGATGTTCCGTCATTCTCGTTGCACCAATCAATTTGCAATGTTGTCCACCTATTTATTTGTGATGTTGTTTGCTAGGCACGTGCGATGTCCACTGATGGGCTTAGGCCGACTTTCTATTGGATCAATGCTGTGGTGTATGCAATTCAGGTAACGTACTGCATAAAGTTCCTCATTACACTGTAATTTACAATTTGATTCAATTAGCTCTTGCCGGAAACTTTGCATTGATGACTGGAAAGATAAACGATGCAAAGATTATGTTATGCTGGCACGTTAGGGTGGATATCTGGACATTGACTACATCTTAGTACGTGTGAGCACCAAAATTGTTTTTGATGCATATGGGTGGTATCTATGTGGCTACGACCAATTTGATTTGCATTGTCCCATTTGTGTTGCTATGACAAGATAAGTGGTAGTTGTAACATATTTTATATATTCATTTTTGGAGAAATAATATACTCTTGTTTGCTTGGCCTAGATTACTTATAGTTCATTGAAATTAATCAATGGTATGCAAGTATCATGAAATATCTAATACATACTACAATTGATTCTTGATGTCTTGATCGCACCGAGAACTCCAATGTATCCTTTTTCTAGTGAACAAACTACCACTCGTTAAGGGAATATGATCATGCTCTATCTTGTATTTATGTCTATTCGAGTAGCACATGCAAATTAGGAACATTTGTGCAGTATGCACCCCATGAGATGCCCTAATATGTATTGAGTTTCAAACTTCAGATAATTCTATGGTTGGTTTTGTGGTGGAAACCAGTTCGAGTTATGGTCGTATTGTCAAAGATGTTCTTTGCAGGTAAAATACTCTCTCTCTCTCTCTCTCTTAGTGTGCGTGCGCACACTTCTCACTGTAAAGTGTGGCATGGACGTATCTGTCTTGATATGTTGTGCGGTACTAGTTTTCAACTACTAGAACATTATCCAACTCCAGATCTTGATCTTTTGCTATAATTTTCAGGAGTATCATTATTTGCAGCTTTTGGGTTCCTTCTGTATGGTGGGAGGTAATACTTTCCTTGCTAAGTTGTTCTCCTAATATCTTGTACTTCATGTGATGTTGGACCGCATATATTCACTACCGAAAGTCCTTGTAATAACTTCTATGCTTGCGCCACCATGATATTACCACAGCACTTTCCTGTAGACTTTAGTTTTATTTTCTATTGGTTGGGTGGTTTAATTTACCATTGAAAATCTGGACAGCTCTTTCCATTGTATAGCAACCGTTGTGCTTACGTTACCAGGATGTGTCATGTGTGTGCTCTGTGCCATACTAGGGCACAGGGAGTGCCGTAAGCATGAGAATCCATGCAGTGTAGCTAGCAGAATACTTTATCGACTGGTACAGTGTTTGATATTCTGTCTATTGCTGTAGGTTATTCCTCATGTTGCAACGTTTCCCTGTGGAATCAAAAGGAAGACGGAAGAAATTGCAGGAGGTTAACTTTTTGTTCGATTAGTCTTAGTTTTGGAGGATTGTCTGTGTGAACTATATGGTAATGTCATATCCTGTCTTGCAGGTTGGCTATGTGACTACAATCTGCTTTACTTGTTTCTTGATCAGATGTGTCATGGTAAGTGCTTGCAAATCCCTCACAAAAAGTGCTGGCAGTTACTCTGCACTATGCTACTCTACTACCAATTTAGGCTGGTGCATTGGAGGAATATACTAACTTGAGCGTGTAATTTCCAGATGTGCCTCAACGCATTTGATAAAGCAGCTGATCTTGGTGTTCTGAGCCATCCGATTCTGAATTTCTTTTATTACCTGGTATGATTCTCACCTTATGCAGTCTGACCTGCATTGCTGTGTGCTACGACCAAACCAGTATTAAGACGTTGAGATAAGAACGTCAATCACTTGCACAAGTACAATTATGAAAATTTAGTCTATGGCACATACCAAGACAGCCCGATAGTCTTGGAAGTGTTGAAACTAATTATAATTTCATGTGCTATGCATTGCTAGATTTCATTAGTATAATTATTTGTGCTGGATGGTGAATATATGGCCACGTGGGTAGACAACCAATTTGTAGATATCTCGGTTAGTCATATTTGTCTGCAGATGGCATGTATGTCCACGGTCCACCTAGACCGCACGGCGCACGCTATTATAGCAGATCAGGGAAATTGATTTATCGATTAGGAATGCCATCCTTTTACAAGAGCTTGCAGTGAGCAAAGTTTCATGTAGCGGATAGGCCCGCCAACTGAATTGAAGGGTTAGAAACAGAAAGTTAAACAATAGGGTATTACTCAGGGGGCTTCTGGAGAGAGCAGGGCAGATAAAAGGATTATCAGGGGCATTGGCATATACTTTGAAATAGAGAACATAATTTAAATTTCTTGGAGTGCTTGAGAGATACTATCATTTGTGCATGTTTAGCTGTCTCCGGAACAGAACTGTTATTCTGATTGCTGACTGGATTCACCAAATTGTTTTGCAGCTGGTCGAGATCGTACCTTCAGCTATGGTTCTGTTTATCCTAAGGAAACTGCCACCAAAACGAGGGATCACGCAGTACCATCCTATCCATTAGTAGCAGCCTGGCCGGTACAGACGAATGGTTTTCTACAGAGTCTATACAGCATGGTAAATACAGGAAAGGCAACGTGGAAATCACCGCACTTGCTCTGAAGCTTGCCCAGGTTTTATATGAGGAAGCCTTTAGGATTTAAGGTTACTATTTGTGTAAAAGAGAAAGAAAGAAAAAAAAAGGGTGCAATGTCGTGCTGTTCACAGGTCTAGAAATTGTAAGCCGTCTATGTAATGCATTTGTTCTTCTCAGTGCTTGATCTCTGTAGCCTGTACACGTCACAGGGAATCGTGGTTCGCATATTTGTTTTTGACCCCCTTTCGCCTCTCCGATGCATGAGCCGTATTTCAGGAACATCCGTGGATGTCGTGTCCGTTTGAATCAAGCTCGTCATACTGAGGCCTTGTTTGGTACTAGTGTATTTTTGGGATTGGTGTGGATTATTTGAGTCTAATCCCAAATTCCCACATATCCACAAAAGCCCGTATGGTTCTAGTGTATATGGCCAGTTTTATCCCTCTTTTCTCTAGAATTCTCTAAGCTCTAATTTATGTATTCCTCAATATCCATTATACTACCCTTCCCTAGTGGATTAAGGATAAATGAGAATTTGCTGGTATTGGGTGAAGGTGGGGGTTTCATCCAATCCCTATGAAAATTATCCCTATTAATTCTCTAAAAATCCCTAGAGCCAAACAAGGGCTAAATTAATTCTTTAAAAATCCATAGTACCAAACAAGGCCTAAATTATTTGCTGGAGCCTGGCCTAAGTTACTCGCTGGAGCCTGGAAGGGCTGCTTCATATACCCAGTACCCGACCTGCGAGAATGGAAGTTCGAAAGAGAAAAAATTCGGACTGCAGACAGACGCTGTAGCGTGCAGAAGAACATACGGGGCGAAATGGACAAAAATAATCAAAAGAACAAAGAAATTCACAAAATAGACTCTGTCTAAAACTATTTAACGATCTAACCCTTTCGGATAGCGTCCTACAACAAGACGCTATGCTATACAGTATAGCGACTAGATGCAAGGCGCTACACCGCGACAATGACATGTCTAATTGTTCCGAAGCCAGAGTGAAACAAACACAACATGTTAGCACAGCGGCTGTGACCATGATCTTGTTGCCCCGCAGCCCGAGTTCGAGTCCCTTTGGAGGTAAAAATCTCCAATCTTTTTGCTCACTCCTCCGAGCGGACAGGTGGGCCCCATCTATGAAAAAACTTCAAGAATAAATTCCCTCTTTTTCTTTTGGCAGAAAATCACAGAAATATATATGTTTTTGTAAAATGCATAACTTGCTCGTTTTAAATCCGTTTTGGACAAACTTTACATGTTTTGATATCAGAAAATCCTAAACTTTCTAAATATAATATTTGTGTACTATTTTGACAAATAAAATTTAAAAAACATTTAAATTGTTGCAATACAAATATTTGTGTACAAATATTCTTTTCTTTTTGCAGTGTTGATTTGGTTGTTTTCTACAGAAATATTTAGTACTGGTTTGCAACATGCATGATGTTTCAGGGATTAGAAAGATTAATTTATTATCTTCAATTTGATATATTATTTGCAATTTTATATAAGTGGAACAAAAGATATGCAATTTACAAGTTTAGGATTTGTAGTGCAACAATTTAAATGTTGTTCAAATTTTATTTGTCAAAACGGTACATAAATATTATATTTAGAAATTTTAGGACTTTCTGATATCAAAACATATAAAGTTTGTCCAAAACGGATTTGAAACGAGCAAGTTATGCAATTTACAAAAACATATTAATTTTTTTGATTTTCTGCAACAAGAAAAGAATGGGAATTTATTTTTGAACTTTTGTTATGGATGGGGCCCATATGTCAGCTCGTAGGAGATGGGCAAAAGATTGTGATTATTTGCCTCCAGGGAGGCTCGAACTCAGGCTGCGGGGCATGGAGACCATGGTGACAACCAGTGGGCTAATACGGTGTTTTCGTTGATATACGGCTTCGGCCCTATTAGACATTGACGATGTCGTGGTGTAGCGCGTTGGCTCTGGGCGCTATACTGAATAGCATAGCGCCTTTCCGTAGGGCGCTATCCGAAAAGATTAGACCGTGAAATAGTTTTAGACAGAGTCTATTTTGTGAATTTCTTTGTTCTTTTGGTTATTTTTGTCCATTTCGCCAACATACGGGGCAGCTCAATCATTCGATTCAGAAGAAGAGAAACGTACGGGGTGCGCGGATGCCGCCGGGTGCGCGGATGCCGCCGGGTGCCCCGCATCATCTCATCAGTAGTGAGCCAGTGTAAATGGGGCGAGAGTCGCGTCGCGGTGACCACCATGGGGCGGCCGTGTAAACAACGCCGACGACTCATGTGCTCGGCTCAGGGATGGCTATCAGCCTGCCGCCGATGGGAAGATGGGAAGCCTGCGGTGCGGTCTCGCCGCCGCTTGCCACCGGGATGGCGATCTGATCAACATCCTAGCGGAGCAGCATCATCTTTGAGTGAGCAACTGGTTACTTACTGGCTTAACTGCTCAGTCCAACCTAACAACCCAGCTGCCGTTCCCACAATCCCACGGCACGCTGCCTGGCTAATCACCATGGACGCCCGCCGTGTCAGCAGCCCGAAACTAATGGACCGCCAACAGATAGAGAATGGACACTGTAGAACGGCTATGCCGTGCCAACAACCTCAGCTCCCAAACCAAGCCGAGGAGCCCTCTGGATAAAGGGGAGTTTATACAGAACTAACAGAACAGTACGGTCACAATTCAGATTCTGCCCAGAAACCCGGACACTTCTCTTATTTCCCACTATTCAGCTAGTTTTCGGGCTCCCTAACACAGCCCCCCGAAAAAAAAAAATTATCTACACAAACACATGTTTATACGAGCCATCCTTTTGGTGATATTATAGAGAAGAAGGGAAGATGATATGACTGGCCTATACAGCGAAAAAAAGAAACAGGACAGGCAGCATATATCAAACTTCAGAGTCTATCTAGCTATCTTCTGGTTCTACGCCCTCGAGTCTAATGTTAATGTCAGGTATAACGGTTGCTTCTGCTTTCCACGAGTCGATGTCCATGCCTCTCTGCTCATCAGAGGCAGCCAGTTGTCCGGGAGCAGCCCCGGAAATGGTAGTGGTATCCTCTTGCTGACAATGTGGCTGATCTGAACTTCCAGGGCGTGCTTCTGCTTTCCACGAGTCTATTTCCATGCCTCTCTGCCTCTGCTCATCAGAGGCAGCCAGTTGTTGGGGAACAGCCCTGGAACTGATATCCTCTTGCTGACAGTGCGGCTGATCTGAACCTCCAGGGCGTGCTTCTGTGTTGTCCTGGTGGGTTGAATCCGATGGTTCTGCTTCACACTCCTCTCGTTTCATCTCAGGCTGATCAAGAACAGGCGGTTCGTGGGGAGCGGCTCTGGGACTGGTACCCTGCGGCGTACCATGTGGTTGATCTGAACTTTCGAGCCTCGCTTCTGTGTTGCCCTGACGGGGTGAACATGATGATTCTGCTTTATGTTCAGGATGATCTGTCACAGGCAGTCTGTGGGGAGCGGTGCCAGAACTGCCATCCTGAGGTTGAAGATGAGGTTCATATGCACTTTCAGATCTTACTTTTGTGTTGTCCTGGTGGGGAGAATCCGATGCTTCTACTTCACACCCCTCTCTTTTCGTCTCAGGCTGCTCAGGAACCTCGGAACTGCAATCCTGCCCTTGACAATGAGGTTCTTCTGCACTCTCAACAGCAAGTCTTACTTTTGTGTTGTTCTGGTGAGGTGAATCTGATGCTTCTGCTTCGCACCAGTCTCTTTTCATCCCTCGCTGCTTTGGAACTGGCAAATCATGGGACACGGCTCCAGAACTGCTCCGCTGCCCCCCACTATGAGGTTCTCCTATCCGATTCTTATTGGCGTGGTCATCCTGGGCACCCCTAGTTGCACTCTCATGAAATGAAGGCCTTTCTATATCTCGACCACTAACTCCCCTGTGTGGTGCTCGTCCCCTGTATGTGTATGGCGCTCTTCGCGGATGACTACCGAGCTGCCTCTCACTGTTCATATTACAAAAGTAGGGATCAGCATTTCCATATGAACTGGACCTTCTTTGAGATGAAACTGGCCATGACGGATAAGCAATCCTGTTCTGAAAATCCCTGTTGCAGTAACCTCCTGAAGGTTGCCATTCACCAAGAATACTAGCGGGGTTGTGTGATTCTACCCTCCTAACTGTTCCAGGAATAAACCTACCATTACCTGTTTGAGAAGTACTGCACAAGGGTTCCTGAACAGTTCTGGTTTGATAGTGCTGCCCGGGATGCCGCTCAACATGTCCTCTAAACCCTTCTGGAGCACCATATGTGTCACTGGAAGGTCTGGACCTGCTGGGCCGATATTGATTAGCAGGGACACCTCGTGATTGATTATAGTAGTCACCACCAGAAAAGGTTCTATGCTGCTCAAAGTGTGTTCTCTGCATGTCCTCTCTAGGAGCTAAGAAAATAGGTCTGTTTGGGCGACTAGCATTCGGCCGCAAATCATGGCCATTTGGTCGCCAATCATAACAATTATTTATGCCCCGTGCAGTGCCAGAAGCTGGAAGCTGACTCCGTCTTATCTGTGGGTTGCTGCCAGACACAGTTAAATCACCCCTTGCCCTTAATGACCAAGATGGCACTCCAGTTGCACCAATTGTGCGGCTACTTCTCTGATAAGTGCAAAAAAAAATATATACTGTAAGCATTTTTTTTAAAGAACCTCACTATAAAGGACAATTTTACTGAATAACACAATCTGACAGAACAAAGGATCAGAAACAAGAAATTAGTCAGCACTTAGCATATCAACCTAGTTCAATTTTTCATACATACTAGACTCCATTCTCTTTTTACTAATCTGGGTTATTTTAGGAAATTGGGTGCACTAGACTCTTGGCAGAGCAGTGTTCTAGCAAGATTGGCACCACTCTGCAGGGCCTGCATGGCCGCAGTGCTCCACCAAGAGCATCAAGTCACTGGCCCTCATTATACCTTTAGACTTGCATAGCCATTAGCCCTGCATGTATCCTCAAAGGAGTAGCCATAAGGAGTGGTGGCCAAAGAATGCGACTAAGGGATGAAGTAAGAAGCTGTAGACTTAAAAACCATCATAAACTGTTAGGCAACATAAACGTGCACCTAAAAGACCTTTCTTTTCACACAACAAGGGTGTTACCTTGGTCGCAAGCTGCACTGTTTCTGCTAAATCCTTGTCCTTCAGAGCATCAAAGAAACATCCGCGTTTTTTCGAATCCTTTACTAATTTTGCCCATATTGTATTGCTAGCAAGCAAAGTGGTTCCATTTCCTAGGATCCAAAGGCAGTACCTATGGAAAAGCATATAGATATTTTAATGAAAAGGCAGAAACTAATTCTTGAAGATCACCCAGTTAAGAAAACTCACTTTGCCCTTGTCAAAGCCACATTTATTCTTCCAGCATCAGAGAGAAAACCTACTTTCCCATCTTTGTTGGACCTAACTGTTGAAATTAATATTATGTCTTCCTCGCCACCTTGAAACCCATCGATCGATTTTACCGTAACAGACAGAAACTCGTGTTTCTCAAACTTCCTTCCAATTCTTTCTTGCATTGCAATCACTTGGGCTGTATATGGAGATATTACACCAACACTGGTTCTCTGCCTCTTTTCCCTGCATTCTACGGTAATTTTACACGAACAGTAATTAGTTTTATTCAAATCCTGCAGATTAGCAGTAACTTATTCATCCAACAGGATATGTGAAAGTTTAAGATTTGGATATACCTTTTGCAAGTCTTTCAATAATATTGGCTGCTACAGCAACCTCCACCATATTTTTTGAACTCTGGCCAAGGTCATCAAGCATTTCCATATCATTTTCAATATGAATGAATGAATAAGCACCATAAATACGACCAGGGAGATAAATCTTTGCATAGTCTTCCCGTTTGACACCAGGACCATCCACAATCCGGTTACCATAAAAGTTATCATTTGGAAATTTATTAATGTAAGGGTGCATTCTATATTGTACTTCCAGCAAGTGCTTGCTGTAACCCATTCCACACCATCTCTCATAGAGGCTTCGTCCAAAGTCAGCATCTTTAGCAATCTAGCAAGTAACAGCAAGGAGAAAGTATGAGCACGTCAGGAAGTGTCAATATAATCAGTAACATATGCGGATTATAACAGAGAATATGGCACTCAAAATGATCTTATAAACTGAAGTGTACCTTGCTCTTCACCAATGATGATAGCTGGTTTTCATCCCCGATTAGCAGAACATGTTTTATTCCTGGTAGCAAGAGAGGAACCAGTGATTCAGCTTCTTTTAGTTGTGCTGCCTCATCAATAACTAAGATGCTTATAGGCATCACACCTTGCAGCCTAAACAACTCAAACGAACCAGAAGCAGTGCAAAATATGAGTTTCGCTTGCTTCAAACACAAGTCCCTGATCGAAGATTCATTCTCTTCACAAGGAAGCCGCATCTTCGAAAGATCCATCAGGGTTTTAATGCACATAGATTTTATCTCCAAAGGGTTATCTAGAGACATGTCACAGTCAGGAAGATCCTCAGTTGCATCATCTTTCAGGCCATCATGACTAGTAGAAGGGTCAGAAAGTTCGTCGGAGGGCTCGAACATTGTAAAAAGAAGCTCATCAGAGACATCATCTGCACTCAGCAACTTCTGCACTTTATATATCAAACTTTTCGCAAATATCATCTTGTCAATGTTCTTGCCCAGGCTATCCGCTGGAAGATGGTCGAAAAATGTATCAATACATGCTACCAGTTCTTCTGCTAAACTGTTGAATTTACTTGTTAAATACTTTTTAAAAGTGGGGTTGCAATCATCACTGCTTGCTTGTATGTCTAGGGACATTCTGTACCGAGAAATGCAGTTTGTTAGGAATTTCAGGACGGAATCCACACAATGCTTCCACCCAACTTCTCTGTTGAAGCACCTCAGCAACCTCTTGACACGATCATCCAAATATATTTTCGACAACTCCTTGCCAATGTGCAAACGGTCCTTGTTACCAAATAAAATGATGTCACCAAAGGAATAGCGATGGCTTAGAGAGAACTTCTCAATCAACCCAATAAGACGAGAAGCTACTTGCAAGACAGCCATGTTGGTTGGAGCACATGCAAGAATTCTCTGTTTCTTCATCAGAAGCATGTGTAGCATTACTGCAAGTGTTGTAGTTTTACCTGTGCCAGGCGGGCCCCAAACTAGCCCCACGGAAGAAGATCTATGAGGACAAATACTAGATGAAATACAGCTTGCTACCGCATCAAGCTGCGAGTCATTCAGCTTAAAATTGCAGAGATAATCCTTGATTTCACCATGTGATTTATTGCTGCAGTGCTTACAATCTCCAATAGCCTGCAAAAACATCAATATGAAAATTCAGCGCTCAATACAAAATGCAGAAGGACACAACAGTTGCATAGTGGGACTATGTAAACAAATAAGAGAAATAATATCAATACCAAAATGTGGAAAAGTATGATGAAGCATACATCGCATTAAGTTTTTACAATAAGAATGTTTTAGCTTCTTAACTAAAAAACGATAATGCAAATGACAGCTGTGGTGTAAAGTTTAATGGTAGCAACATAATGATAGGGATGAGATACAATATGTCACAACATGTACAGCTAAACCATACGCCAACGGATTAACAGTAAGATGGAGTTGACCACACTACATGACCTGGGGGCGGACATGAACTAGTATCAGAATATGCAGTTCATTCACATGGTATAGAAGATATGGAACTAGATGATCCTTAGGTAACTCCAGACAAACACATATCAAATCAAAATTCCATGCATTTTTTACATGCAGAGCAGTTTAATCGCTTGAGCAGTGCAAATTAATCTGGAAGGAGACACTGAAACTGAAAGACTTACATAATTGTTTTTGCCCAGCATGCTAAGAATGACTTCTGACTGCATTGTCAGCCCCCTTCGGAGCGCGATCCAAACACGATCATATGTTATCATGTTAGTCAGGTGCATAGCATAGAAGGTCCATCGCCTTGATGAATTTCCACGCATCCCTGTGTCATTTTGTTCCTGCAGATCACTACACTTCTCAGGGCACTTTCTACCTTTTGGTGGTTCTCTCCTGACTTTTTCATTTACATTTGAGTTTGTGGATTTCTGAGCCATTGCTTCTTGATCCAATATCTCCCATGACTTGTCCAAATCTTCAGCACACAACTTCTCATACTTGTTAACACCCATTTGTTGCCGTTCATCTCCATCAGCCCCAGTCTCCATCCACCGTGATGCCTTGACGGTCATCTTATTGCCCTGTACCTTATTAATCCATACAATGACACAGGATTTGGACTGTTTGAGAATATCGGATTGATTTGCTGGCCTTGTTTCTGAAATAAGTAGCATGTCTGCTGCTTTCGGCCTATATCCATCGGCCCCACAACCATGAAACCCTCCCCTCCATCTGTCGAGCTTGATCTCAAACATTCCTTTCCCCTTTCTCATTGCATTGATTGATAACACTCTTGCATATGGAGCTCCGGAGATGTCCTCCATGCTTGAAGACATATCACCCCGGACCTCCTCTAGAAGTGGTCCAAAAAAGGATGTCATGTAATGTTCCATGGTGTTAAATGTTTCAGGGATCTTGGACACCTGTAACGACATTTCATTCCATTAATCCATAGTTTTGTTTTAGGCAATTGGCAAAACAAATTTCATATAGCTGTAAACAGCATACCCACTGGCTTCCTTTGTTAAGGTAGTTAATCATTTTGATTTCCCACAGTTCTACTAATTTTTTTTCATTCCTCGGGCATATAAGAAATGCGCGTCAATGCTCCCCTAAAAAGTGAAAACCTCTACCAGTAAAGCGCATCAAAAGTACAATTTTCATGTGCCGATCATAATTACCAGCTCCACACAAAATTCTCTACCTATGCACAGCACAAGCACCCAAAATGGCTACATATTCATTCAAATTTACCCAAGTATAAATCCCAATTCAGGCGTATGAAGTCACACGTTTCTTCAGATCCACGGGGATCACTCGCAACCCACACCAAGTAGCTTAGACCGCGAATTGAGGGGGAGGAGGGAAGGAGGTTAGCGGCTCGTTACCTTATCGCGGAGCAGGTCCTTGTTGAGGATTTGGTCCACGGACCACGAGAGCACCACCTCGGAGAGGCCCTGGCTCCGCCACTGCCACAGCGGGTCGCCGGAGGAGGCCCACGTCGGCGTCGGCAGATGCGGCTCGTCGTCGCTGCCGTCGAACGCGTGGGAGGACTCCGCGGGATCGTCGTCACGCCTCCAATCGCCCGCGTCGCCGCCGCTGCCGGCGTCGTTTGGTCGCCGCATTTCGCGCGGCGTCGAGTACGAGGGGAGGCTGGCTCGCTGCGCTGCTATTTGGGGAATTAAATCCTAGGTTTAGTGAGTTCTAACTTCTGAAATCTGAATTCTGATTGGTTGTTGTATTTATGGGCCCACCTTACCTCGGTCTGTGGGATTGCAATCTCCCCATTTTGCTCAGTTCTCTAGATCTTTGTGCCCAAAGATATGTTGTGCAAAAGAGGACGGCGTTTTGGTGCCCGGGCTCATATGCTCTTGGTTAATGTTTTGATTTTTTTAAAATATGAAAATGCTTCGAAAAATTCTGCAAAAAATTAGGTATGAACATATTCAAGTACTCAACAGTCGTGTAAATTTTCGACAGAAAATATCAATGTTTGCGCCCTGTGCAAAAAAGACAAATCTGTCTTTTTGAATAGTGGACTGTTCACCTATTTTGTCTGTCAGATATTTGTCTTTTTTTCACAGGTCGCAACATTTGATATTTTCTGTCGAAAATTTACACGAGTATTGAATACATGAATATGTTTCCACACAATTTTTTTCAGATTTTTCTGAAGCATTTCAAAATTCAAAAAAATCGCAAAGACACCCGGGAGCATATGAGCCCGGGAGCCAGAGTGGATTTCCGTGTGCAAAAGGCCATCCGTAACGCTATACGCTGCCTAGATATCCACGTAAGATTTCTGCTCACGTGGAACTCTATTTGATGAGAAAAGTGAAGAGTCGTTTCTTGCTGTGATTACGACTCTCTTTTAAAAATAATAAATAATTAATGGTTAATCTAATAAGGGGAAGTGACCCCGAAATTTTTTCGTCCGGCGCACATCAAACCCTATATATATATGTATGGAGCAACCATGGATGCATGTATGCAAAGAATCTTTTCAAGACTCGAAAATTTAAAAAAAATTATTTTTAAACCGTTAATCCAATTGACGATCCGTTTTTACTACTCAGTTCATCTCGACGAGGACATTAAAATTAGATCTCATCTTAATATGTTTTGACGAATTTTTTTCGTTGTCAGTTACCAAGTTATTGTATTATAGTTGTCATGCTACTTATTGTATTGTAGTTGTCATGCTACTAGTTAACATTTATCATCCAAATAGCACACAATCACTAGATAATCTTTACATTTTTTTCTCGTAGCGATATCTATATGTCCAGAGAATGAGTATTCGATCCTTTCTAAACACGGGAAAGATCACATTAACATCAGGAAAGACTTACATTGATGTGCAGCAAAGTTTAAAAAAACTTGGTAACCATTTGATTTTAATCTGGTGACCAATATGACCGTACCTGGTGACCAAGTGACAATAATCTGGCAACTAAGGTAGAAATTATTTTTTGTCAAAACATATCAACATGGGTTCTTCAAAAAAAGATCCCGACGCGACAAAGCTAACTGTGCAAACGGATTTGGGTTTTCACTTACGGTTAAAGAGATAAAAAAATTAAAAGATTGAAAACCAAAAAAGAAGTCCACCTGGTTTCACGTGTCCATAGAAGTCTAATCTGGGGCACATGCCCTAGTTAGCACAATCCAATAATTAACTGCTTTACTACTAAAGCAACTCTTGACCAATCAGCGTCTGGGATAGTACAAGGGATGGAGAAAAAAAAAGGTGAATCCGCATAGAAACACGAGTAAAATGTTGATGTCTCTTAATGTTAATTGATGATGCGGAAAGGTTTTGGATACGATAAAGCCCGCCGTTCTGCACTATGGATGGCCTAATATAAAATTGAAGTATCCATGAAGAGAGCATTGAGCTCACAAGCATACGCCGCCTTACGACAAGAAATGTATCGCCGACTCCTACTAGGACTCTAGATCCGAAACGACACGAAACCCTAGCTTGGTCGTGTATATAAGGCCATCCGTAACGCTATACCTGACTCGTTTTTAGATATCCATGTAGGATTTATGCTCACGTGGAACTCTATGTGGTGAGGAAAAGGAAGAATCGTTTCTTGCTGTGACTACGGCTCTTGTCACTCTTTCCAGAACAAATAATAAATTACTTTACTACTCAAGCAACTCTTGACCAATTAGCTGCTGGGATAGTGGAGGGGATGGAGCAAAAAAAGGTGAATATGCATAGAACGACGACTGAAATGTTAAGTGATGATGTGGGAATGTGTTGGATACGATAAAGCCGGATGTCCTAATACAAAACTGAAGTATCCATGGAGAGAGCATTGCTCTCACAAGCATGCGCCGCCTTACGATGAAATATATCGCCGACTCCTATTAGGCCTCTAGATCCAAACCGACACGGAACCCTAGCTTGGTCGTGTATATAAGGATGACATTGACAAATTTTAGAGGGTACGGTTTTACACATCAAGCTTCGCACCCTGTAATCCATCTCAAATTCATAATACCAGACAGGCACGAAGTACATCTTTAATTACCTCCAGCATTAGGGGTCGAACCTAGGTACATCGTGTGTCAATATCGCCTTGGAATCTCCTATGTCGCCTACATCACTTGATTCTGTAAGCCACCCTGATGACACTTGACATAACTTTCTCACGACAGTCTTCGATCGTGATCTGACTCCGATGCATGTTCTGCTCGAGCATAGTGACAGCGAATGGTGCCTGTGGACATGGGGTTTTGTGAGAGATTTATTAGGTGTATTAGTGTGTTGCTGTTGTCCCAAAGGTGGATGTGCAACATGTTCTTTTCTTTGTAGTTTTTTCACCGCCGTTCGGGGTGTCACTTGTAATCTCTCTTCTCAAGGTTAATACAATGACGCGCAGATCTCCCGCCCGGTTCTGGAAAAAATAAGAAAGGTGGCTTATAGCAACACCTGGTTGAAGATAAATACTTGGTTGTATTGTAGGCTTTTGAACCACGAAAACTATCCAGTTGACTGAAACAGAGAGGAATACTAAACCTAAACAGGATAAACCGAAATCTGAAGTATTCCCTCCGTCCCGAAAAGGATGTCATTTCTTTATCTAAATTTGAATGTAGTACAAAAGAACTGTACACGAACTGTACATACCCGACATGGGCAGTGATTACCGTGGCTCAAAATTCTAATCTAAGTAGTATTCACTAAAGCAAAAGGAGTAGTAAAAGTATTACTACAATGCTTGCTTACTGTAAGTATTCACTAGAAGAGAATATATTGGCCACACAATACCTTCAGGACTGGGTTACCTTTACTGCCTTTATTTTCTACCATTTTACCTCTACAGTCTCATCAATCGTCTGTCAATTTCTCTCTTTTACCCTACCCTTTCCTTTCACCCCTTATCTTTTCTCTTTTCTGAGAATATAGGAATCGTTGGTTTAGACGCAAGACAAGCTCAATAAAACGACAAGAGGAAGGGAGAGATATTATATCTCACACACTACAGTAAAATCTATAGAGCTGCATGCCTATCACGCATTTGGTATTTCACTCCACTAACTAGTATTTATAAGCTAAGCCCTTGGGCCATCCGTTTGCATTCTTGTGCCCCCATTGGAGACAAGCAAAAACTCTGTCCAGTGAAGAAGCAAAATAGTTCAGTGGTAAACTAGGAGGGGAGGATGAAGAAGGGGAAGTGGTCCAAGGAAGAGGATGACTTGGTGAAAAACCACATTGAGAAGTACGGCATTGGCCGTAGTTGGCAGGCATTGGCTGAAACTTTAGGTTAGTTTTTTTTTTTCTGTTCACGCATGACATATAATTTAACTGTTCATATTGCTACTAAGTTGGTCTCTATTAATTCCCGTAATCCCATGCATATGTTTGTTTGGCTCGCAAATGATCTTCCTGAAAGGTTAAAAATTGTTAGGATAGTAGAAGTACTAGTCATATACTCGCAAATGAGTAACTTACTGTTTTTTCGGGTATGTTTTAATTCAAGGCATGTTCGGTTGAGATTGGTCCAACTTTTATGGTCTCATTGGTTCATCTTAGAACCACTCAGGGTAGTTCTTATCGATTTTGTACTTTCAATGTTTCTGCCAGGAGTTGAGGCGGATATCCTGGTGTTGTTTTTTGGCCGTTTTTTTTTTTCATTCAAAAAAACTACTAGTAGCGTCCTGCGCACAGCTCTCATGCTCAATCATGACGCGATCGCTGGCATTTGGCGGTGCATGCATAATCATTTCTGATTATTTTCTTCATGGATTGGCAGGGCTGCAGCGATGTGGCCGGAGTTGCCGGTCACGGTGGCTGAACTACCTCCGCCCGGGCTTGAAGCACGGCAACTTCACGCCGGCCGAGGAGAGAATCATCTGCGAGATGTACAGCAAGAGGGGAAGCAGGTAAGCCGGAATGAAAAACCATGTCCTACTGCCACCGACAAGCTAGAATGCACTGCACATATGGCAGCTTCCTCTGCTTCTACGTTCATAGCTTAATCTGATACTGTGTGATCTCAAGTGATGTTTCTTCATAGCTTAACATTGCCTGCCTGAATCATGCTTCTTGCCCTGTGCTTGTTTAATCTGATACTGCTTTGGTTGCAATTTGATCCAACAGCTGGTCCGTCATCGCCGCCCAACTCCCGGGGAGAACGGACCTCGCCGTTAAGAACTACTGGCACGGCACGATCGCGAAGAGGCTCGCCGGCGCGAGCAGAGCTGACGCCGCGCGCCGCAGGCGCCACCGCCCCTCCGCCAGCATGACGTCGGACGCCACGAAGCCGGACGAGCTCGCGCTGGTCGCCCACGATGAGGAGAGCGCCACCACAGGCTCGTCGTGCCATGCCGGCGGCATGGTGGACACGCCCTTCCCGGCCGTCCCGCTGCAAGCGCGGCCACCGCTGGCCACCGCCGCCGGCAACGTGGCGAAAGAGGAGGTCGACGAGGCGGCATGGACTGAGAGGAAGCCGGCCGTGGCGTGTGCGCTTCTGCCCGGCCCGCCACCGGCGCTGCAAGCGCGGCTACCGTTGGCCACCGCCACGGGCAACGTGCCGAAAGAGGAGGTCGGCGAGGCGGCGTGGGCTGAGAGGAAGCCGGCCGTGGCGCACGCGCTTCTGCTGCAGAATGCAGCGGTGCCGCCTGGTGATCAGGCCGGCGCGATGGACATGATCTGCGCCCCCATGTCTCCGATCCCCCTGGCGTTCACGGAGCCGGACCTGCCCTGGGTTACCGGTTTCGACGAGATCGACAGCTTCCTGCCCTGGTTCGATGATGGGTACTCTAGTATCTAATTAAGTGGCAATCTGCGTAGCATGGATCATCGTCAATGGCTGGTTCTTTCTCAAGGAAATACTGTGAGATTGCCATGTACTGTGTAACAATCGTGTTGTTAGGGTTGGGCATTGGTGTAGGTTCATGGCCATGAATGACCTTGTTATTCTGAAACTTGAAGACTTTCAGTTTATATAATTCCTGGACACTGCAAGAATTTCTTCAGTCATGATCTTTTCCTCAGCTCGGTGGCCTGTTTCAGCTAGGAATCACGCATAAAACGTTTTGGGGGACATAATCTGTTTAGTAAGAAACCAAACGTCAGTGGTTCGCATATCCAACATAATATTGATAGCATCCTTAACAGAGGATAAAGAGAACAGAGTACAAGAAACTGTGTATAAAATCATCCAGCAACAGGGTCAGGCATGATGATAACGCCTGGTTTTTGAACGAGTTGATAGCGTAAAACTACCAGTTTTCGCAGTTCAATTGCATTTTGGTACCAGTTTTGGTTTGAATCGCGTGGAGGTACCACATTTTGTCCGAGTTGTCGCAGAAAACCCAAAACCAGCTCTAACTACGCATTGACACCGGTTCTGACTACCCGGACCCACATGTCAGATGACGTGGCAAGACCGCGTGGACGGCCGTTAACGGACGTTAACAGAAGCGTCCGGGCCCACCTGTCAGGGTTAGGGTCAACATAACCGTCCGTGGCTTCCCCCGCGCTGTTGTCCTACTCCCCTCTGCTCCCCCCTGCTCCCCCGATGGCGGCGGCGACTCTTGGCGGCGGCGATTCCGGCGGTGGCGATTCCGGCGGCGGCGATTCCGGCGGCGGCGATTCGCGTGGCCATTCCGGTGGCGGCCATCCCGGCGGCGGAGAATCCGATGGCGGGCAATCTGGTTGCGTCGAATCCGGCGGCGGCCATTCCGGTGGCGGCCATTCCGGCGGCGTCGATTCCGGTGGCGGCCATTCCGGTGGCGGCAACTCCGTCAACGGCGGCGGCGGTGGGTCGCGCACCTCCCCTCAGGCGTCGACAGCTCTCGTGGAGGCAGTGGAGTAAGTCTCCAGATTTTGTTGGTTTTTCACATTAGTTAGTTGTATTTAGTTATAATTTTAGATTGAAATTTCTCTGATTTGTAAATGTAGTGTTACATGTATGGCTCTTCAGATTGAAATTTGCATGATTTGTTAGGTTTCTTCATTTTTAGTTGTATCTTCAGATTTAGTTGGTTCTATTCAGTTATAATTTTAGAGATTTAGTTAGTTAAAATTATTTACTGATTTTTATTGCATATTCTTTGTAGCCTTGATGATGATATTTGGGAAATTAGGTTTAATTTTCCTGGGGAAGCTAATTACTTGGAAAGATTTCAGTCTGAATCTGATATAACAGTGCTCAACTTGTTAGCAATGATCGAAGGGTATGGGTATGGTATTAAAGACAGCATGTACTATGTTAAGGAAAAAGGGAAAGGACAAAATGGCATGGAGGTTATTGACAGCATGGTACAGGTGAAGGAGATGCTAGCCGTGTATGAAAAAGAGAAGATTCTGAACATTACTGTGCTGAAAAAGAATGCAACCTGGCCGATAGAACTGAACATTGATGAAGTAGAAGGCCAACTGATGAACGAGGAAGCAGTAATTTCAGTTGACAGAGATGGTGTGAACTATATCTCACATGATGAAGACCTTTTCCCAGTAGCTATGGATTTGTCAGAAGTGGTATATGTTGGCACACAGCAGAGTTGCAATTTCCAGAAGGATAGATGTTCAGAGAATATTCCTGTTGATGTTATATCAAGTGACGATGATGAGCGGAGCATGATGGTAGAAGAGGAAGTTCAATTATTAGAAAAGTTTAAGAGGCAGAAAAAAGAAAGAGAACCAGATCCAGTTGTTGTTGCAATAATGGAGAAGCTTACTGCCCAGAAAAAGCAAAGAGAGAACAAATTTCTGCACTTCGAAGGGGATACTGATGTGGAAGAATACTTTGAAGCTGAGGAAGAAGAAAGTGCATCTGATGGTGAGGAATTATCTGAACCTGATTATTTTGTAGCCAAGAAACCAGTGAGACAAGGCCCAACCACTAAATCTCATTATGAGCCAGAGGATGAAGTGCATGTAGACTTTGTACCCTCAAGTGATGAGGATAGTAGCCCTGATGAATTAGGTGATAGTGATGATGATGGTGCAAGTAATACTGCTAAGAAGAGGAAATATAAAAAGATGAAGAAGAGGGTATGGTATGATCCCAGTAGGGCTGATCCCAGTGAGCAGTTTAGTTTGAGGTTATGCTTTAAAGATGTGAAAGAGTTCAGAGTAGCTCTCAGGAATTTCCACATTGCTCAGCTGAGAGATTTTAAATACCACAAGAATGAGAGTAGCAGGATCATTGCCCATTGCACTGACAAAGGTAGGGCCAAAGGTTGTCCATTTTTCATCACAGCCTCCTTGATAGCACATGAGAGAACTTTTTGCATCAGGAAATTCAGAAATAGGCACACATGTCAACCTCTTGGAGAGAACACAAGAGTTACCATTGATTGGTTAACTTCCAAGTCTATGAAGACCCAAGATAAGAGATAAATCGGCTTCTCGTTAACTTATCGGTCGACCCAAGATAAGAGATAAATCGGCTTATCGGCCAATTTATCGATTTTATCGGTCGACTATTTATCGGCAAGATTTTAAAAAATATCAGATTTTCATATCATCATGATCAATTTACATGGCAACCTCGCAAGCCATATCATATGTATCACTCTTAAGCAACATGATATGCACCAAAAGTAACCATTTATACGAATAATACTCCAAAAACTGAATCAGAATTAAAATTGGAGCTAAATCGGTTGGGTCCCACAAAATTACCAGTGAATATCGGTGATATATCGGTGAATACCGGTGAATATCGGCGAATATCGGCGATATATCGGTCTGCCAGCCGATATATCGGGTATACCGGTAAATTCCGGCGGTATTCACTTATCTTACCGGTCTGGTGCCGGTAACCGGTAAACCGGCCGATTTATCGGTATACCGGCCGATATTTTGAACATTGGTTACAACAGATCCCACCACTTGTGTTGACACACTGATTGAGAATGTGAAGCAGGATTATGGAGTGGAAGTGCCAAGAAGCAAAGCTTACAGAGCTAGGAAGAAAGCTTTTTCTGCTGTCATTGGGGATCAGAAGGCACAATATACCAGACTTAGGGACTATTTGCAGGCTATTCTCACAACAAATCCTGGTAGTAGGTGTATAGTGACAACTAAGCAGCTGGTTGAACATCCCAGCCCAAATCCAAGATTTCATGGGTTATTCATCTGTCTAAATGCATCAAAAATGGGTTTTCTTAATGGATGCAGGTTTTAGAGGACCAGAGCTAAAAAAGTATATGGATGCAGCAAGCTACTCATATACCAAGAATGGGTTTGATCTTGCAATGGAAGCTCTAAAGAAGGACAGTGAGGAAGCATACAACTGGTTGGTGCAGATTCCCCATGAATCTTGGGCTAGGCATTTGTTTGATACCAACTGCAAGACTGACCTTGTTGTGAACAACATAAGTGAAGTGTTCAACAAAATGATATTGGATGTGAGGAACAAACCAATTAGGACAATGCTTGAAGGCATTAGAAACAAACTGATGGTGAAGTACAGTGGAACTAGGGAGAAGGTGGAGACTGCAAGATGGGAGATAACACCATTCTACACTGAGAAATTGGAAGAGTCAAAGAAATGGTCCAGAGAATGTAGTGTTAAGAACTGTGAGATAGGTCTTTGGCAAGTGACTAGTAGAAGTGGCAGAGTAGTTGCTGTTGATCTGAGAAAACATACATGTGGCTGTAGAAAATGGGATGTCACAGGTATTCCTTGCAACCATGCAGTTGCTGTAATCATGAAGATTCAACAGCATCCAGAGGATTATGTACATGAGTTTTTCAAAAAACCCATGTACAGAGAGACATTCAAGAACACAGTATACCCTGTGCCTGGGCCAGAGGACTGGACAAAAACAGATAGCCAGGATATAGACCCACCTGTTTTCAAAGAAGGGCCTGGAAGAAAGCAAACTAAAAGAAGGAAAGGCCAATTTGAGGTACCAGCACCTAGAGATAATTCTAGGATGGCTAGTATCACTTGTGGCAACTGCCACCAGGTTGGGCATAGGTACACTAGTTGTACATCTAAACTGAGTGCAGAGTTGGAGATAAGGAAAGCTAGTCACAAGGTACTAAATGTCATGTTCTACATTTAAATTGTGCACATACTAAGTACTTACTATTTGTGCAGGCAAACAGGCAGATTTATGGTGAGTGCTCTTCTACTACTACATCACCTCCTATGCCTACACCTGCTGGTACTCCCACTCCACCTTCAAGACCACCTGCAAGACCAGCAGCCAGTGCAGCTGCCAGTGCACCAACTCCAGCTCCTAGTGCCTCAAGACCACCTCCTACTCCAGCTGCTGCTCCTGCTCCAAGACAAGATGCTGCTCCAAGACCAGCAGCCAGTGCAGCTGCCAGTGCACCAACTCCAGCTCCTAGTGCCTCAAGACCAGCTCCTTTCCATGCTCCAAGGTCTACTACTGCTTCAGAGTCTGGTAATTTGGTGTTAGGAAAAAGACAGCCAAAATTCACCTCCAGGATGAAAGGATACCTCAATGCTGGGAAGGCTACATCCTATAAGAAGGGTCCTGAAAAGGAGAAGACTGATATGTGAGACAATATTGCTAAATGTGTCCCTCCTATGTCTCCACAAGACTATTTGTGTAAGACAATATTGCTATATGTGTATGACTATTTGTGTATGACTATGTCTCCAAGACTATTTGTGTAAGACAGTATGACTATTTGTGTATGACTATGTCTCCAAGACTATTTGTGTAAGACAATATTGCTATATGTGTATGATCATTTGTGTAAGACAATATTGCTATATGTGTATGATCATTTGTGTAAGACAATATTGCTATATGTGTATGACCATTTGTGAAAAATGATCATTTTGTTTGTGTAAGACAACCCTAAATGATCATTTTTACAATTATTTTCGAATTTTTCAAAAAAAATGATCATTTTGGTTTGTCGATGCTCCGAGTGGTCTCGACAACCCTAAATGATCATTTTTCCAATTATTTTTGAATTTTTCAAAAAAATGATCATTTTGGTTTGTCGATGCTCCGAGTGGTCTCGACAACCCTAAATGATCATTTTTCCAATTATTTTTGATTTTTTCAAAAAAATGATCATTTTGGTTTGTCGATGCTCCGAGGGGTCTCGACAACCCTAAATGATCATTCTTCCAATTATTTTTGATTTTTTCAAAAAAATGATCATTTTGGTTTGTCGATGCTCCGAGGGGTCTCGACAACCCTAAATGATCATTCTTACAATTATTTTCAAATTTTTCACAAAAATGATCATTTTGGTTTGTCGATGCTCCGAGGGGTCTCGACAACCCTAAATGATCATTCTTACAATTATTTTCAAATTTTCACAAAATTTTCCCTAAATAATGGCACTCAAACAAACATAGATACTAAATTGACATAGTTCACTCCTCACAAACATAGATACTGGTACAGAATTACAAATCATTGCTTGTACTAAATTGACATACATACTAAATTGACATAGTTCACTCCTCACAGATAGCCACAAAACATGGCTAGTTCGAATTACACATTATAGCTACTAAATTGACATACTTCACTACTACCACAGAGTTACAAATAATTGATTCTACTCAGCTGAGGAAATATCACTCCTCACATATAGCCTTAATTCTCTTCAGCTTCTCCTTATTTGCATTATTGAATTTGAACAGATCAAACAGCTGGTGCTCTAGCTTCTTCCTATCTGCCTTCAAAGCCTCCTTTTCATCATCCCAATCCTTCTGCTTGGCCTTCAAAGACTCTTTTTCATCAGATAGCTCCTTCTGCTTGGCCTTCAAAGACTCTTTTTCATCAGATAGCTCCTTCTGCTTGGCCTTCAGCACATCTGCTTGAGTTCTCTGTATCTGCTTCAGCTCACCAACTTGTGTCTCCAACAGTTTAATTGTTAGGGCCATCTGTTCCTTCAGATCACCATCCCTTCCTTCCTGCATAATTCGCTCATAGTTGGCCTCCCTACTTGATTTGCAAGTGTCATCTATGAACTTGTTCACACTCTATACCATACTAGTGTACTTCTTCTCAACCTTGTCTTTCTCAACAGATAGCTCCTTCACCAATTTTGCATTCTCATACCTCTCATCTATTCTTGCATTCTTCTGCTCTTCATACATTCCCCAAAGTCTTGAGATTGCATTCTTGGCAGTATCTGGCCATTCTCCATCAACCCAATCCACAAACCCACAATTCTCTACTTGCTGCACAAATAGAACATGGCAGAATTTAAATATAATAGGCCCATGGCAGAATTTAAATACCTAATTCCAAATTCTCTACTTGCTGCACAAATGGCCCATAGCAGAATTTAAATACCTAATTCCAAATTTAAATATAACAGGCCCATAGCAGTAAATACCTAAGGTAAGCAATTGACAATTTAAAAACCTAAGTCTAAATTTAAATACCTAAGTCTAAATTTGATTTCTTCACTGAATTTAAATATAATAGGCCCATAGCAGTAAATACCTAAGTAAGGTAAGCAATTGACAATTTAAAAACCTAAGTCTAAATTTAAATACCTAAGTCTAAATTTGATTTCTTCACTGAATTTAAATATGATAGGCCCATATCAGAATTTAAATACCTAAGTAAAATATAACTACAATAATTGTTTCACCACTGAACGTATCACTAAATCTAAATATAACATATGAAATTCTCATGCAAAACAATTAAACACTTACATTTTGCACTGAACATAGATAGAATCTACGCCCAGTGTTGCTTCCTTCAAATGCAACACACCTCCGGGGCTCCTTCTTGTGGTTGCGGCAAAAAACAGGAGCATCTGTCGCTAAACCGCAAAAAGTGGGATCATCAACGGCATCAGGAGCATAATCCATGTCGGTGATGTCCTAATCGACACAAATTATCGACATTAGAGGACCTAATCGACAAAAAATCAAATTTCATACCACCCCTAACCCTAGATCGAGAAGAGGAGCTTGCTTACCCCTAGCAGAGACTCGCCGGACGAGGATCCGTCCTTCCAGCTGGGCATGGTGACGGACGGCGGCGGAGATGGCGGTCGGAGGAGACAGCGGCAGCGGCGCCGACTCCCGGCGGTGGCGGCGGCGAGCGACCCTACGGGAACTGACGAACAAGTGCCGGGCTGCGGGCTCGGGACATGAACCCTAACCCTAACGCGCTGTCGGGCACGGTTATGTTGACCCTAACCCTGACAGGTGGGCCCGGACGCTTCTGTTAACGTCCGTTAACGGCCGTCCACGCGGTCTTGCCACGTCATCTGACATGTGGGTCCGGGTAGTCAGAACCGGTGTCAATGCGTGGTTAGAGCTGGTTTTGGGTTTTCTGCGACAACTCGGACAAAATGTGGTACCTCCACGCGATTCAAACCAAAACTGGTACCAAAATGCAATTGAACTGCGAAAACTGGTAGTTTTAGGCTATCAACTCTTTTTGAACAGTGGGACATATCTCAAATCAGATTCAAGCACTAGGGTACTTCGGAGAGTGAACCAGCCGAACAACAGGATCATAATGCTTGAGTGAATACATCAGCCCTGCGATGCTGATCTTGCTGTCAGAACATTCCGGTTGTTCTTGGAGTCCAGATTACCAAGCTTGGTTAACAAGGTAAAGACTATAGCAGAAATGACACATTTGCATAAAATGATGCACTCAGAAGTCAGAATCATATGTTCATACGGTCTTCTAGTTAGAAAAAAAGCAATATAGGAAGTGAACACTTTTGGACCAGAAAAGGAAAATGGGCAACTGAAACAAGAGAATTGCTGAGCAGTCATGAAAGTGTTCTATAGTTTATCTTTAATGTCGATGTTTTAATAGAAAAACTATTTTAAAATCAGACAGAAAAATTAAGTAGAAGACCATTACTGCACGATCAACCATTCAGTTACATTGAAATGTTGCCAACAGAACAATGGCCCAAACATCGGTTACATGCTATATAGGCCATACAATACCTTCAGGCACAGCTGGATTACCTTAAGGCACAAGGAACGAGCACATCTACTAAATAAGGGAATATGTCCTACTCCCTCCGTACAGAATTATAAGACGTTTTAGGAACCTATCTTATCTTTGTAAAACGTCTTACAATAAAATACAGAGGTAGTAGATTTGTTCTGAATGAAGGAGTCCCAGGGGCTCCCGATTTCATTAGAAATGAAAGCAGAAGTGTTTATGTCACATCTAGTTACACCCACATACTTCAACCCCTGACACCGCGTCTAAGAACATGTGCTAACTGAAACTAGCTCTACTACTGCCCAACAGAGAAATATCGTCGTCAAGCAACAACCTAAACAACATACAGAGCAGAACATACCATCATGGTAAGGATTCTCACGCGCCACAAAGCCCTTATGTAGCATTTTTGCCAAAACTGAATGATTATGAAGCATTAGCTCCTCAGCAGTTCCAGTGGTACTAGTTTGCAGTTAGCCGAATTAAAAATGAGAACACCAATTAATCGGGCAACCAGACCAGAGGAAGTGCATAGATCATATTTTTATAGGACATTTCTAAAGATCTCAGGATAAAACCGATAAATTAACTACCAGGAAGCATAGAAGACCAAAGACTACACAAGGCAAGCAAGTGCATCATGTTTCTTCACGGACAGAATTTTTCCAAGAAAAAAGACTGATGTGATTAGAGCTACTAGAATGGCATGCGTGTGTAGAACCATCGTTTGTACTCTTAATGTAACCTTCTTTACAAAGTAGTCACTGCATTCTACGCATGTGTTCAACTTCATGTGATGCATTCAACATGTAGTACAGTCATATGATTAGCTTCAAACTCTACCCCAACTAATGGTGATAAGTAGTATATAACTATGTTGAAAGGATATAAAGTACGTTAACAGTCAATTGAGCATCAACTTGACATTTACGCATATATCTCAAGTTTGTCAAATTGAAAGCATCACCAAACATAACATACATGACTAATTAATAACAATAAAACTCCCAATTGCCCAAAAAAGGAAGTTGAACATTTCCTGGTATTTACTCGATATGTTCTCTACTACATGTCAGAGTCACCATCTTAGTCATTACCGGGGAGGAAAAAGTACACAATACATCATTTCAGTTTGCCATTCAGCTAAAAAACAGTGTGGTTGTAAGATGTCCCTATATTACACTCGTAAGGTTGAGCCATCCAATGGCAACTTCTGGCACAACCAAAATGTTGAAGCGATCAAAAGAACCTTCCTATTTCACAACACATTCTAATTACCCGCATATGGTACTTGATCCGAAAGAAGATGGGTTGGGAGCACACCTGCTTCAAGAACCCCTACCAATCCTCAAATCCTTTGTTGTGACTCAATCACTAATGCATTCAGCATGATATGCATTGCAGCGTCATACACCACACCGTTATAATGCATCCCGTCAGCTGTGCATTGCCGCTCACATCCCCGGGTGAGTTTGCCCACATCAAGCAGCCGGAACGGGCCGCCGTCACGGCGCAAGATACACCTCTCGTCAACCTCACGGTCATAAGCTTGCAGCATGGTGTCATTCATGTGCACTTTCTTGGCATCAGTGTTGAGCATAGGGTTCACAAGGTGTGGCAGGCCGAGCCAGAACATGTGCGGCGGCGGCACGGGAAGTGGTGATCGGAGGGAGTTGGCCGCATCGGCAATGGATGCCAATGAGTCGCCGTATTGCGAAGCGTCCGTCACATGGAGCATGTGCCAGAGGCCGGATCCGAGCACGAGCACGTCGGGGGTGCGAGGCGCGAGGCGTAGATCCTCGTGGAGCAGCCGCGTGAGGTTGCTCTCGAAGGGCGCCCAGATGAAATCCACCGAGATGCCTCGCGACGGCACGGCGGCGTGGTAGTCGCTGTGGCGACGGAACAGGTCCGGCTCGGCGGCGGCCGCGGCGACCGGGTCGAGGAGGAGGCGCAGCAGGGCGAGGACGAGCAGCCGCGCCTGCGAGTCCCCGGCCACCATCACCCACGAGCCATTGAGCAGGGTCGACGCGTCATCCCGCGTCAGCCGCGCGAAGCCGCAGGTGGCCGCGAGCGAGGGCGGCCACGACCAGGCGCGGCCCCTTACTCCCCCGCCGACGTCGGCGTCCGTCCACGACACGCGATGCAGGAATGAGATGCAGGACGCGGAGGAGGAGGACGGGGCGACGGGGTGGAGGGGGTGGAAGGAGACGAGGAGGTGGGGTAGCGAGGGGAGGTACGGGGAGAGGTGGACCCCGACGGCGAGGGAGACGAAGAGCGCGCCGGAGAAGAAGAGCACCTTGTTGCGGCTGAGGTGCCAGCCAGCGAGCCCCATGGGGACGAACAGCACCACGCACGCCGCAAGCACGCCCACCTGCGCCCCGGCGGAGATCATGGACCGACCTGGCCGGCCCTCCCCCACGCGCGCGCGCACGAGCGAGCCTGCAAGCGGCGCCAACGCCGAGGTCCACCAGATCTGGGCCGAGCGGGGCGGCAGGAGGTTAGGCGGGCGGGCGATCGGCCCGGGAAGTAGGGGGGCGTGGTGGGTTGGTGGTGGGGTTGGCTGGGCGGAGGGGAGGGGAAGGTCGGCGGGATGGGAACAGCGGAACGGCAGAGGCGGGTGGGGTGCTCCGGCGCTTTGGTGCTGTCTGGGTCGGAGGTGCGGACGTGCCGTGCGTTGCGCCGGCGTGGATCCATTCTTAGAAGAGGGGCAATGTCCGGCACGGCTTGGCTCAGCTCGGCTCGGCTCCGAATATTTACTTTCTTGTTGTCGGTTATGAAAAAGATTATCTCCTGTTATCATTAATATAATGGCGTGTTTTTCCTGTGCTTCGTTAATTGGGACTAGTAGCTGTGTGCAATGCACGACTCTAAAATATAAATTTCTTTTCTAGTTTAATGATTTTTAGTTGTTATTATCAGAGCAATACTCCCTCCATTACGGTTTACTGGGCGCAGTTTGAAAAGCATGCATTTTCAGAATAGGAGTGATTTAAGGCGTAATGCATTAATTGCTCGCTTGATTAGGGGAGGTGAGAAATGGAAACTTCCCGCAGACTTTTCTCCTTCCCACCCCTTCTCTAGTGTAAACGCGAAGTGGAAATATTGCATGCAGTTTAGTTGATAGGTAGGAAACGGTTTCCACCAATGCATGCAAATAGACTGTTGGGTTACTGGTCACATAATTTATTAGAGAGATAAAACGGATCTGTTAGGCGTGGCTGCATTATGAGCCTGAAAAAAATCACTAGAATAAGGAGCCAATCATCTGCTGCCTAAATCGAAGAGAATTTTGAGATACGCCCAGTAAACCGTAATGGAGGGAGTAGATTTCATGACGTTGCATCATTTAGAATCCACAACATACAAATCACAACGTTGCATCATTTAGAATTCACAAAGCTTATAATTTGCATAAATATTAAAATTCAACATCTGTTCAATAGCAGCATTAAGGTGGATGACGTTGAGCCCGAGACCGTGACGGGGCCGCATAGGCGTGCAGCTAGCGAACATCAGCATCAGGAGGGATATGGAAGCCAATTTCCTCTCAAAACCTGTGCGTGATGCAATACCCAAAGATGATGAGATCAACAGTCTCCAGCGGGGCAGGACATGAGGTGCAGGTGGCTTCCTCGACTGAGAGGATGTTCTTCCGCAACAGGCTGTCCCTCAACGGAATCCGTCCTCACGACAGTAGCCAACCCAAAGAATTTTACCTTGTAAATGTATGTTCATTCTAGAATTATGCACTACTAAACTAGTGCCAAGCAATGTATTCCTATGTAAGCATGAACTAAATAACATCCCCTGATGTGAGCAGAGCATACACAAACAATGAACATCGATGTATCCCAAGTTCCCAACAGCAAGTATTTCTAAATGGCACATATAAGCTTCCATTGTTCTAGAAGCAAGAGTGATAGACTAACAGAACATGCATACATTGAGGATCTACATAATTATCTGGCAATTCTCAATTTCTCAAAACAATGCAGACCATGGACTTCTCGTGTTCTAAACTTCTAGTTCTCAAAAAGGTCAAGAGAAATTTGGGAAAACTAAAAAGTTAGCACATTTAATGGAAAATATACCTCCAGTGCGGGAAAATGCTCCCAAGACCACATGCTTATGCCACCACCAGATGATTGTATAGACAATGGTGGGCCTTAAGTATAACATAGAGATGGCCCTTACTTGTCAGCGTCTATTCCATTGGGGCGATTAGCAACAAGGTGACAAAGAAAGTGCTTCTCCTTCGCACCCTGTGATGAAACAAGTTTCATTTCATCCAACTGATGTAAAGTAGCCTATTTTCAATGTAACAGAAGAGGCATACTTCTGTTGTCGAGAACATAGAGCTTGTAACTATCAATCCCGCGGAACATTTTTAAGAACCAAGGTTGGAATTTGGTAACTGGAACAACATAATTGCGCTATACTATAAAAGCTACATAGGATATCCTGGACAAATGGACTTCATGTCCGACTGCTCATGGTTTTTCATTTTTTTTCTATAACACTACACCTAGAGATAGCAGATTGCACGTTGAACTACTTCTATAAAAATGAGAAGTAAAAACTCTTAAAAAATAAAATTTGGTCTATGCAACCTCAGCGCTGAGAGGACAATGCAGCTTACCTTGACAATTTTCAGATGATCAGGTTCAATATGTTTTTCAACAATATTGTCAAGAAGAAGTGAAGACATATGTGTTCTTGTGTTCTTACTCGCTGCATGCATTTTTGGGAGATGATTCTACTTGGGTTTCAGTGAACTTCACAACACCATTGATACGTGTCAAACGTAACGTATCTATAATTTTTGAGTGATCTATGCTAATTTTGTGATGTTGTCACATGTTTCTATTATCATATCACATCATTTTTATGCATTTTGTTGGACTAACCTATTGACAAGATGCCCAGTGTCAGTTCCCTGTTTTTGCTGTTTTTCTATTTCAGAAATTTACTTCTGGAAATATTATCGGAATTGGACCAAAATTTACGGAGATTATTTTTACGCCAAGACGAAGACGGAGACCGAATGGCGACCTGGGGGCCACCCAGGGGCCACAGGCAGGTGCCTGTCGCGTCCCCCATGGACCCGCGGGTGGAGCCCGCCCCTGCCCCCTGGGCACCGCGTCGGCCCCTCCGACGCCTATAAAATTCTACAAATCATAAAAACGACGGGGCGGCCATTATTTTCCAGAAAAGTCATCCCGAGGTGCCGTCACCTCAAACCCTAATTCGGGGGTGATTCTGAAACAAATCCCGGCACCCTGCCGGAGGGGAGATCGATCCCGAAGGGCTCTTCATCGCCATGCCTTCCTCCGGGATGATTTGTGAGTAGTCCCACCTTGGACCTTGGGTCCATGGCAGTAGCTAGATGGTAGTCTCTGAAAGAACATTTCCTAACCCCTATGAGTTTTGTGTGTTAGTTAACAACACTAATGACTATCTAATGTGATGCTAAGTGGTGCAGGTATTGACATATTTTTTACCCCTAGCATCTTGCACCAAAAAGTGAAGAAAGGGCAAAGTTTTAGTTGCTGCAGGAAAATTCCTGGCCGGAGTTTCCGGCCTTTCAGGCCGGAGTCTCCGGCCCCCTTGTTTTTCCTGCCCCCTGGCCAAAGTGTGGGGAGCTACTGGACACCCCTCCGGAGGAACACCGGAAGGAGCCCGGAGTCTCCGGGAGGCACCGGAGTCTCCGGCCTGCCCAGCGTCCTCGACAACTCTCCGCCCGGGTGCGGAGTATCCGGCTCACCCCGGAGTCTCCGGTCCTCCTGACCGGAGTCTCCGGCCCTTCGATCAAGCGTGCAACATGTGGGGAGCTACTGGAGCCTGTCCGGAGGGACCCCGGAAGGAGACCGGAGTCTCCGGCCAAGACCGGAGTCTCCGGCCCTCTTAGGCCGGAGTCTCCGGGTTAAGTGAACCCAAACGGCTAGTTTTTGCAGAGGGGTATAAATACCCCTCCACCTACCTCAAGACAGCCAGCTCGTCCAGCATTTATGAACCCTAGTTTTTGAGAGCTCAAAATCACTAGATCTCCCAATTCCTCCGTCCAAACGCATTGATCTTCGGAGGATTGAAGGAGAAGACCCGGATCTACATCTTCACCAAGCCGTTCTTCATTTCCCCCTCGTTCTCTCGAGGATTCTTGTTTCTAGGGTTAGCTTTGTGTTACCCTAGATTCTTGCTCACTTGTTGTTGTAATTGTAACAGAGTTGTTGATTTGGGAGCCCCCAATTAAGTTGTGGGTGTGTGCCCCAAGAACGTTGTAAGGGCTCCGGATTCCGCCTTGAAGGTCTCCGATAGTGGAAGGTGAACCAAGCCTTTGTGGCAAAGTTCATCGGAGAATAGGGTGAGGCCTTTGTGGTGTTGAGTAGGCCTTTGTGGCGAGCTCACACCCCTGCAACGAGACGTACTCCCCTAACAAGGAGGAACTCGGGAATACATCCTTGCCTCCGCGTGCTTCCCTTCGGTTATCTCTTTCCACCCTCCTCGTTCTTGTTTGTGCTACTTGCCTAGTTGTAATTGCTATCTCGTCATATAGGTAAATTCATCGTAGATGCATATCTAGATAATTTACCATTTTGCCAAGCCTAAAATTGAAAAAGTCTAAAATTTGCCGTAGCACCTATTCACCCCCCCCCTCTAGGTGCCCATACGATCCCTTTCAGTCTCTCTCTCTTGTGCTTCATGTCTTATGATCTTGTGAGCTGCCTAACATGATCAAGATCGATTATTGTAATGCTATGTGATGTGTTTGCTGGGATCCGATGGATTATAAAGTTATGATCAGATTGTGCATGATTCTTATATGTTGATTTATGTTCTTGCATGCTCTCCGATGTGCGTAGTTACTTTGGCCAAGTGATGATGGGATTGATGAGAGTGTTCTTCTCCCTCAACAACGCCAACAAATACTCTTGATACCCTGAAAGGAAGATAATATATTAGGGATAGGTTGAGCCTCCAAGTGCAGAGTATGTAGAAGTGGTAGTTTTTCCCCAAGAAGGTGACTCGAGGGTTTAATATCGAACTCTCGGGGAATCAGTAGTGTGGGTTTTATCTTCTTGTCCTTCTCTAGATTTCCTGCAAACAAAATAGATTGCTTTGTGCCCTCAACCTCACCAAGTGGTTGTCAAGCACAAGGT
This sequence comes from Puccinellia tenuiflora, assembly GCA_012064385.1. NCBI lineage: Eukaryota > Viridiplantae > Streptophyta > Magnoliopsida > Poales > Poaceae > Puccinellia > Puccinellia tenuiflora. The sequence continues at coordinate 6,146,269 of QRDG01000473.1, read as the reverse complement.
GTGAGAATGATATTAAGATGATAATGAATGCAAAACAGTAAATAAATATGCAATGGTGGTAAATAAGTATGCAAGGATGATAGTAATGACGATGGATGGTATTTTTGGGGTTTTTATATGTGAATGCAAGAAGTAAAAGTGTTTTTGTATTTTCTGATTTTAAAATGGCTGAATGTAAAAGATGCTTAAAAGTGGTTGGAAAGTTGTTTCTTATCATTAAAAATGGACCGGGGTTCATGGTTTCACACATGCACTCTCTATTTAATATAGTGTGGCAAATGAGTAGACATAGATTTAACATATGAGATTGCAAACAAGGTTAATGACATGTTACTAATTATATGGGCATCACATCCTAACATAGAGACCTTTTGATTATTAGTCTCACTTATACTCCACCAAGATGTGAACTAAATCATGCACCTTAGTAATTAAGATAACATCAGAGTATAGCTTTAAGATTAATGACATGAAGTGAAAATAAACACATGATGGATCTAGTCTTAGGTAGAGGCATGTCACTCCTCCTACCCTACAACATGGTATTTTGGTTTATACCTAGTGAGGTAACAAAGTAAGGTAAACACCCAATGGATCATGATATTAAGTTGTCAGCTTATCACTTCACCACCCCCGTTACTCCAACTAATGCACACGTTCCCCCACACACGCTCTCATAAACATGCTTGATGATAACAAGGATAAAAGAACGGGGTACATAATATGCATCTACTTTCATAACTGAAATATAACATTGCAATCTCAACATATATTAACTCATAGAAAGATCCACCACAATGGTAATATAACGTTGACCGTAATCATGTTCAGCAGCTCATACGGTGCTAATTAGTGAAGCTCAAGAGAGAGAGAGAGATACATATGCTACTGCCACAAACCCATAGTCCAGAGGTGGACTACTCCCTCTTCATCATGGAGATGGTGGAGATGTCGATGGAGAAGAAGGAGACCTCTCCGGCAGCGCTCCGCCGGAGTTTCCCCCCTCCAATCTGCAGCCTCCTGGTCTCTGTTTCTTGTTTCTCTCGTGTGGCAGCTCCCCCTTTGGAGAACGTCGGGGGGCTCTTTATATAGGCGTTTTTAGGTCACGAGGAAGCTTCTGGGCGAAGGATCGACGCAAACGGGGCCACGAGGGCCAATTGGGATAGGCCCACGCGGCTACAGTACCTGGCCGCGTGGGATCCCCCCTTTTGGTCTTCCGGCCTCCGTTCGTTGACTTCTTTCGCTCCTAAATCTTCTCCTTCCAAAATAATGACCCCCATAAATTTATAGCTCATTATGACGTCGTTAAGGTCCTGAAACAAATAAGGAAAGAAATAGGGGTTTTCTGCCTGCGCAGGATTAATTCCATAAAAAGGGGATATCATCATAAATTACCAAAAATCATTAAATAACAGTAATATACCCCTTATATGATGCAAATATTATTGGAATATGACTATTATAGTGCAAAGTTCATGTATGCATTTTAGATGCATCACCAAGTGATTGTGTGTATCTCCAATAGAGAGTATTTATGCTAGATAGTGGGTTCATGCCCCCTTTTGTTCCTGGGCACGAGTGACAGAAACGTCTAAGGGCGAGGGTGTGTTGTTGCTACTAAGGGTAAAACAGAGATGTTAAAGTCTATTTTGATATTTAATATTGCTTACTTCATGCGCTTTACTTAATACAAATGTCTGTTGCTTGCAACTTAATACCGATGGGTGACATGCTAGATAGCGATCCCATAGTGGACTTTTTAGACAAAGATGCAGTTGGACTCAACGGTCTTTGTTCATTTTCGTAATGCCTACTTAAATATTATCATGTTCTCTTTGTCATAGCTAGATTAAGTTTGTGTTATAATCTTGTCAATTGCCCAGCTGTAATTTGTTTACCCATCATATGAATGTTCTATTTACTTGAGAGACTCCACTAGTGAACCCATGGCCCCCGGTCTATCTTTTTACATTGATTGCAACCTTTATTCATCACTTTTCACCATCATTACTCCTCTAGTACATTTTCATAATTCATCTATTTCACTATACAATTAACCGCTTTGTTTTCTGCGAGACCGGAAAGATTGACAACCTTTTCGTCGTTGGGGGCAAAGTATTTTGGTTGAGTGTGTGCAGGTCCACGTCTGTTGAAGATTAAGCGCCAGAGATCTTCAACATTCACTTTTTTTGTTGATTTCAAGGTCCTACTGGTTCGATAAACCTCGGTTCGTTATCGAGGGAAAACTGCTGCTTGCTACATCTCCGCCTTCGCTTGGGGCACCACCCAACTCTTCATCAGTAGCAATCAAGCCCTTTTCTGGCGCCGTTGCTGGGGATCTTGGAGCTACAGCAAGGGGAGTCTCACACTCTCAATCACTTTACTTTGTTTTTGTCTTGCTTGTTTTATCTCTCGTTAGCTTTTTTTTCTTGTTGCAAAATTTTAAAACCCAAAAAAATTAGTGTAGTCTTTATTCATGTCTTGTTATTTTATTTTATCATTATGTCTTCCACTGAAAACACCAAGTTGTGTGACTTTACTAGCACTAATAACAATGATTTCATATGCTCTCCAATTGCTCCACCCGCTACTAAAGCAGAATCTTATGAAATTAAGCCTGCCTTGTTAAATCTTGTTATGAAAGAGCAATTTTCTGGTGCTAGTACTGATGATGTTGCCTCTCATTTAAATAACTTTGTTGAGTTATGTGATATGCAAAAGTATAAAGAGGTAGAAAGTGACATCATAAAACTGAATCTTTTCCCTTTCTCTTTGAGAGGGAGAGCAAAAGAATGGTTATTGTCTTTGCCTAGAAATAGCATTGATTCTTGGATTAAATGCAAAGATGCTTTTATTCGAAAATATTATCCACCTACTAAAATCATACAATTAAGTAGTAACATTATAAACTTTATACAACTTTATAATGAACATGTTGCTCAAGTTTGGGAGAGAATGAAATTTATGGTTAAAAATTGTCCCATGCATGGATTAACTATGTGGATGGTTATCCAAACCTTTTATGCAGGTTTGAATTTTTCTTCAAGGAACCTCTTGGACTCGGCAGCGGGAGGTACCTTCATGTCCACAACATTAGGTGCAGCAACTAAACTCTTGGATGAGATGATGACAAATTATTCACAATGGCATACCGAAAGAGCTCCAAGTGGTAAGAAGGTAAATTATGTCTATGCTTGCTACCAATCAGTCCCATATTGATCCTAATAATGTCCCACTTTCTTCATTAATTGCCCAAGAAAAGGATCAAGTTGATGTTAATTTTCTTAATAGAAGTAACTTCAACAATAATGCTTATCGAAATAATTTTGGTAGTAACAACTATAAGCCTTATCCTCCCAATAATGGCAACTCTTATGGCAATTCCTATGGTAATTCTTATAATCCTAATAAGAATGTGTCCTATGATCTTGAAAAAAATTTAAAAGAATTTATAACTTCGCAAAAAGCTTTCAACAAAACCGTCAAAGAGAAAGTTGAAAAATTGGATAGACTTGTCTCTAAAGTGGAAGATCTTTCTCATGATGTTGAAATTTTAAAAATTAGAATCACTCCTCTTCAAGACAAGCCTACTGAATCTTTAAATGCTATTTCTATTCAAATTAATGAGAATGAAAGGATGATGGCTCGCTTGAAAGCTAGGTGGGCTAGAGAGAAAGAAGAAGCTAGAATTGCTGAAATGAATAGGAAAACTGTTAAATTTTATACTATCCAAACTACAAATGAGGAACCTCCTAGCCTATTTAAAGATGATGAAATTGATTTTGATAATTGCAATCTTTCTGAAGTCATAAAGTTCCTACAAAAACTTGATAAGTCACCGGATGCTAGTAAATTAAATATTGCCTTCACCAAACATATTACCGATGCTCTTATCAAGGCTAGAGAAGAAAAGCTTAAGCTAGAAACTTCTATTCCTAGAAAATTAGAAGATGGATGGGAACCCACTATTAAGATGAAAATAAATGACTTTGATTGTAATGCTTTGTGTGATCTTGGTGCTAGTGTTTCTGTTATGCCTAAAAGTTTCTATGATATGCTCAATTTAAATCCTTTGGAAGAGTGTTGTTTAAATGTTCATCTTGATGATTCTTCTAAAAAGAAACCTTTGGGTAGAGTTGATGATGTCCTTATTGTTGTTAATGATAACTATATTCCCATTGACTTTATTGTTATGGACATTGAGTGCAATGCTTCTTGTCCTATTATTTTGGGGAGACCGTTTTTGAGAACCGTTGGTGCCATTATTGATATGAAAGAGGGAAATATAAGATTTCAGTTCCCCCTCAGAAGAGGGATGGAGCACTTCCCTAGAAAGAGAAAAAATCTTCCTTTTGAATCAATCATAAGGTCAAGCTATGCTCTTGATGTTGCAAAGGCCTCCGAAAAAACTTGATATTTGGCATTGCGCCTAGGTAAAAGGCGTTAAAGAAAAGCACTTGTTGGGAGGCAACCCATCTTTTACTTTCAGTTTGCTTTTTACTTTTATTGAGTCTTGAAGTTGTTGCCTCTGTAGCAACTTCATTGTATCTTTTTCTTTTGGTTTTTTGTGCCAAGTTTAGCCTCTAATGCATTGAAAGTGCGAGGTGTTGTTTTGCTGTCCAGAAACAGATTTCTGTCCTTCACTGTTCAAAAATCCAAAAATTCTATGAATTTTAGCATTTTCTGAAATTTTTAGACAGCAAGCCTGATACTTTTATCTATCTTTCGTTAGTTTTGAGTTTTCTGATTTGAGCTACAGAAGTGCCTCAAAAAATTCGATCTTTACAGACTGTTTAGATTTTGACAGATTCGGCTTTTATTTTGCATTGGTCTCTTTACTATCGTTAAATATGATACTCTAGAGGTGGAGTGCCACATTGAGACTTAGTGAATAGTAGCTAATGCCTAATAAAGTTGTTTGCAATTTGTCTTGAGTTGAACACATGTGCATTTTAATTTATGAGCACTAACCCTCTAATCAGTTTATGAGAAGTTTTGTGTGAAGGGAGTTTTTAAGTTCCAAAGGAGAGGATAATGAAAAAATTGAAGATGGATCAGAGCTTAAGCTTGGGGATGCCCCCATGGCACCCCCTCTGAATATCAAGAACTATCAAGCGTCAAAACTTGGGGATGCCCAAGGTATCCCCTCTTCTTCATCGACTATCATGAGGTCGTCTTCGTTGAACTAAGTTTTTATCACTTTACATATTATGTGCTATGCTTGGAGCGTCTTTTTACTTTCAGTTTTGTTTGTTATTTTGCTGGTCATATGCTTGTTTGATCCTTGCTTTATTTGTGTGGGAGAGAGACACGCTCCGCTTTTTCATTTGAATACTCCAGTGTTTCGCTTATATTTTGTTGAGTATTCTTAGCTACTGTTTGTTTGCTAGTAAGCTCTCACTTTTAGCTTTTATCTTATTTAGAGATGATAGTGGTTGATGTTAAACTCTCTTGTTCTTCACTTATATTTGTTAGAGAGTTGTTTTGGTTGCTTGGTTAATGTGTTAGATCGGTAAAATGCTATACATGTGGTAGTGGTATGAAGTAGAAAAAAACCTGCATAGTCTTGTAGATCACTATGTGGATAATTTGATACTTTTCAATTGTTTTGAGACATAACTAATAGTTAAAATGTGTTGGTTAATGATGTTAGAGCTGATTAGTGGAGATGTGTTACTAAAGCGTGGAGCCATACTTTTCTGAACTAAACAACCTAAGTCAACAATGCTAATGTGTCATGAATTCTGCTAAGTTGAAAATAAGTTTCTAGTGGGTAGTTACTGCAACGGTCGGGGAAGCCAACAGGGCACTTGTGTCGCCGCCACGATCCCTCTCGGGGTGTCTCTAACCATTTGTGGAACATTGAAACTGCTAGTTGTTTGCAACATACAAAATACATTGTGAGTTTTGGTTTTTTGGCACTTCCACTTCCATATTTTGCTAGCTTCTTCGGTGCTGCGCAATGCACTCTCTCACATTGAGATGGGTGCATACTTCGCGAGTACATCCAACTCCGTGGGAGAACTTCATCCTGTTCTCCTACACATAAGCCAACTATCTCCCTCAAAACAGCCACCATACCTACCTATCACGGCATTTCCATAGCCGTTCCGAGATACATTGTCATGCAACATCCATCATTACATTACATAACTTGATGTCGTTCTTCATTACCATATAGTTTGCTTGATCATTGAGTTAGTGTGCTGCGTGGCTTGCCACATGTTCTACATTTTTTCCACACTACGCTCGATCATGCATATCTCCTTTTATACATCATGTATTATTCTTATGAGTTATGAGTACCAAAAAGTGTGAGGATCCAATTTTAATATAGAGTGTTGCTCCTACAGTGAGGTATAAAATAAAATAAAAAGAATAAAAGAGCCCAAAGGAGGCCAAATGAGAGAGCATTTAAAAGAGCCAATGAGGCCACCCAAAATCTAAAAAAATAGAAAAAGAGAAAGGAGGCAACACTACTATCTTTTTACCACACTTGTGCTAGTAGCACCTGCACTTTATTGTAGAGAGTTCTCATGTTGTTTTAGTAGTATAACTAAGTGGGGAACTAACGTTATAGAACTTGGCTTGTATATTCCAAGGATGAGCCTCCTCAAGTGAGCTCTAGGTCTTCATGAGCAAGCAAGTTGGATGCACCCCCACTAGTTCCATTGGAGAGCTTTCATATACTTATAGCTCTATGTGCATTCGTTGCATGGCAATCACTACTCCTTATACAGTGTCAACTACGACACTACCTTCTGTCTTGTGGTTACCTTCTCTACTGTTTGAGCCTTTCTTTTTGACCTTCCAAACCTCCATCATTGTTCTCTTTGCCATAACATCTTGGTGCCAAAGCCACTTCTTACTTGCACTAGTTGAGTAGACTTCGAAACAGTTGATTTGTGAAGTAGATGGATTAGGACACTTGACTTGAGCTTGGCTATTTTCATGAATGACTAATTAGATGCTTTGAAGGATGATTGATACTTTACATTGGAGACATAATTTGCAATTCTTCTTTCTAAACCTTATGTATGGTTCCATGTCTCCAACGCACTTATTCATGAAAAGTTTTAGCATTTGTTAGCTAGCGTTTGTTAATCATTGTTTGCTTAATGTTAACTATAGACAATTGTTTTAGATCACCTTATTCACATTATGTGCTTTGCATTACTATCTTGATCAAGATTATGTTGGTTGCATGTCTCATCAAAAATTATTTTGTTATCACTTACCTACTTGAGGACGAGTAGGAGTTAAGCTTGGGGATGCTGATACGTGGCAAACATATCTATAATTTTTTAGTGATCCATGCTAATTTTGTGATGTTGTCGCAAGTTTCTATTATCATATCACATCATTTTTATGTATTTTGTTGGACTAACCTATTGACAAGATGCCCAGTGCCAGTTCCCTGTTTTTGCTGTTTTTGTGTTTCAGAAATTTACTTCTGAAAATATTCTCGGAATTGGAACAAAATTTACGGAGATTATTTTTACGCCAAGACGAAGACGGAGACCGAAGGGCGATTCTGAAGCAAATCCCGGCACCCTGCCGGAGGGGAGATCGATCCCGGAGGGCTCTTCATCGCCATGACTTCCTCCGGGATGATTTGTGAGTAGTCCCACCTTGGACCTTGGGTCCATGGCAGTAGCTAGATGGTAGTCTCTCTCTCTCTCTCTCTTATGCTTCATGTCTTATGATCTTGTGAGCTGCCTAACATGATCAAGATTGATTATTGTAATGCTATGTGATGTATTTGCTAGGATCCGATGGATTATAAAGTTATGATCAAATTGTGCATGATTCTTATATGTTGATTTATGTTCTTGCATGCTCTCTGATGTGCGTAGTTACTTTGGCCAAGTGATTGTGTGTATCTCCAAGAGAGAGTATTTATGCTAGATAGTGGGTTCATGCCCCCTTTTGTTCCTGGGCACGAGTGACAGAAACGTCTAAGGCGAGGGTCTGTTGTTGCTACTAAGGGTAAAACAGTGATGTTAAAGTCTATTTTGATATTTAATATTGCTTACTTCATGCGCTTTACTTAATGCAAATGTCTATTGCTTGCAACTTAATACCGATGGGTGACAGGCTGGATAGCGATTCCACGGTGGACTTTTTAGACAAAGATGCAGTTGGACTCAACGGTCTTTGTTCATTATCGTGATGCCTACTTAAATATTATCATGTTCTCTTTGTCATAGCTAGATTAAGTTTGTGTTATAATCTTGTCAATTACCCAGCTATAATTTGTTTACCCATCATATGAATGTTCTATTTACTTGAGAGACTCCACTAGTGAACCCATGGCCCCCGGTCTATCTTTTTACAATGATTGCAACCTTTATTCATCACTTTTCACCATCATTACTCCTCTGGTCCATTTTTATAATTCATCTATTTCACTATATAATTAACCGCTTTGTTTTTTGCGAGACCGGAAAGATTGAAAACCTTTCCGCCGTTGGGGCAAAGTATTTTGATTGAGTGTGTGCAGGTCCATGTCTGTTGAAGATTAAGCTCCAGAGATCTTCAACATTCCCTTTTTTGTTGAATTCAAGGTCCTACTGGTTCGATAAACCTCGGTTCGTTATCGAGGGAAAACTGATGCTTGCTACATCTCCGTCTTCGCTTGGGGCACCACCCAACTCTTCATCAGTAGCAATCAACCATCACCATCCTCTGATCACTGGTTCAGTCTACTCTCTCGTGCCGATTTCAGGTACCTACATGCATAAATGCATGTTCAGAAGCATGCTCAGAAGCTCAATGAATTAAGATCGACAGCAGTTAACTAACCATGCCACTGATTGATGTTTACTCTTACGAATTAACCTATCTGCTTAATCTAAAAAAAGTCAGCGAACACCTACCATGCTACAAAAAACAGTTTATATACTTCAGTACCATAATGATAGCGGTGCAGCCATATGACATGACCAGCTCAATGATACAGTGACATAAAAGTGCCTTTTATGTTTGTTTACTGCATAAATTGGATAAAATGAACCTCGGATTAATAAAAAAGGTGAGAGAAGTATGTATAGCATATCGATGAAAGGCCGAGAATGAACATGTTTACCTAATCTGCAGCTGCCTACAGGGTATACTCCTGGTTGATTACAGATAAATGGTAGAAAAGGAGCAATCACCGACTTTGTCATCTTATCAAGATGTTCCCTGTAATCCATAGAAACATATCCAGCATATATCTCAGGATGCGATTCAAGCTGTGAAATTACAGTAGTAACAAAAATTGCAGCAGCATCAAAGTGTGACTACAGGAAGCGAGTGAAACAGAATGACGCACGAATCATTGTAAAGCCAATATCACTAATTAGACGCTCTGGGGCCGTCATACCATTGTTCGTTATGAGATGAATGTATCCATAGAGTATCATTCGTGAAGACTGACTCATGCTTCAAATTTGGCTGACAAGACAACAATATGATTACCTAAATGTTGGGTTAAACCAAATGAAGCATTTAGATTTCATTGCAGCATCCACGTTTAGCATGCAAAATTCTGTCATCCAAAAAGACAAAACTAATAAGTTACCTGCTCAAAGGACATTTTTGTTTTGACAAACCTCATCCATCAATTGATCGAAGGATAATTTATCAGCACACATCTGCAAGCTGACTCCTGGGGTTTATGTTGTTTCTCTTACTAATTTCACTCGTCTTAGGTGACAAAAATCTTCCTCAACATGTAGTGTCCTAGATTCTGAAACGTGATTACATTTCAAAGGAGAGCTCAAAACTGAATCAAGAATAAATACATTTTCTCTATGTTAACATGCATTAGACGATTGAATTGAATAAAATGCCTTCTTAGAAGATACGTTGTATTGAGTACACTACCATATAGATTTGAACCGCAACACAATCTGCCTCTGGATCTTAAGATAATCTGAACCATGTGAGCTTGAATTAGACATGTAAACCTATCCTATATATTGGTGCTATACTTTGTTGTCACTTCAGAAATCAGACATGGACATTCAGATCTCTGTCAGAAACTCAGAATAGGCCAAAACAATAGAACTGTGCAGAAAGTCTATATGGATATTTGAAATACAACACGGGGAGAGAAAGACTGCGAACCTGAAGAGAATGTCGAGCTGCCTGCAAACAACGGGTGCGAGGCAGAGGCTGCAGCGTGCATGGCGGCGATCATCGCGGAGGTCTCACGGGGCGCCGGCCGCATCATGCAGGTCGGGCGGAGGATGCGTGGCAGCAAGGTTGCGCCATGTAGGCTCGGCGGTGGTCGCGGAGGTCACAATGGGCGGCCGGAGCGTGCAGGGAGGCACGAGGTCGCGCGGCGGCGGCGCAGAGATCGGGCGGCAGCGCAGAGATCGCGTGGCGGCGCGAAGGTCGGCGAGGCAATCTCGCACCGGGCAGGCGGTGGCGCAAAGGTCGCGCAGATGGGGCCAGGGGAGGGCAGGCTGTTGCAGCGCCGCGCCGTGTAATGGAGGTCTTGCGGCTCAGCAATGTGGCGACATGGCTGGGCATGTGGAAGGGGATCGTGGATGAGGACATGAGGTGCGGACGACGGATGGCAGAGTTTTCGTCTGCCCCTTAAAATTGCTAAACGTACACACGGTGGAAATAAGTTGTTATGTTGACGGTGAGATCCCAATTGGTGGGTCTGATTGTGAGTCGGTGATTGATTTATATGGCTGTGTGTACGTTAGGTGGGGTGGACATAGGGAAGAATATGTTTGCTCTTTTAATAGTACTAGGTAATATGCCCGTGCGTTGCAACGGGTGAGAAAAATATGCGTTGTGGAAATCTAGTGTGTAAGTTCTCATTAGTATATAGACACAATATGTCATCGAAACCGGCTAATGTGTCGTCATCGCCACCTCACCCCATGACCCCACTTCTTGAAGGTATTCATCTCCCTCCAGGGTCGAGGAGTAGAGGAAGACGGATATATCATTGGGGGAGCAGTCGGGGTGTAGATGCATGACGTCTATTCGATCATCCACTCCAACAATGACGACGTCAAAACCTTCGTAGACGAACTCTCATGAAATTAGAGACAATACATGCAACACCCGAAACATCGACCAGATAGCAAGATACACAAACCTAGATCAAGTGTTATTGAGCTGATGTGGTTCTGTTTGATACTAAATCAAGTGTTTAAATTTAAGAAAATATCTTTTCAGAGATAAAGATTTGGGATGTGCAACATGTGTTTTTCTCACTGGATATTTAACCTTGATTGTACACAAATTAACATATATTACTAATAGGATATATTACAAAAAAAAACACTAAGTGCATGTTGGTGTTGGTGAGTACATCTTATAAGCATATGGTTCAATTGTAAATGGTTTCTTGAACATACGCAACTCAGAGAAATGCACAAATATTTACATATGATTATTTCTTCCCCTTGGTGATTGAAAACTCTTTGGGACGTTCCGAGCTCTCTTCACGCCTCTAACCATCCTGCTCTTCCTAGCTGCCCCTAGCATGCTGGCAAGCTCAACGACATATTGGTCAGGCACTTGCATCAAAAACCATCACTGAAGAGCCTTGCTCCGTGCTTCCTCATCCTCTCCATGGCGTTGGTCACTTGCTCCTGCCGCTGTCGCACCACGATGTCGCGGTGAACTTTGCGTCGGCTAGGTGTGGCTTCTGCTTGAGAACATAGAACTGCCGCCTCTCGACGCCACATTAAAATTTTAATTTGTACAAAAATGTGGAAGGGGATCGTGGAATGGATGAGGACATGAGGTGCGGGCGACGGATGGCAGAGTTTTCGTCTGCCCCTTAAAATTGCTAAACGTACACACGGTGGAAATAAGTTGTTATGTTGACGGTGAGATCCCAATTGGTGGGTCTGATTGTGAGTCGGTGATTGATTTATATGGCTGTGTGTACGTTAGGTGGGGTGGACATAGGGAAGAATATGTTTGCTCTTTTAATAGTACTAGAGAAAAAATTGACGTTTCCGATGGTAGGGTCGAACGGTGGTATCTTTCCAGCATAGTTCCATAGCCATTTCAGATTAAATCATCTCTGCGAAGCCCCGGTTCGTAAAATTCCAACCGATATATGAGTTGGGCTGTTTTTTCGATCCGAACAGATCTCGCATATCGGTCATGTCTGGATAATTTTATATGGGTAATCGGATAAGCGGCGGCTCAAACGCTATATGAACAGTACCGGGGGTCATTTAGGGTTCGACCTTCGGATAGCTCTACCGCATTTCCTCCTCCTACACCGCTAGGTTAGCTCTACTCAGACGAGCAATTAGTTGAGTTCCGCCATAGATCTCGCCCCCGCGATGGCATAGCGATGGCCGGCTCCTCCATGCGCGGCAGTGGCGGGCAGGACGGGCGCGGTGGAGGCGGTGGGCCTCCGGGCGAGGATGAGGAGGCTCGCCGCCGCCGCTCGGCCGCCACTTACAAGCGCGGCCAGCTTCGAGGGCGCCGGTAGGCCGGGCTTGTCCCTAGAAGCGGCCCGCTAGTGTGCACCTGCCAGAACGACATGGAGGCAGGTAGCTCCTGTCGCCGGAAGTGGGTGTCGTCGCGGGAGGAGGAGGACGAGTACCGGTTGCCTCCGATGTCGGAGGGGGAGTTCACCATGTGCGGTAGAGGATTCGGGGGATGTTGCTGGGAAGTGCTGAGGGACCACATCCTGTCGGCTATGCAGTGGACCGAGCAAGCCGACGACTAGCTCAAGGCCGCCACCGCCAAGTTCGACAAAGGCGCTCTCTGTGCCGCGGACCGCCTCACCGCCGCGGTGGACGAGCACGAGCTCACGTGGGCGCTGCACCGGATGGCTGAGAAGGAGCACCTCGGCTACCCCTAGATCATGCTCCGATGACAGGTGAAGAAGATTAGTTTAAGTTTAATTTATGTTTAGTTCTAGCTAGTTTCAGTTTGTAGAATATGAAAAATCTCGCGGGAAGTTATTGTTTGAATATCTGGTATGGTTTATCGCGGATCTGTTATTCCCGGCTCTTTTCGTACCGGATAAAAAGTTTCCGGGTCTTCCGATACTTGTTTTCCGGTACGAAATTATAGGGGATATGCTATATATGCTCTTACAGCATCTCTAGGGGATATTGTATAAATGCACAAAAGGAAATCAGAAAATTAGTTTAAGATACTCGAAATGTTTGCAAAAGGATCAGACGGAACATATACCGTAAATTCATACTGAATATTTTTAGAAAAACTTGGCATTTGATCAGCAAACAACAATTCATCTCACAACATAACATTTGGGTTAGATTGTAACTAACGTAACCCTAAACTAAGCAAAATGGGCCGCTACAATCATAATCGGACCTTCTGTCGCTGTTGCGCCACCTCACTAATTGCATTCGTGGATTTGGCGTAGGAACTGGCGGCGCCGCTCCTTCTCCCACCGTTGGGCGCGCGACGTTCGTCGTAGGCTACGCTCGTTGTGGTCACGTTCAACGCGTCGATCGCACGGCGATGCTTCTCCGCGTGGCACTCAGAGCGCAACGACTTGGCGTGGATGCGCGCCATCAGTTCGTCGTCATCAACGACGGCGCGTGCTCCTCAGCATCGTCTGTTGGAGTAATCTTGCCTTAATGAGTTTGAGTCTAATTAGAGTTTGCAATTAGGTAAGTCTGCGCGTGAGTCCTACTTGTACTGGACGTGAGTTGCATCATGAGTACTAGTCCTTGTAGGTTTCATATTAGTATTTTGAGTCGGCTAGCTAGGTAGCCTTAGTCCTATATATACGTGAGGTCGTGTAACCGTGAGATATTGAGAAAATAAGAAATAAAGAGGAGATTTAGAGGGCGTGACACGTGCTCCTGGCAACAAGTTTTTTGTGTCGTATGTTCGTATAGTTTTATGTGATCGATCCTGTGAGCGAATCCCAACATCGTCGTCGTTGGAGTCCTCGTTGGGAGAGGAGTAGGAGGTGTCATCGGAGGAGTACGAGTCAGAGGAGGAGGACAGGTACAAGGCCGGCAACGACGACTCCACTCCACCTGTGCCTCTTCATCGTGGCCACGAGAGGCGCAGGACCGCCACGGTCGCGCACGGATGAACCATCCATGGATCGATTGGAGAAGTGGACGGGTAAGGTAGGTACAGGGAGAAATGGGTCACCGAAGTTGGTCGATTTCATGGCGAGGAGTTGGTTTCGCGGAAGAGAGATTTAGAAGGCTAATCCTAAATCAAGTGTGGTACCGATGATATAACAGCAGAGGGATTGATATCCAGGTCGGCCGATACGCGGTTTTCATTTGAACCATCAAAATGACCCGAAAAGCCGCATATGGACCAGAAGGAATTTTCCGGGCCAGGGGGGTATACCGGTATAGGGGATTTGGGAGATGCTCTGACACTGAGAAACACATCGTACTTCGATCCATCCATCATTCTCGTATGACTTCAGATTGCCATTCATAGCGAAGGCCATTGTGTAGATTCAGGGGAGGTTAAGGTTAGCCTAGCGCCTGCTCCAAATCAATCCATGTCACCCACCAGATGTTAGATGGTGTCGTGATCATCGTGGAGGTCAAGGTTAACCCACAACAATCATGAAACAGTAGCCCGTTCGTGCCGTCGTGTAGATACAGGGTAACTCAACACTTCTGATCAAGTGTTCACGCTCTAGTGTCCTCGAGTACAGAGTTCAGCCCGAACCTATGCCTGTCAGTGGCTGTCCATGTGCTTACCACTTGTGCCCATTTAATCAAGTGGGACTATAATTTCATCCTCTTAATCCCAGCTTAGTTCGGAGGCGTCCGTCCGGCCCGTTTAAACCCACCAATCGGTAGCTTACCCAGCTTCGTTTCCGAGTGCAGACAAGGGTCATCAATATTCAGAGAACCGTAATACAATTTTCAAAACTCCAGAATCCAAATCGATCAAACAACAGAGAGCTGCAGAGTGGCTGTCATTGACCGGACGGCTCGATCTGAACAGTTTGCAGAAACCAACAACACAGGTGCTCGGAACAAATCACAGGATTGAATCGGACTCATTGCGAGTTGAACATCACATAAAACCCATTTCTTCAGTTATGAACGGGAAACTCGTTACAAGCGACAGGAGGCAGAGCTACACACAGGATACCACAACACCAGTGACCCAACGACGATACGCCTAATCAATCCCATCGAAACCCTAAGCTCCTACTAAACCACGGGACGGACGAGGAAACGAACCCGCCGGGCTCAGGGCTCAGCCGCCAAAGCCGTAGAGGGTGCGGCCCTGGCGCTTGAGCGCGTAGACGACGTCCATGGCGGTGACGGTCTTGCGGCGGGCGTGCTCGGTGTACGTGACGGCGTCGCGGATTACGTTCTCGAGGAAGATCTTGAGCACGCCGCGGGTCTCCTCGTAGATCAGCCCGGAGATGCGCTTCACGCCGCCCCTACGCGCCAGGCGCCGGATCGCCGGCTTGGTGATCCCCTGGATGTTGTCGCGGAGCACCTTCCTGTGCCGCTTCGCGCCGCCCTTCCCGAGCCCCTTGCCTCCCTTGCCGCGGCCCGACATGGCTGAGGTTGAGGATGCTTGCTGGCTGGTTCTCCGAAGGGGATTTGGGGAATTGGAAACTGACGAGACGATGGAGAATGCGGGATGGGGGTTCGGGTATTTATGGTGGGGAGAGGGGCTTGGGGGACTGATCCGCGTGATGCTAGGTTTCTGGCCTGTGATTCGTGGAAAGGGTTAGGCGTGGATCGCTGACGTGGCTGGCAAAAGAAGGGAAAGGGGGTGGTTTGCGAGGCGTTGGATGTGGATGGACGGCTGCTGTTCGTTTGAGCTGAGAGTTGTCGATCCCTGGCGGGAGATGGATGCGATCACCTAGGCCCAACGCCTTAAAAAAAAAGGGCAGCGCTAGGCGTCCCCCCGGACGATCCCACGCTAGCATCCTCCGGTTCGCGAACCGTTCGATCAAACAGATCACGTCCATTAAATTGGTACTGGCCCACCACGTGTTGATGTGGCTTTCCTCCCCTCACATGGGTGGAGCCAGCCGCACCCAAAAAATATGCATCAAAATAAAGCAAACAATCCACTGCACCCGTGGAGCGATCCGTTTTCAGTTATCGTCGCCGAAGAAAAAGCTTGCGGCGACCCTGGCGTTTTGAAGCACCGTCATCGCAGCACCAGCAGCCACTGGTGGCAGCAGGGCCGCCTCCGTCACTCGCCGCTCACAGCCCTGCTTGCAGCTCCGCCGTCCCTCCTTTGCAGCAGCCCTCCGCAGGTAGCATTGGCAGCGGCCTGGGAGCATCAGCGTCTACCGCATGTAGCTCCGTCGCTCACCGCTCGCACCTTCATCGGCGACCTCTTCGGCTTGCCAAGGAAGAAGCTCGCGGCTCGCACCTTCATTGACCATTGAGGTTTACTGCTCTCTGCAATGTCGCGTGCTCCTGGCAGCACCGTCGCCTACGGCTTGAACCAACTGGAGAGCACAACCGTCAAGAGATGGTAGCACCGCCGCCGAGGCATGGTAGCACCGCCGTACAAGGTTTGTAGAAGAGACGCCCAGGGATGGTAGCACCGCCGCCGAGGCATGGTAGCACCGTCGTACAAGGTTTGTAGCACCGCCGCCGAGGCATGATAGCACCGTCATCCAAGGATCATAGCGCCGCCGCCGAGGCATGGTAGCAACGCCGTACAAGGATTGTAGCACAGCCGCCCAGGGATGGTAGCACCACCGTACAAGGTTGGTAGCACCTCCTCCCAATTCTTGCAGCCTCCTGACTCCGCCCTTGTAGCAGCCAGTGTTTCGTATCACCGACGACGACGGCGACACATTGCAGCATCGGCGACATGAATTTGTAGCAGCGCGCAAAGGTATTCACGGCAAGCCCCGACATTGCCAACCGCATGCAGGTAGCCGAGTAGATCCTCCCCGCATCCGGCACCCATCCGGTGCCGAAGAGATGCTCCCACATCCAGCAGCCATCATCGAAGGGCTCAATTTTCCGCCGCATCTCCATGCTCATGTGGTCAATGGGGGAGGTAAATTGAGAAGGATAGAGAGGGGAAGGAGGGGCGTGAGGCTGGCGGTGCTAGAGAGTGGAGGATTGAGGTCGGCGGTGGCATGGTGTTGCTACGGTGGAGCAACCTAGTTTTGTTGATTTTGCAGCGGTGGGAGGAGTAGCGCTGCGGAGGCGAAGGCAAGAGGAGAAAGGAGAAGGGGATAAGAGCGATGAGTTAAGGTGGGCCCTGCTGCTCTTTCGGCACGCCAGAGGACGCGTGGCGCACGCTCGCGCGGGAGGATGTAAGTCCGCCTCGCCCGTAGAGATTTTTCTGCTGGGCCAGCCCATTAGTATCGCTCAATAGAGAAAATTAGACTACAAAAGAGTAGTCTACGAGGATTCGAATTCCCCACCTCGACTGTAACAGCCCCAACTTGGTAATGAAAAATACAAAGAATTTTTCCACTTTTTGCATACTTGGTTGCATCATGACATGCATGTGAATTTGCTTTCCTAACCAAAACAATATATGCAAGCAACCAAATGGGGAAGCCAACTCCCCAAGCAACCAAACCCAATGCTAATGCTTAACTGGTCAACCTACTTGTTTTGGACTTCCAAATTGTTGAGGAAGTTCCAAAAGGACTTGTTTCCACCTTTTTCTCAAAATCCAAATATTTCCAAATAAGAATTGCAATTGAGAATCCAACTTTGGTTTAACTAAATTCCATTCCTGGAACCAAGTTAAGTTTTCCAACAATTCAAACTAAAATCATGGGGAGCTTCAATATGATTGTGAGAATCTCCATGAATATTTTCACTATTTTTGGAATTGTCTAAATGCTCCAAATATATACATGCTGGAAATTGCTCAAAATTACCTTAATTAAAAGCTATGAACAAATGTTGGCCAAAACTTTTTATTTGACCTCACCAATTTCTGTGGAGCAGCTAAAGGTAAATTGGAGCCAGTATGAATTTTTTTTCAGATTTTACAAAATGATTTAGTGCCTCCTTTAAATCCCTGAAGTCAGCTGAACTAAAAAGGAAAAAACCAAAATCTGGAATTTGTTTAAAATTCTGACAGTGGTCCCCACTGTCAGCTCCCCTCTCTCTTCCCTCTCCCTCACTGTGCGCCATGGCACTGGCGCCATGCCGCGCAAGCGGCCGACGCTCCACTCGCCCCCTTGAGGTCAAGTGGACCTCATCGACGCCACCTGCTCCCCCTTTCGCCCTCCTCCCGTTTCCCCTCCCCTTTCGGTCCAAGGAAACCTAACCCTAGGCCACCCCGAGCCCCCTGTCGCCGCCGCCGACGACCAACGAATCGCCGCCGTTAGAGAGGCTGTGCCATGGATCGGTGAGGGGCATCACCTCCGCCGTAACCTCCTCTCCCTCAGGGTCGAAGGAATCGACGCGGGGCCTCCCGAATCGCCGCCGCCGTCCCGTTCTTCCTCGCCGCCGACCGCCGCCGCCGCACACGTTCGGCTCCGATTCCGTCCGCCCCCGACTTCTCCGACCGTACCATCACACTCAGGGTGAGGCCACCGTCCTCCCGGACACCCCTTTTGCTCAACTCTCCCCCTAGCTCGTTTGGGCGCCGTCGCTCGCCGTTTCTCCGCCGCGGATCGCCGTCAGCTAGGCCGCTCCGGTGACCTCAGAGGGGTGGCGCCGCCACGTTTAGGTATCCCTCGACGCGCCGTTTTCCCTTGCACCCTGCACTCTTTTCCTCGCGCTCTCGTTCACCGCCTCCGTGCGGCACCGCGCCGTGATCACCGCTCTGGCGCGCGCCGGTCGTGGCTTTGACCCGCACGCGCGCGTGTCCGACGCGCCGGCCGGGGAACCAGTCTGGGCCGGCTTTGGGCCGGTTGGCTCCGATGCTGCCCCGGCCTGGCACCGGTCTGGGCCGGCCACGAGGCCGGCTCCTTCTGGCTTGGGCCCGGCCTAACGCCCGGACTGGGCCGGCTCTGAGGCTGGCCTCCTCTGCCTCCATCCCGGCCTGAAACCGGCCTGGGCCGACCTGTGGGCCGGCCCGTACAGTAAAAACAGTTTTTGTTTTTAAATTGAAATAATTCATAACTTTTCAAATATTGGTCCAAATTTAACAAATAAAATACCAATTTGATCAGGAAAACCAACCCTACACTATGAATTCATTGTGGCTTTATTTGGAAACCATATTTGGCTGTTTATTTAAGAATTCCTAAAATGGGCTAAATAATATCGAATTTGTGAATTTCATAACTTATTAAATTTTGATCCAAAAAAATTATGAATTAAATATCAATGTGATCCACACTTCGAATGCTATCCAATTGTGCACTTATCACATCATGATCATAAATCTTTATTTGATGTTATTCATAATTTGATTAAACGTGTTAAACTCAATTATTTAATTAATTTGCTATTCATTCATCGGTGCTCCGAAAATTACAAATCAAGTACCCAAAATGATCGGAATGACCAACCCTATCCATTCATGTCATGTTCATGCATATTGAGCCACTTCCCTAATAATGTGATGGTTTATAAGTAATGTGGTCACTAAGATAAATATGGAGTTGTGTTCAAATAATTGCACTAATTATTTGGAACTCCATTTAATTTGTTAAATAAATTAAAAGATATTATCTTTGCATCAATTAGACATGTCATCATGTGATTGAGCATTGCATCTTGGGATCGTGTGATTTATTTGTTCTTTGTATTTCTTTTGGGTATCGATAGATTCCGGAGTCGAGGGTCTCACTCCTTACCCCGAAGAGCCGTACTTCACGCCCGGGCAGCAAGGCAAGAGATAACCTAACCTTCTTGGCATCTAGCATCCTATGGTTTTTATCAATTATTTTATCCACCATAATATTGCATGCGATTCAAACGACCTTTTGTTCAAAATATAGAGAATCCTATGATTGCATGTTTTCCCGAGCCAATCACATGTATCCCTACCTATGAACCCTAGTGTTGATGTGTTGGCCGGATACAGAATATAATTGTTGGTTATATGCTTAGCCATGCTTAGAAATGCTTAGTTGAAATTCTAGTTATGTCCGTTATTGAATTTCCATACTTATTGATATTAATGGAATGATTCGGGCATGGTGGATGATTGTGATGCTTAATTAAAATGCTAAGATGGCTCGGGTGAGTTGCCATCAGGGATGGTGTTTTGCCTCACTCTAGCCCCTAGGTGCGAGTTCTTTACCTCTTGAACCAAGACTGAGCGTGCTTCCGGAGGTGGGGACATATGGAATCCCCTGTGACCGAATAAGTTGTGAGGGGCTTGTCAAGGGTCCTCTAGTTTGCTATTCCATTTGCGCATGAGTGTGTGGGTGGAAAAGAAATGAGGATGGTGGTGTTTAGGATGTGGCCGCGGGGCAGGGCGCCGGGAGCGCTGAACCTGTCCTTCCGCACACTGATGGTCCTTGAGTAAGCCTCATGCAATGCAAAGGTCTAACCGCGCCCACTCGCCGGCCTTCCCCGGAAGAGGGCCAATTAGGTGAGCCGGACGGTACCGATGGGTAAATTAGTACACCCCTGCAGGGTTTAATCTTTTCGAAAAGCCGTGTCCACGGTTATGGACAACTTGGGGATAGACGATAAGATCATAGAGAATATTAACCTAATTGATATGGCAGCTAAAGGTTGCATAATTAACGTGTGACAAAGGTTCATTTCCTCGAGGGTGATTCGAGGGGGTGCCTTGGTGGAGATGAGTGTGGTTGCTTATAGAAGGGTTTGATGAGAACCAATGATGACAAATGTTTCACTCTTGCCCCTTTTCAAAAACTATTCTGAGTAGACGAATGCCATGTGTCATTTATGTTTCGGTTTATGAAAATTAGCTTTATGCAAAGAAATATATATAAAGCCTTAGAGCCTCCGTCAGTCATTGGGTCTATATCTCCCTACTAAACTTGCGAGTACAAAGTACTCAGTCTCTCTTGTTGCATTTATATTTGTATTTCAGAGGAGGACGACACCGAGCAGCTAGGTGGGTTCTATGTGGACATCGACTAGTGGTCTGGGGTTCCCAGGTGGCAGCTTGGGACCGTGGAACAAGATGGCTTGGGTGATGTTTATTGTAGACCTCTTAGGCCATATATTTGCTTCTTGTTGTTAGACAACACTACCCGCTTCCGCTTGATGAATTGATGGTCTGTGACCTTTTGATGTGTAATATTTGTATCTTTCTCATATATGAGTTGCTATATGAGTTTTCTGTCGTAGAGTCTGCAATGTGCCAGTTTGTTCCACAAGTCTCGGTCTCTTTACTATACGTGATAGCGATGTCTGAGCTTATGGCATGATCGGGGTGTTGTGTGCCGATGATGTATTCCGAGCACGCCTGCCAATGTGTTTTGGCCTGGGATTGGTAAACCCAGTAACCCTCGATTGTGTAGCATGACCGGTTGCACAACGCTCCACTGTATAGTTTTGGGGTTGGGGCGCTACAAGTTGGTATCAGAGCAGGACTGCCTGTAGGAAACCCTTTCTATTGGTCAAGGTCAAGTCTAGTTGAAAATTATTTATAACCTAAAAATGAGTTGTGAAAAACCTTCTTAGGATTCTTTTTACTCCTCATTCAACTCGCTCTACTCTGATTCTTACCTCTATTTGTTTTATGCTTGGTGTCGATGTTTAGGTTCTCCGGGTTTGGGTTCTTACCGTCCAGTTATGTCTCGAGACCTTGTATCAGTTTATTACCGCCGCGATGACATGATGTCACCGTGGTTGCCTAAATCTGTCTTGTTTTATTGCATCTTAAATCTCTATAGCTGCAAGGACCCTAATGATCTATCCTATCTGTCGGAATTGGTTACTAACTTGTCGTTGTTCCAATTCTTCAGAATGGCTCCTACCCGCCGAGGGGAAAAGAGCAACCCTGATCCACCGCCGCCACCTACCATGGCGGAGGTCCTGATGATCATTGAAGAGGGCCGTGTGCGCAATGAGAATCTGCTTGCACAGTTGGTTCAACAGGGTGTACAGAGGAACATGGACTGCACCACTCTCACCCAGTTCTTGCGGTCCCAACCACCCACTTTCTCTGAAGCAAAGGAGACGCTTGATGCGGATGATTGGCTTCGGGCTATAGAGCGCAAGTTTGCCGCTCTTCACGTCCCGGCAGCGGAATATGTCAACTTCGCCACCTACCTACTGGATGGAGCTGCCGGCTCCTGGTGGGAGAGCCACGTGGCAATGGTTGCCGCGGGCCATGTTGTCACTTGGGAGGAGTTCCGCGCCGCTTTCCGTGCGGCGTACATCCCCAAGCCCATCCTCGAGCTCAAGAGGCGGGAGTTCCTGGACTTAACCCAGGGACGCATGGACGTCCAGTCCTATGGACGGGAGTTCAACCACCTCTCCCGTTACGCCCCGCGGGACGTGACGAATGATGAGGACAAGCAATACCTCTTTCGCAAGGGGCTCGCACCTCGTCTCCGATACGAGCTCCTACCCTTCAAGTTCACTTCCTACCAGGAGCTCTACAACCAGGCTCTCACCATGGAGCAGGGTAGGAAGGAGCTGGAGGCTTCCAAGAGGCCCGCTTCCACCGACCACCAGAGCTCCTCCTCTGAGGGCAAGAAGCGCAAGGTCTTCGTGCCTTTCAGCGCTGTGGCAAAGGCGCCCTTCACGCCGAAGCCCACCGAGTACCTGCCACCTCTGCCTCGCCCAGCTACTTCGACCTTGGGTATGGCTGGAGGCGGTTTTCGACCTCGACTGCCTGCACCACCGGGGCTCACTTGCTTCACTTGTGGCCAGCCGGGGCACTACTCCAGGGAGTGTCCCCAGAAGGCACCGGCTACCTCAGCACCTGCACCAGCACCCTCTACCCCAGCCGCCAAGGCTACCACCGTCAGCCGTGGCCGCCTGAACCACGTCTCGGCTGAAGGCGTTGAGGAGGATCCCGGAGTTCTCATGGGTATGCTTCGAATCAATGATTACCCTGCTTCAGTCTTATTTGATTCTGGAGCATCACATTCATTCATATCGATAGCTTTTGCACACAACCATCAAGTTCCCTTTGTGAATATGGACTCCCCTTTAGTGGTTAAAACACCCGGTTCTCGTTGGCAAACCAAGTGGGTCACTCCAGAGGTGCAGATTTCGATAGGTTCAATCCCTTTCCCGTTTCAGTTGATAGCCCTGAAGTCAGAGGGTCTGGATGTTATTCTGGGCATGGACTGGTTAGTCAAGTATCAGGCTAACCTGGACTGTGCTGCCAAGACTATCACAGTGATCCACCCAAGTTATGGGGAAGTGCGTTATTGGTCACCTTCGTCCGCAGTTCCATCCGCTGCCACTCCTCTCTCTCCGGAGATCAGTTTGTACTTCATGGAAGGAACCACTCCACCCGAAATGCATGAAGTAGAGGTGGTGTGTGATTTCCCCGATATTTTTCTGGAGGAATTGCCCGGGATGCCACCTGATCGCAGCGTGGAGTTTGTGATAGAGTTGGTTCCGGGAACCGCCCCAGTTTCCAAAACGCCCTACCGTATGCAAACGGAAGAGCTAGCTGAATTGAAGAAGCAATTAGATGAACTGCTGGAAAAAGAATTCATCCGGCTGAGTAGCTCACCTTGGGGCTGCCCGGTCATGTTTGTCAAGAAGAGGGACACCAATGTTCCTCGACTGATCGTTGACTACCGCCCTCTTAATGCGGTGACCATCAAGAACAAGTATCCAATTCCTCGAATAACCGACTTGTTCGACCAACTAGTTGGAGCAACGGTATTCTCCAAGATGGATCTGAGGTCAGGCTACCATCAGATTAAAATCCGAAAGGAGGATATTCCGAAGACGGCTTTCACTACCCGCTACGGGTTATACGAGTACACCATCATGTCTTTTGGCCTCACAAATGCTCCGGCTACCTTCATGAGGCTGATGAACTCCATCTTCCACGAGTACCTCGACAAGTTTGTCATCATTTACATTGACGACATCCTTGTCTACTCCAAAACCGAAGACGAACATGCTGAACATCTTCGGCTAGTCTTGACCAAGCTCCGTGATCACCGCCTCTATGCCAAGTTCTCCAAGTGTGAGTTTTGGCTAAAGGAGCTCATTTTCCTCGGTCATGTGGTGTCAGCTGCCGGAGTAGCGGTGATACCAGACAAGATTCAGGCAATCTTGGATTGGCCAACTCCCAAATCCGTCAAAGATATCCGAAGTTTCCTTGTATTGGCGGGTTATTACCGCCGATTCATTGAGGGCTTTTCCAAGATAGCCAAGGCGCTGACTGAACTCCTCAAGAAAAACAAACAGTTTGTGTGGTCAGACAAGGCTGAAGAAAGTTTTCAAACCCTTAAGGTCAAGCTCACCACCACTCCGGTGCTTGTCCTTCCCGACACCGACAAGGACTTTGTCGTCTATTGTGATGCATCACTCCAAGGCTTGGGCTGTGTGTTGATGCAAGATGGACATGTTGTCGCCTATGCCTCCCGTCAACTCAAGCCACACGAGCAAAATTACCCAACTCATGATTTGGAGCTTGCCGCCGTGGTACATGCTCTGAAGCAATGGAGGCCATATCTATTGGGCAACCGTTGCGAGATCTACTCCGACCATCAAAGTCTGAAGTATCTCTTCACCCAGCCGGATCTGAACTTGAGGCAGAGAAGATGGTTGGAGTTGATAAAAGACTATGATGTGACTCTCAACTATCAACCCGGCAAGGCAAATGTCGTGGCCGATTCTTTGAGTCGCAAGGCCTATTGCAACACCGTGATGGTGGAAAAGGCACAACCGGCTCTTCATGAGGAGTTTGCCAGGTTGAATCTGGAAATTGTTCCTTCCGGTTTTCTAGCTAACCTCGAGATCAAATCCACTCTTGAGGATGAAATCAAGGCCGCCCAGCAAAGTGATGCTGGCATCCTCAAGATTAAGGAGAATGTCGCAAGTGGAAAGGCCAAGTGTTTCTCTATCGATGACTCCGGTGTTGTCTATTTCGAAGGCCGTCTTGTGGTGCCCAAGAGTGGAAATACCAAAGGGTTAATCCTCCAGGAGGCACATGAATCTCCCATATCCATCCATCCCGGTAGCACCAAAATGTAGCAAGACCTCCGTCCCAAATTCTGGTGGACCCGTATGAAGCGGGAGATTGCCAAATATGTTGCCGAATGCGATGTTTGTCGCCGGGTGAAAGCTGAACATCAAAGAACAGCTGGTACCCTTCGCCCCATAGCCATTCCCGAATGGAAATGGGATGAAGTTGGTATGGATTTCATCACTGGCATTCCAAAGTCACAAAAGGGCAACAATGCTATTTGGGTCATCATCGACCGTTTGTCAAAGGTTGCCCATTTCCTTCCGGTCAGTGATGGTATTCGAGCAAGCCAACTTGCCGACTTGTATATGGCCCGGATTGTCCCTTTGCACGGGGTTCCTTTGCGGATCATCTCTGACCATGGAAGCTTATTTGTGTCCAAGTTTTGGCAAAGTTTCCAAACGGCTCTTGGAACCCGTCTCAACTTTAGCACCGCCTATCATCCTCAAACCGACGGTCAAACTGAAAGAGTGAATCAAGTTCTTGAGGACATGCTTCGGGCTTGTGTCATCTCCTTCGGCAAGGGTTGGGAAAAGTACCTCCCTCTCGCCGAGTTCTCCTACAACAATAGCTATCAAGCCAGTTTGCAAATGGCTCCCTTTGAGGTCCTTTACGGAAGAAAATGCCGGACTCCCCTCAATTGGTCTGAAACCGGGGAGAGGTCCCTCTTCGGTCCTGATGTGATAAATGAAGCCGAACAGAAAGTCCGTGTCATTCGAGAAAATCTCAAGGCTGCTCAATCTCGTCAGAAAAGCTATTATGACAAGCATCACCAAGAGGTCCACTATGAAATTGGTGACAATGCCTATCTTCGAGTCTCTCCTCTCCGAGGCGTTCGTCGCTTCGGAATCAAGGGCAAATTAGCACCTTGCTATGTTGGCCCTTTCACCGTCCTAGCCAAGCAAGGAGATCTTTCCTATCAACTTGAGTTGCCCTCCAATTTCCCGGATGTCCATGATGTGTTCCATGTTTCCCAACTCCGTCGTTGCTTCAAGTATCCAATCCGTGGGGTTGATCATGAGGCATTGGACATTCAGGAGGATTTGACCTATCGCGAGCATCCTATCCGCATCTTGGATGAAGCGGAGAGGAGAACCCGCAACAAGTCCATCAAGTTTCTCAAGGTTCAATGGTCTAACCATTCTGAGGAAGAAGCCACATGGGAGAGAGAAACTAGTCTTCGTCAGGAATACCCCGCCTTCTTCACTCAAGCTAGAATCTCGGGACGAGATTCCTGTAAGGGGGGTAGAGCTTTATTTATTATTGATTCCTGTGTTGGGAATGGCATGTACTGTTTTCACCGTAACAGCCCCAACTTGGTGATGAAAAATACGAAGAATTTTTCCACTTTTTGCATCCTTGGTTGCATCATGACATGCATGTGAATTTGCTTTCGTAACCAAAACAATCTATGCAAGCAACCAAATGGGGAAGCCAACTCCCCAAGCAACCAAACCCAATGCTAATGCTTAACTGGTCAACCTACTTGTTTTGGGCTTCCAATTTGTTGAGGAAGTTCCAAAAAGACTTGTTTCCACCTTTTTCATAAAATCCAAATATTTCCAAATAAGAATTGCAATTGAGAATCCAACTTTGGTTTAACTCAATTCCATTCCTGGAACCAAGTTAAGTTTTCCAAAAATTCAAAACAGGATTATGTGAGAATCTCCATGAATATTTTCACTATTTTTGGAATTGTCTAAATGCTCCAATTATATACATGCTGGAAATTGCTCAAATTACCTTAATTAAAAGCTATGAACAAATGTTGGCCAAAACTTTTTATTTGACCTCACCAATTTCTGTGGAGCAGCTAAAGGTAAATTGGAGCCAGTATGAATTTTTTTTAGATTTTACAAAATGATTTAGTGCCTCCTTTAAATCCCTAAAGTCAGCTGAACTAAAAAGGAAAAAACCAAAATCTGGAATTTGTTTAAAATTATGACAGTGATCCCCACTGTCAGCTCCCCTCTCTCTTCCCTCTCCCTCACTGTGCGCCATGGCACTGGCGCCATGCCGCGCAAGCGGCCGGCGCTCCACTCGCCCCCTTGAGGTCAAGTGGACCTCATCGACGCCACCTGCTCCCCCTTTCGCCCTCCTCCCGTTTCCCCTCCCCTTTCGGTCCAAGGAAACCTAACCCTAGGCCACCCCGAGCTCCCTATCGCCACCACCGACGACCAACGAATCGCCGCCGTTAGGGAGGCTGTGCCGTGGATCGGTGAGGGGCATCACCTCCGCCGTAACCTCCTCTCCCTCAGGGTCGAAGGAATCGACGTGGGGCCTCCCGAATCGCCGCCGCCGTCCCGTTCTTCCTCGCCGCCGACCGCCGCCGTTGCTCATGTTCGGCTCCGATTCCGGCCGCCCCCGACTTCTCCGACCGTACCATCACACTCAGGGTGAGGCCACCGTCCTCCCGGACACCCCTTTTGCTCAACTCTCCCCTAGCTCGTTTGGGCGCCGTCGCTCGCCGTTTCTCCGCCGCGGATCGCCGTCAGCTAGGCCGCTCCGGTGACCTCAGAGGGGTGGCGCCGCCACGTTTAGGTATCCCTCGACGCGCCGTTTTCCCTTGCACCCTGCACTCTTTTCCTCGCGCTCTTGTTCGCCGCCTCCGTGCGGCACCGCGCCGTGATCACCGCTCCGGCGCGCGCCGGTCGTGGCTTTGACCCGCACGCGCGCGTGTCCGACGCGCCGGCCGGTGAACCGGTCTGGGCCGGCTTTGGGGCCGGTTGGCTCCGATGCTGCCCCGGCCTGGCACCGGTCTGGGCCGGCCACGAGGCCGGCTCCTTCTGGCTTGGGCCCGGCCTAACGCCCGGACTGGGCCGGCTCTGAGGCTGGCCTCCTCTGCCTCCATCCCGGCCTGAAACCGGCCTGGGCCGACCTGTGGGCCGGCCCGTACAGTAAAAACAGTTTTTGTTTTTAAATTGAAATAATTCATAACTTTTCAAATATTGGTCCAAATTTAACAAATAAAATACCAATTTGATCAGGAAAACCAACCCTACACTATGAATTCATTGTGGCTTTATTTGGAAACCATATTTGGCTGTTTATTTAAGAATTCCTAAAATGGGCTAAATAATATCGAATTTGTGAATTTCATAACTTATTAAATTTTGATCCAAAAAAATTATGAATTAAATATCAATGTGATCCACACTTCGAATGCTATCCAATTGTGCACTTATCACATCATGATCATAAATCTTTATTTGATGTTATTCATAATTTGATTAAACGAGTTAAACTCAATTATTTAATTAATTTGCTATTCATTCATCGGTGCTCCGAAAATTACAAATCAAGTACCCAAAATGATCGGAATGACCAACCCTATCCATTCATGTCATGTTCATGCATATTGAGCCACTTCCCTAATAATGTGATGGTTTATAAGTAATGTGGTCACTAAGATAAATATGGAGCTGTGTTCAAATAATTGCACTAATTATTTGGAACTCCACTTAATTTGTTAAATAAATTAAAAGATATTATCTTTGCATCAATTAGACATGTCATCATGTGATTGAGCATTGCATCTTGGGATCGTGTGATTTATTTGTTCTTTGTATTTCCTTTGGGTATCGATAGATTCCGGAGTCGAGGGTCTCACTCCTTACCCCGAAGAGCCGTACTTCACGCCCGGGCAGCAAGGCAAGAGATAACCTAACCTTCTTGGCATCTAGCATCCTATGGTTTTTATCAATTATTTATCCGCCATAATATTGCATGCGATTCAAACGACCTTTTGTTCAAAATATAGAGAATCCTATGATTGCATGTTTTCCCGAGCCAATCACATGTATCCCTACCTATGAACCCTAGTGTTGATGTGTTGGCCGGATACAGAATATAATTGTTGGTTATATGCTTAGCCATGCTTAGAAATGCTTAGTTGAAATTCTAGTTATGTCCGTTATTGAATTTCCATACTTATTGATATTAATGGAATGATTCGGGCATGGTGGATGATTGTGATGCTTAATTAAAATGCTAAGACGGCTCGGGTGAGTTGCCATCGGGGATGGTGTTTTGCCTCACTCTAGCCCCTAGGTGCGAGTTCTTTACCTCTTGAACCAAGACTGAGCGTGCTTCCGGAGGTGGGGACATATGGAATCCCCTGTGACCGAATAAGTTGTGAGGGGCTTGTCAAGGGTCCTCTAGTTTGCTATTCCATTTGCGCGTGAGTGTGTGGGTGGAAAAGAAACGAGGATGGTGGTGTTTAGGATGTGGCCGCGGGGCAGGGCGTTGGGAGCGCTGAACCTGTCCTTCCGCACACTGATGGTCCTTGAGTAAGCCTCATGCAATGTAAAGGTCTAATCGCGCCCACTCACCGGCCTTCCCCGGAAGAGGGTGATACGTCGAAAACGTATCTACTTTCCCGAACACTTTTGCTATTGTTTTACCTCAAACTTGTGTGTTTTGGATACAACTAACACGGACTAACGCTGTTTTCAGCAGAATTGCATTGGTGTCTCGTTTTTATGCAGAAAATCAACTTTCGGGAAAATCCGTGGAAAATATGGAAAAGTCAATATTTAACTGGGGGACACACGGAGCCAAAAGGCCAAGTGGAGGTGGGCCACGAGGGGCCCACACCACACGGTGGCGCGGGTGGGCCCAGGCCGCGCCACCACATGGTGTGGCCACCTCGGCCACGCCCCCGACGCCTCTTCACGACTACAAGACCCCTTTCGACCTAAAAACCGAGGGGGATTCGACCATTGCTCCAGAAACACTCCAGAACGCCGCCGCCACCGAAAACCCTATTTCGGGACCAGAAACTCCGTTCTGGCACCCTGCCAGGACGGGGAATTGGAGGAGATCATCGCCGTCATCGTCACCGACGCTTCTCCATCGACCATCCATGTTTCCCCCATCCATGTGTGAGTAAACACCCGTTGTAGGCTGAAGGGGATGGAAGGGATTGGATGTGATTATTCATGTAATGAGTTATAAGATTGTAGGGGCATAGTGCCTAGTACCTTATGGGAGTGCTGTAGACTTTGTTGCAACTTGTTGTGCTTAATGCTTGATGCTAGGGCCCGAGTGTCATTGATCTCAGATCTGAACATGTTATTTATTCATGATGATATGCATTGTTTGTTGATCTTACCTGCAAGTTGTATACACATATTGCTGTCCGGAACCCGAGGCCCCAAAGTGACAGAAATTGGGACAACCGGAGGGGATGGTTGTGATGTGAGGATCACATGTGTTCACGGATTGTTAATGCTTTGCTCCGGTACTCTATTAAAAGGAGTACCTTAATTACCAGTAGTTTCCCTTGAGGCCCCGCTGCAAATGGGCTGGTAGGACAAAAGATGTTGTGCAATGTTTCTCCTTGTGAGCACGTA
Organism: Puccinellia tenuiflora; assembly: GCA_012064385.1. NCBI lineage: Eukaryota > Viridiplantae > Streptophyta > Magnoliopsida > Poales > Poaceae > Puccinellia > Puccinellia tenuiflora. The sequence continues at coordinate 6,115,922 of QRDG01000473.1, read as the reverse complement.
CGACTACTTATGGAACGCATGCCTATGGTTACTTAGTACTCAGTTACTTTATTATTATCATCTGCAAATGCCTTGTCTTACTTATTACATGAATCATATCATCCATGCAGCGCCCATTCATCCATCCCTGTGCCTACAGTATTTTAAACCTGCTGTCTTCTGCAATATTTACTGTTTGCTACTGCTATTACTATAAAACTGTTGCTACTGATCCTTTGTTGCGAGCAAGTCTATTTACAGGTGCAGCTGAATTGACAACTCAGTTGTTAAGGCTTATAAGTATTCTTTGTCTCCCCTTGTGTCGAACCAATAAATTTGGGTTATACTACCCTCGAAGACTGTTGCGATCCCCTATACTTGTGGGTTATCAAGACTATTTTCTGGCGCCGTTGCCGGGGAGCATAGCTTTATTTATAAGCTCATCTGGAAGTGATATTGTTCGCTGCAACTCATTCATCATGGGTAAGCCTAATGATGGGAAGGTCCGCATTTTGCCTTCCACTACAAGAAGAGGTACAACTCTGAATTCCTCTGCTGCTCTTGATTCACCTACTGTCATAAGTCAACTTGTCACACCACCACAAGCTTCACGTGCTGGTACCTCTGCTGAATCTGAAATTGTCTCTGAAAATTTTGATGATGTCTCAACTGTGATTGATAAAAATATTCCTTCGGGTTCTTTCTTAGATGCTGCTATTGCTAAGTCTAAACAAATTGAAAGTACTGAAACACCTGATGAAAACACTATTACACCTGTTGGTTCTCCTGTGTCTGTTGAATGCTCTAGTGATGATCTTGATGATGCTTATGTGGAAATTGATGATAACTTTATTGATGAGTGCCTTAATACTGATGCAAGTGGCATTAAAAACCTTCTTGCAAAATATGCTGTTAAATATCAACCACCTATTGATCCTAAATTTGCCACTTCTCCCATAAGCATTAAAGATAAAGATTTTAATTTCTCTCTTGATGTGGCACACATATCTATTGTTGAGAAATCACCTTTTTGTGGTACTGAAAAAGAAAGTGCTGTGGAGCACATGAATGAGCTCTCTATTATGAGTGGCTTGTTTTCTGATGATCTGAAGAAAAGAAGGTACTTTGTTACTAAAAATTTTCCCTTCTCATTAAAGGATGATGCTAAAGTTTGGTATAATAATTTGCCTCCTGGTTCTATTCGTAATCCTGATGAATTGCTTGATGTTTTCTTTCAAAAATATTTTCCTGCTAGTGCTCAACAAGCTGCTTTGCAGAGAATTTATAGTTTTGATCAGGAAGAAGGAGAGAAATTACCTGCTGCATGGTCAAGGTTTTGCTCTCTCATTAGAGCTCGGCCTGGGCATGATCTGGAAAAACATGATTTACTTGATATATTTTATAGTGGACTAACCATTGAATCTAGGGCATACCTGGATAGTTTTGCTGGTTGTGTTTTCAGGAAAAGGACTCCAGCCGAAGCTGAAGAATTGTTGGCTAAAATAAGCCAAAATCATGATGATTGGACCATACCTGAACCACCTCCAACACCAATATCAAAGAAGAGAGGGATGATTGAATTAGATGATGAAAGAATGGAAGAGGCCAAGAAATCTCTCATAGAGAAGGGTATTAAATCTGAAGATGTGAAAAATCTACCACCCATAGAAGATTTATGTAAGCCAATTCCTCCTTCATCCACCATTGAGGTACACTCTCTCCAATACTTTAATGAATATGATATCCCTTATGGTAAACCTCCTAGTCAATGTTTAGATGAGTTGGATAATTTTATTGAAAAGCAAAATAGCTTTAATATGAGAATAGAAAATCATTTGATAGGAAATTCTCGTGCTATTGATAATTTGCATGATATTGTGGAAAGAACCTCTAATGATGTTAAAATGCTGGTTAAACACTTTCATATGGTGCAAACTCAAATTGATCAACTTACTAAAGTCCAAAAAGATATGCTAGTTAACACTTCTAAAGAAAAAGATAAGCATGTGTATGAAGTGACAACTAGAGGTGGTGCTTCTACTCAGGATCCCTTATATCCTGAGGGACATCCCAAAAGAGTTGAACAAGATTCTCAACAAGTTAATGAAACTAATGCTCCTTCTAAGAAAAAGAAGAAGAAGAAACATAAAAAGGTTGTAGAATCTCCTGAACCTGTTAATGATCCTAATAGTGTTTCTATCTCTGATGCTGAAACTGAAAGTGGTAATGAACATGATAGTGATAGTGATAAAAATGATGCTTCTGATAAAGAGAAAGGTGATAAAGAACCTGAAAAGAATGCTAAAAGTAAAGAGAACACTAAAGAAGATTTTATTGCTAAGAAGCATGGTAATGAAAGAGAACCTTGGGTTCAAAAGCCAATGCCTTTTCCTGTTAAGAAACTTAAGTCAAAAGAGGAAGAACACTATAACAAATTTTGTGACTGGATGAAACCCTTGTTCTTGCAAATCCCTTTGACTGATGCTATTAAATTACCTCCTTATTCAAAATATATGAAAGATATTGTTTCTAACAAAAGGAAAATTCCTAATGAGGAGATCTCTACTATGCTTGCTAATTACTCTTTCAATGGCAAGGTTCCAAAGAAGTTGGGAGATCCAGGTATACCAACCATTCCTTGCTCTATTACAAGTAATTATGTTAAGACTGCTCTATGTGACTTGGGAGCAGGAGTTAGTGTTATGCCTTTCTCTCTTTATAAGAGACTTGATTTGGATAAATTGATACCTACTGATATTTCTTTACAAATGGCTGATAAGTCTACTGCTGTACCTGTTGGTATCTGTGAGAATGTTCCTGTTCAAGTAACTACCAATTGCTTGATTTTAACTGATTTTGTTGTTCTTGATATGCCGGAAGATGATAATATGTCTATTATTCTTGGGAGACCCTTTCTTAATACTGCAGGTGCTGTTATTGATTGCAACAAAGGCAAAGTAACTTTTAATGTTAATGGCACTGAGCACACTGTTCATTTTCCCAAGAAGATTAATAGAATAACTGGAGTTCATACAATCTCTAATTTGAGAACTATCAAAGTTGGAAATATTGATTGTCCCATATATGAGCATCAAGAAGGATATCAAAATATTATGATTGGGACCATATCAATACAATATAAGGTAACATGATTGGTTAGTGAAGTTTAATTCATTTATGTCATTAAAATTTATTTGATAGCAAGACTTGATCAACCTTGTTAACAAATACATTTTAATGCATGGATGAGCTAAACAAGGTTGTGTTTCCTACCCTTTGTTTTACCTACTGTAGTATTGCTTAGTTTGTTAAAAAAGTTTTGTTGTTGTTGGTGTTTAATAATTTTTCTGCCTGAGTTTAATTTGCTAAACACCCAGAAAAGTGAATTTTTCGAAGTTTTCAAAAATCAATAAAAATTATACCATGAGTCTTATAAAAATGTGGGGATTCTGGAAATGCCTGGAGCTGACCAGGGGGACCCACCATGTGGCCACACCACATGGTGGCACGGCCCACCCTGGCCCGCACCTGGGCATGGTGTGGGGCCCCCTGGCCCTCCACTTAACCATTCTCCTCCCTGGACACTCTCTCTCCCCGACCATTCGACCACCATTGCTCAAACACGAGTTCTTTCTGCGATTTTTCGAGTTTTTGGATCTCCTTCTTCAGCCCATCATTTGTGCTGAAATTTGGAGCATTTGATCTCCGGTATGTGACTCCTCCACCTATCCAATTAGAATTTTGTTTAGTGAAGTATTTGTTGAGTATTTTCAGATCATAGGTTGCAGGTTTGTGAGCTTGAATGTTTGTTTTAGACTTGGAAAAACTAGTTTTGATGCATGTTTAGCTCCCTGGCAATTCCCTATGACAGTTTCCTTCAACTAGATGTCTAAAAATCAAGTTTTGTGTTGTTTGTTAAAAATTTCAGAAAATGGATGGAAGAGTGCATCAACTTAATCAAGATGATTTAGTGCTTCATGAAGTCATGAGAGTTCACCGGGAAGAGGCCGTGTTTCCCTCCATTTATCCATGCCCTGAGTTCATGAATGCTGCAGGAATTCTACAAGATTTTCAAACTCTAATCTCTAATGCAGGGTTGGCACAATTCATTGAGAGAGAACCTCATCAATATGTGAAACTAACCATGGCTTTGGTGCAGGACTTTCTATTTAGTTACTCTTCACCTAACCCTATGGTGCACTATAAAATCTATAATCTGTCTGTCAATTTGCCTTTTGATGATTTTTGTGCAGCCATTAAGGTGCCACAGTGGGGATCGCTTGGGAAGATAAGAGGGCAACCAAAACCACTAATGGACCTGTACAAGGAGTTATGCCAAGGAAGAAGCTTCTCAGATGAGGACGGTAAAATTCGAAGTATTCAATTCCCATCCATTCGGTACTTTGCTTACTTTATTGCTAAATGTGTGCTAGCTAGAAAGACTGCCAGTAAGTTATCTGTTTATGATTTAGCTTTCATATCTGCTGCATTGAAGCATGATAGGTCTTATAATATTGGCGCTTTGATAGCTTTCCGTTTAGCTGCTAACCGTGAGAAAGGAGGAATTTGTGGAGGTCTTATCGCCTCACGCTTGCTAGCATTTCATGGTTTAGTTCCTCATTACTTAGATTTTCAATTTCCTATTGAGAGGCTAGACTTTGATTCCATGGTTAGGCATAAGTTTATTTCTGGTCCTTCTAGCTTGAGTAGCTTAAGTTTTGAGATAACCTTTTTCAAGAAGAAGGGGTGGAAGATAGTTAAGTCCGAGCGTCTGGTCCTTTTGCCTGCACCCCTTTTGTTTGACCTTTATAACAGGGAAGGATGGTCGCTCACTGAAGACGAGTTTGATGCGTACGTTAAGGACCACAGTCAGCAGGTAGCGGATGATGGAGAGAGGACCGAGGATCACGCGATCCAGCCCACCTCCACCTCGGAGTATCCGTATCAGCAGCCTGGGCCCGACTACGACTACGCTAGAGACGATCCACCAGCTTGGAGTTCTTACCATCACTGGGATTGACCTCCACTTAGGCCAAAAGCCTAAGCTTGGGGGGAGGTATACCGACAACTCACTCATTTACATATCTTGTTCGGTCGGTTCTTTGTATATTCATGTTTCGATTTTCTTTCTTTCTTTTAGTTGTTTGTTCTTTGGTTTGCTTTCCTAAACACAAAAAGACCAAAAATATTTTCGTTGTTTCTCTTTGTTTACCTTCTTTAGTATTTAGTAGTAGTTTGCTTAAGTTGTTAAATTCGGTTTGCTATTTGAAAATCCAAAAATATTTTGCTTTGTTGGTTTGTTTCCTTTGGTTCTTATTTCTTAAATCGAAAACCCAAAAATATTTGTTGTTCTTCTTTGGTTTTGTAAAGCTTTATTGCAGAGAATAGCATTCTCCGGTGGCTCATGGAGCTTGGTTATCATTTCATATTATCCAACTTGCACAAGTGAAAAGCAATGATGATGATTTACGACAACTTGAGTTGGGTGAGAGGCTGGTATGAACACTGTTTGTTTTCATTTTTGTACATATACTTATCTATGTGAGCATGCTTAGTTGGTTCATGTGAGGTATATGTCATTTAATGGATGCTTAGTAGTTCATGTTCTCTCATGTTTAGTTCCAATTTATTAATAGTAGATAGCATGCCATGTTAATTTGCTTGCATTGTATTGTTCATAGTTTGGTATGACATTGTGGTATCCTCCTCTGAAGAAATTCATTTGATCGACTTGGCACATGCTCATGCATGCATATGACTAAACAAAAAGTCAATAAGCCTCGATGATTACATTGCTTCAGAGTACTTGTATCACTTTTATGCCCAGTTAATTTTATTCTGTCGCAAGTATGATTATGATGGTTATTGCTCTCTTGATTGTCGCTTCCCAGTCTTTGCTAAGCCTTCACTTGTACTAAGCGTATGGTTCGCTTGTGCTTCCAAATCCTTATAACCAAGTTATTCCAAAGAGTCCACCATATCTACCTATCATATGGTATTTTCTGCCATTCCAAGTAAATTTTCATGTGCTACCTTTAAAACTTTCAAAATACTTCTCAATTTGTGACACTGTTCTTAGCTCATGAAGAAGTAGTAGTTGGCTATGTCGTCTTCCATACTGAATTAAGTACCCCCCTGACTCGCATGCTTCATCAAGCTTGTCATTAATTTTGCAAAGAGCTGGTTAGACCATTATAACATCAAAAAAAGTAAATTCAAAAATAGACACTCCTCCATGGTATGAGAATGTTGGCAGGCACCCGTGGATTCGGCTAGCCATGGTTTGTGAAAAGCAAGGTTGGGAGGAGTGTCATATTATAAAAGAGCATGCTATAAGTGCTTAATACAAATTCGGAACCGCTCTCAACTTGTTTAGTATGGAAGATGACAGAAACTCTATTACCATTCGTTGACAAAAACAATCACCTCTCAAAAACATTTTATCTCTGTTTCAAAAATAAAAAGCTCTAGCACATGATAATCTCTGCTTCCCTCTGCGAAGGGCCAATCTTTTACTTTTATGTTGAGTCACCATCCTCTTTCTTTCAGCACCTTCTTGAGAGCTTAACTATCATTCTTAGTGCAATGTGCTTGTCCCAGAATACGGTTAATTGTGGTATAACTGTGATGCTTTTACCTTTGATAATATTTACCTCTAGTCTCACTTGAACTTCAGAGGTGCCTGGGCATTTATGTTTTGCGTGATTAAAAAACAGGCAAGCGAGATACCACTTTATCATGCCTTATTATGAGCTTTGCAATCCTGCTTAGAGATATGTTCTATGTTGTTTACTATTAAGATGTTGGTCTCTTTTCATGTTTGACATAGCTACTTTGTGATATTATTAGCATGTATCTTGTTATGAATTGTCTAAGCATTTGTCCATGTAGTGAGTATATATGCATTATATGAAGCAAATGTGTTCGTGAAAGTTCTTTTATCGCTCTCAGTTTTCAACTGAATTGCTTGAGGACAAGCAATAAGCTAAGCTTGGGGGGAGTTGATACGTCGAAAACGTATCTACTTTCCCGAACACTTTTGCTATTGTTTTACCTCAAACTTGTGTGTTTTGGATACAACTAACACGGACTAACGCTGTTTTCAGCAGAATTGCATTGGTGTCTCGTTTTTATGCAGAAAATCAACTTTCGGGAAAATCCGTGGAAAATATGGAAAAGTCAATATTTAACTGGGGGACACACGGAGCCAAAAGGCCAAGTGGAGGTGGGCCACGAGGGGCCCACACCACACGGTGGCGCGGGTGGGCCCAGGCCGCGCCACCACATGGTGTGGCCACCTCGGCCACGCCCCCGACGCCTCTTCGCGACTACAAGACCCCTTTCGACCTAAAAACCGAGGGGGATTCGACCATTGCTCCAGAAACACTCCAGAACGCCGCCGCCACCGAAAACCCTATTTCGGGACCAGAAACTCCGTTCTGGCACCCTGCCGGGACGGGGAATTGGAGGAGATCATCGCCGTCATCGTCACCGACGCTTCTCCATCGACCATCCATGTTTCCCCCATCCATGTGTGAGTAAACACCCGCTGTAGGCTGAAGGGGATGGAAGGGATTGGATGTGATTATTCATGTAATGAGTTATAAGATTGTAGGGGCATAGTGCCTAGTACCTTATGGGAGTGCTGTAGACTTTGTTGCAACTTGTTGTGCTTAATGCTTGATGCTAGGGCCCGAGTGTCATTGATCTCAGATCTGAACATGTTATTTATTCATGATGATATGCATTGTTTGTTGATCTTACCTGCAAGTTGTATACACATATTGCTGTCCGGAACCCGAGGCCCCAAAGTGACAGAAATTGGGACAACCGGAGGGGATGGTTGTGATGTGAGGATCACATGTGTTCACGGATTGTTAATGCTTTGCTCCGGTACTCTATTAAAAGGAGTACCTTAATTACCAGTAGTTTCCCTTGAGGCCCCGCTGCAAACGGGCTGGTAGGACAAAAGATGTTGTGCAAGTTTCTCCTTGTGAGCACGTACGACTACTTATGGAACGCATGCCTATGGTTACTTAGTACTCAGTTACTTTATTATTATCATCTGCAAATGCCTTGTCTTACTTATTACATGAATCATATCATCCATGCAGCGCCCATTCATCCATCCCTGTGCATACAGTATTTTAAACCTGCTGTCTTCTGCAATATTTACTGCTGCCTTTATTTTACTGCTGTCTCTATTTTGCTACTGCTATTACTATAAAACTGTTGCTACTGATCCTTTGTTGCGAGCAAGTCTATTTACAGGTGCAGCTGAATTGACAACTCAGTTGTTAAGGCTTATAAGTATTCTTTGTCTCCCCTGGTGTCGAACCAATAAATTTGGGTTATACTACCCTCGAAGACTGTTGCGATCCCCTATACTTGTGGGTTATCAGAGGGCCAATTAGATGAGCCGGACGGTACCGATGGGTAAATTAGTACACCCCTGCAGGGGTATAATCTTTTCGAAAAGCCGTGTCCACGGCTATGGACAACTTGGGGATAGACGATAAGATCATAGAGAATATTAACCTAATTGATATGGCAGCTAAAGGTTGCATAATTAACGTGTGACAAAGGTTCATTTCCTCGAGGGTGATTCGAGGGGGTGCCTTGGTGGAGATGAGTGTGGTTGCTTACAGAAGGGTTCGATGAGAACCAATGATGACAAATGTTTCACTCTTGCCCCTTTTCAAAAACTATTCTGAGTAGACGAATGCCATGTGTCATTTATGTTTCGGTTTATGAAAATTAGCTTTATGCAAAGAAATATATATAAAGCCTTAGAGCCTCCGTTAGTCATTGGGCCTATATCGCCCTACTAAACTTGCGAGTACATCGTACTCAGTCTCTCTTGTTGCATTTATATTTGTATTTCAGAGGAGGACGACACCGAGCAGCTAGGTGGGTTCTATGTGGACATCGACTAGTGGTCTGGGGTTCCCAGGTGGCAGCTTGGGACCGTGGAACAAGCTGGCTTGGGTGATGTTTATTGTTGGCCTCTTAGGCCATATATTTGCTTCTTGTTGTTAGACAACACTACCTGCTTCCGCTTGATGAATTGATGGTCTGTGACCTTTTGATGTGTAATATTTGTATCTTTCTCATATATGAGTTGCTATATGAGTTTTGTGTCGTAGAGTCTGCAATGTGCCAGTTTGTTCCACAAGTCTCGGTCTCTTTACTATACGTGATAGCGATGTCTGAGCTTATGGCATGATTGGGGTGTTGTGTGCCGATGATGTATTCCGAGCACGCCTGCCAATGTGTTTTGGCCTGGGATTGGTGAACCCAGTAACCCTCGATTGTGTAGCATGACCGGTTGCACAACGCTCCACTGTATAGTTCTGGGGTCGGGGCGCTACATCGACCGAGCAGGATAGAGAGCATAACCACTGGGCCACGCTGGCATTCATGTACATCTTTCTCTACATATTTATCTATTTGTTTCATGTTTTCGTTTTTTCTTTTTCTATTTTCGTCTTTTTCTTTTCCTCTTTTCTTTTTCTTTTCTTTTTCTTTTCTTTTCCTGTTTTTCGTTTTTTTATTTTTATGTTTTCGTTTTTCTTTTTATGTTTTTTCTTTTTCTTTTTCCTGTTTTTCTTTTTCAGTTTTCATTTTTTTCTTTTCTGTTTCATTACTTTCCTTTTATGTTTTTTTATTTTCGCTTTCGTTCAAATTTTGAAAAATGTTTATTCTTTAAAATTAGTTAAATTTGTAATTTTGAACCGTTTTAAAAATGAACAATTTTTCAAATATGAATCATTTTTCAAAAATCTATTTTTGGTTTTGGTTCACTATATTTTCGTTTCACCCGAATTTTAGTTTCCTTTTTGGTTCATTATTTTTTCGGTTCGCTGGCATTTTTGGTTCACTATTATTTTCTGTTCAGACGAATTTTTGGTTCACTATTATTTCGGTTCACCCAAATTTTTGGTTCACTATTATTTTTGGTTCATTCTTTTTTCGGTTCGCCGGTATTTTTTGGTTCACTATTATTTTCAGTTCAGCCAAATTGTTAGTTTACTATTATTTTCGGTTCGCGCGGCTTATGGGTTCACTATTATTTTTGGTTCATAATTTTTTGGGTTCACCGATATTTTTGGTTCACACGAATTTTTAGTTCACTATTATTTTTGGTTCATTATTTTTTCGGTTCGCCGGTATTTTTGGTTCACTATTATTTTCGGTTTCACCCGAATTTTTGGTTCACTAGAATTTTTAGTTCACTATTATTTTTGGTTCATTATTTTTTCGGTTTGCCGGTATTTTTGGTTCACCGGGTAATTTTTGGTTCACAATTATTTTTGGTTCACCCGAATTTTTGTTCACTATTATTTTTTCGGTTCGCCGGTATTTTTCGTTCACTGTTGTTTTCGGTTCTCCCGAATTTTTGGTTCATTTATTCTTTTCGGTTCACCCAAATTTTTGGTTCACTATTATTTTTGGTTCACTCGATTTTGGTCCCTTATCGGTTCTCTGTTATTTTTTGGTTCACCGACATTTTTGGTTCAATATTATTTTGGTTCATGTGTTCTTTTTCCTTTTTCGGTTTACAATTATTTTTGGTTCAACGGAATTTTCTGTTTATCATTATTTTCCGTTTATCGGCACTTTTGGTAAACTATTATTTTTTGTTCACTTTTATTTTTGGTTCGTCGGAATTTTTGCTTCACCAGTACTTTCAGTTTATCGGTATTTTTGGTTCACTATTACTTTTGGCTCATTATTAGTTTTGGTTCACTATTATTTTCGGTTCATTTGTTTTTGGTCCATCGACATTTTTGGTTTATCATTATTTTTGGTTTATCGGCATTTTTTGTTTACTATTATTTTTTGTCACTATTATTTTCTGTTCACCATTATTTTTTGGTTTATCAGTATTTTTGGTCATTATTATTTTCCGTTCACTATTATTTTTGGTTCATTATTATTTTCGGTTCACTTTTATTTTTGGTTCATCGGCATTTTCGGTACACTATCATTTTTGGATTATCATAATTTTCGTCTCACTATTATTTTTGGTTCATTACTATGTAGAAAAATGAACATTTTTTAAAATCTGAACCATTATCATAAATGAACCTTTCTGAAAATCAATATTTCCAAAACCTGAGCCATTTTAAAAAAAAATAGCATTTTCTGAAATCTGAATATTTTCAAAAACAAACATTTTCGAAAGTCTAAAATCATCTTCAAAAGTGAACATTTCTGAAAGGTTTTTTAATATGAATTTGTTTTAAAAAACTGAATATTTTTCCAAAAAATCAACATTTTTCGAAAATTATTCATCTGTCCAAACAAGTATTCATATATTTATCCAGAAAACAGAAAATAAAAATGTTCACGTACTCAAATATTTCCAGAAAATAGAAAAAAACGAAAAACAATTAAGAACGCCCGCATGCGCTGCGCATATTAAGTGCCTTAGACGCGTGCATGTTCGCTCATCCAAAAAAATATGCATCCTTAGCTCGGCACTCGATCTGATGATATACGGGCGAGTCGGATCATACGCCTCGCCAAGAGCGATTCATAGGGAAACCCGGATGGAATCGCCCCCGGGGGTTTTCCAGCGTTCCCTAAAAAAAAACTAGGCCCAAATACTGTTGATTTTGAGTCTGATTCTATCGGTCTGAGCAGGCGTTGGACGTCCATCGGCCCTCTAATATTACGTTTAGAATGCATTAAAAAAACGTTTCGAATGTACTGGCTCCGATCCAAAAAAAACTGTCATGAGTCCTGCTGTTGATTTATACTCGTACGTGATTAGCTCTTTTCTTCCGACACTTATAACGGATCAGAGGGAATAATATCTATGACTTTTAATGCTTTAATATAATATATTTGTATCGTTGTTCACTAATTTTATTGTGTATTTGCACTAAATTCGGTGTAATATTGCTGGTTAACTTCGGAAGGCAGAATATTTTTTCGCTTAATATTTTATTCTAGGAACCTTTTGGAGAAAATCATGTATGTTTTTTTTGCACCATGTATGTTTTTTTAGTTTGCTGACACTGAACATTGTTTCTCTGCAGGGGGAGCGGAAGAGCAAGAAGATCATACTAAAAGGACAGATGGACTGCATTATTGGCTCTTTGGTGATGATGAGTAGCAAGTAAGCCGAACAATCCCAGATCTTAATGCAAGAGCTGATGAAGCAGAGGTTCAGATAACACGAAATGCACTAACTAATGATGTTTTGATCATAGCTACACATGTGTTAGCAAGTTATGAAGTTGTTTTCTTTTCAGAACTTGTAGTATTTCTTTTCTTGTATGAACTTGTTATTCATTGGAATTTGTAATACTCTGTCCATGTCAATTCCCAGGTCATGTTTGGAATATCAACATTTAGCAAATATAGCCTATATATTATGAGCATTTTTATCTAGAACTTGTAGCACTTCTTGAATCCATGATTCATTTATTTTTTAAATTTAAGCTATTGTTTGGTCTTTGTTTGATATGATGCTACTATGTATAAGTAGTGCACAGATTTTTTTCGAAATGGGGAGCCCCAGCCTCTGCACCGAAGAGATGCCTGCGGCTTTTATTTATTTATTCATCATAGACTGGCAAAAAGCCTTGCAAACAACAATCATACAAGCTGAAGCCACCAAACAGTGATAACACCACAACTACCACAAACGATAAAGCAAAACAATGGGGCCTTATGCCCCGGCCACGCCTGTTGGGGGGGATGACCCCCAGGTACCCTTAAAGCACCTACACCCAAGGCCAAGTCCACAAGCAAAGTCGAAAGCACCATCAAGACCCAGGCCGGATGGAGCAGAGCTGTCGCTTGGAGCGATCGAGATCTACACCTAGCCGGCTGCGCAAGGCCAGCCGGACGAGCCGACTCAGGACCAGCTGGATCCACCAACCGACAAGTCCATACAAGCGGGCCAGCCCCTACTCAACCGGCGTGAGTGAACAATACTCACTGTTGGGCGTTACCGCTACACGTCATGATGATCCATTTGGAGCCAGCTTGTACCATAGCTGATGTCATAAGGCTAGACTTCTAATCTCCCTGTAAACCCTAACCCTAGCCCGCTGCCTTTATAAGGCGGGCTAGAGCCTCCTGCGAGGGGCAAGCTTTTAGATCCGACCTCACTCCACGACATGTTTCAGTCTCCACCTTCTTCTTCCTCTAGCTGGCTGACCAGAGCAGTCGGCCACCTCTCAACATAGCTCAAGGAGCAACTTGTAGCCCGAAGCCTTGTGATCAAGCAATAAAGAAGAAGAAGGCAGGACGTAGGGGTGTTACCTCCACAAGAGGGCCCCGAACCTGGGTACATCGCGTGTGTTTGCCGTGCTTGTGCCCAATCCCGCGCGAACACCATCGTTGCCTTGCTCCACATCTTCTCCATCATTGATGGTTATGTCGTTGATGCCACCACGACATTTGGCGCCCACCGTGGGGCTAGCGATGAGCGGATTCATGTTCTGCGCGGGATCCCGATCCGTCAACAACCAGCACGTCGTCTCCGGCCTCGTGCTCACCACTGGCTCCATCGACTGCATCATCGACAACACCGCGAGCTTCATGGGCATGGGCTCCACCAACAGGGGCATCGTTGCCACCTTCGTTGAGTTCCCCGTCTATGTCGCCGTCGCTGCACAGGAGCACCCGGAGGAGGTCTTCACATGCTTGGCTCCATCGATCTTCGACACCAGCACCTGTAGCGATTACGCTTCCTTCGACAGACGCACCTCCGTCAACGCAGACCGCGACGACACCAAGCCCAACATCTACGCAGAGGTCCACGTGGTCGAGCACGTGACCACGGGAGGTGGCGTCGCCAAGACACTTCACGAGACCGGAGGACCATTCCAACTTCAGCACAACCTCGAGGCAGACTACGAGCTGCTGAGCACCCCCATCACGCCGGGTGCGGATCCTACTGCCACGATGGCCGAGCTGGAGAAGATGCGCCAGTGCATGTTCGACAAGGCGCTCAACCTCGCCTCGACGCAGCGCCGACTCAACGCCACAATGCGCGAGTACAACACCGTCCACAACTTCGAGCCGGCCAGAGGCAACACGGACAAGCTAAATGAGATCAGGCACAAAGGAGGGGACCTAGGCGGCACCATGGACCGCGCCAAGCAACCACTCGAGTGTCCCAACATCGTCCAGCCGGAATACAGTTGCCCCGTTCAGAACATGAAGGCTGCAGAGGCGGCAACTGCTGAGCTTCCTCACCTTCAAGGCGATGAGCTGCACCAACAAGTGCGTTGGGTCCAGGAGCTCATCGTCATGGCCAACCGGATGCAGCGGGAGACCGAGCCGGCCGGAATCAGAGTCTTAGTGCTCCACGACCCACCTCCCGACTACGATGCAGCCGAGAAGTCCAATCAGGGCTGCAAGGCGTCTTCCGCAAACCGCGGCAAGCAAAAGAACAAGCAGCCACGAGGTCATCGCGAGAAGAGTGTGAGCTCGCACCCGCGATCCCACAGCCGAGATCCGACCAGGCGACACGATGACAGTGATGACACCGACCCCCGAGCCGGCCTCAGCATCAAGGAACGACTCCGCACCAAGGTCACCATCGACCAATGTCTGGGGGCACTGGGGCCGACAGCCGGCAATTACGCCCGCCAACGCATCAAGTCGCACAAAGCCTCAAGCGTCATCGAAGAGGAAGACATAGCCGCACACAGCTGATTCGGACCTCGCATCCGGACCGAGCAGTTTCCGAAAGGCTTCACGCTCCTAAGGGACACCCCCAAGTACAACGGCTCTGCCAAGCCGGAGGACTGGCTAGCCGACCACGTCACTGCAGTCGGCATCGCAGGCAGCAACAAGCGAGTGGCTGTGCGCTACGTACCACTAATGCTCCAAGGATCGGCTCGGACCTGGTTGAAAAACCTCCCTCCCGAGAGCGTTAACAGATGGCTGGACTTCGAGGAAGTCTTCAACCGCAACTTCACCGGCACTTACTTACGCAGGCACGCAACTGCTCGCATTGTGCAAGGAAAAGGATGGCGAGTCGGACCGCGCTTACCTCACCCAGTGGACCAGCTTGCGTAACTCATGCGAAGGAATCCTGGAGTCCCAAGCCATCCAGTACTTTGCCCAAGGCTGCCACGATCGGACATTGCTTCGGCATAAGCTCCTGAGGAAAAACTCGAAGACCATGGTAGAATTGATGGCCATCACCGACGAGTACGCCACGGCTGATGCGGGGATGTCACATCCGATCCAGCACGACGAAGCCGACAGGGTCATCACAGATGAGCCGATTGCGCGCAAGAGCCGGGCAGAAACACAAGACGGGGGGAAGATCGACCAGGCGCGACCCCGACACCGACGACCGGAACGAGTCCAAGGTCGTCGCCACTGATATGTCTCCGACGTATCTATAATTTTTTATGTTCCATGCTTGATTATATATCAGTGCCACATGTTTTTACAATGTTTTTATATCATTTTGGCATGATTTATGGAACTAACCTATTAACAAGATGCCCAGTGCTAGTTCCTGTTTCCTGCTGTCTTTTTGTTTCAGAAAAGTTGTTCTGGGAAGTTTCTCGTATTGCTCTCATAATTTACGGGAATTATTTCCAATATGAAACAAAGACGGAACCCGAAGGACAGCCGGAGGGGAGGCACAGGGGCTCCAGACGCCACCTGGCCGCGGCCCCCCCTTGGGCGCGCGTGGGGCCCACCTAGGGCCCCTGTCCATCGCCTCGCGCTGCCCCTTCACCTATAAATTCTCCTCTGACCTAAAAACAGAGGAGGTGCGATCATAATCTCCATAATATGTCCGAGGCCGCCGCCATCTCAAACCCTAGTTCGGGAGGGTTCAGAAGCTCTTCCCGGCACCCTACTGGAGAGGGGAATCGACGTCGGAGGCATCTACACCACCATGTCTGCCTCCGGAGTGATGCGTGAGTAGTACAACATGGGTCTACGGGTCCATAGCAGTAGATAGATTGTTGTCTCTCCTCCTTGTACTCCATTGTTTATATCTTGTGAGCTACCTATCATGATCAAGATCATCTATTTGTAACTGCTACATGATTGTGTTTGCATGGATCCGATGAATTGTGGAAGCCATTACTTTTGTTCAGTTATGTGTTTCATCTATGATCTTGCATGCTCCCCGATGCTAGTGGTTGCTTTGGCCAAGTAATTGTTAGTGTTGTATGAGGGAGTATTTATGCTAGATATTGGGTTCATGCCTCTCTTTGTCTGAGTTCGGTGACAGGAACAGTTAAGGCTAGAGATGTGCTGTTACCACTAGGGAGAAAACAGCGGTGTGATTTTTTCGTGTTATCTACATTGCTTACATTATGCACCTTGCTTATTGCAATGATATGTTGCTTGCAACTTAATACTTTTGGGTGATATGCTGGATAGCGATCCCAGAGTGGATTATTAGTCATAGATGCAGTTGGATGACGGTCTATGTATTTTGACGTAATGCTCATATTAGATGAAGCGGTGAACTATATTGTTTTATGATGGCCTTGTTGTGCGCCTACAATTCTGTGAATTGCCATGATGTAATTTTTTTACCCATGATGTATATCTTTTGGAGAGACAACTCTAGTGAACTGTGGACCCCGGTCCTCGATACGCCTCAAACGTATCTAGAATTTTTTAGTGATCCATGCTAGTTTTGTGATATTGTCACATGTTTTTACTGTCATTTATATCATTTTTATGAATTTTGTCAGACTAACCTATTGACAAGATGCCAAATGCCAGTTTCATGTTTTTGCTGTTTTTTATTTCAGAAAAGTCACAACAGGAAATATCGTCGGATTGCCCTCAAAATTTACGGAGATTTTTTATGCGACGGAATACACACGTGGATCAAACGGCGACCTGGGGGGCCACCCAGGGGCCAGGGGCGGGTAGCGGCCGCGACCCCCCTTGACCCGTGGGTGGGGCCCAGCCCTACCCTCTGGGCATCGTCTCGGGCCCCTCCGACACCTATAAAATCCCTTTTGACCTAAAACCGAGAGGGCGGCCATTATTTTCCAGAAACTCGACCCCGACGCGCCGTCACCAAAAACCCTAGTTCGGGGTCCAATCTGAAGCTGATCCCGGCACTCAGCCGGAGGGGAGATCGATCCCGGAGGGCTCTTCATCGCCATGCCTTCTTCCGGGATGATTTGTGAGTAGTCTCAACTTGGACTACGGGTCCATTGCAGTAGCTAGTTGGTAGTCTCTCTCTCCTGTGCTTCATGTCTTATGATCTTGTGAGCTGCCTAACATGATCAAGATCGATTATTGTAATGCTATGTGATGTGTTTGCTGTGATCCGATGGATTATGAAGTTATGTTTAGATTGTGCATGATTCTTATATGAGTAATTTATGTTCTTGCATGCTCTCCGATGTGCTGTAGCGCCCCGACCCCAGAACTATACAGTGGAACGTTGTGTAACCGGTCATGCTACACAACCGAGGGTTACTGGGTTTACCAAGCCCAGGCCAAAACTCATTGGCAGGCGTGTTCGGAATACATCATCGGCACACAACACCTCGATCATGCCATAAGCTCAGACATCGCTTCCATGTATAGTAAAGAGACCGAGACTTGTGGAACAAACTGGCACATCACAGACTCTACGACACAAAACTCATATAGCAACTCATATATGAGAAAGATGCAAATATTACACAACAAAAGGTCACAGACCATAAATTCAACAAGCCGGAAGCGAAATAGCGTTGTCTAATACAACAAGATCCAAATATAGGGCCTAAGAGGCCTACACATAAGTAAAACCCAGCCAGCTTGCTCCACGGTCCCAAGCTGCCACCTGGGAACCCCAGACCACTAGTCGATGTCCACGTAGAACCCACCGAGCTGCTCGGTGTCGTCCTCCTCTGAAATACAAAATCATAGAGGCAGCAAAGAGAGACTGAGTACGATGTACTCGCAAGTTTAGTAGGGCGATATAGGCCCAATGACTGACGGAGGCTCTAAAGCTTTATAGGTATTTCTTTTGCATAAAGCGAATTTTCATAAACCGAGGGATATATGACACAAGGCATTCGTCTACTCAGAATAGTTTTACAAAGGGGGTAAGAGAGTAATCCTTTCCTCTTCGGTTCTCGACGAACCAACTTGTAGCCAAACCCACTCATTTCCACCAAGTCACCCCCTCGAATCACCCTCGAGGAAATGAACCTTTTCCACACGTTGGTTATGCAACCTTTAGCTGCCATATCAATTAGGTTAGGTTCTCTATGATCTTATCGTCTATTCCCAAGTTGTCCATAACCGTGGACACGGCTTTTCGAAAAGATTAACCCTGTAGGGGTGTACTAATTTACCCATTGGTACCGTCCGGCTCACCTGAGTGGCCCTCTTCTGGGGAAGGCCGGCGAACGGGCGCGGTTAAACCTTTACCTCGCGTGAGACTATCCAAGAGTCATCTAGTGGCCACAGGGCAAGTTTCCCCAGCCTATTTCAGCCCCTGCCCCATCGCCATGCCCTAAACACAAATCCTCATCAACATCATCTTTCCACTCACACGCAAATGGAAAACCGAACTAGAGGACCCTTGGATACGCCCGCACAAGTTATTCAGTTAGTAAGGAGCCCATACCCCCACCAATGGAAGCACGCTAGTCTTGATTCAAGAGGTAAAGAACTCGCACCTAGGGGCAAGAGTGAGGCAAAACACCATCCCCGATGGCAACTCACCCAAGCCGTCTTAGCATTTCAATTAAGCACCCACATATCCACCATGTCCGAACCATTCCATTCAACATCAACAATTATGGAATTTAACAACGGACATTGCTAGCATTTGACTAAGCATGGCTAAGCATATAAATACCACAATTATATTCTTATCTCCGGCCAACACATCAACTCTAAGGTTCATAGGTGGGGATACATGTGATTGGCTCGGGGAATAACATGCATTCATAGGATATTCTATGTCTCGAACAAAAACGACATTTGAATCGCATGCAATATTATGGTGGATAAAATAAGTTTGTAAAACAATAGGATGCTAGTATGCCAAGAAGGTTAGGTTATCTCTTGCCTTGCTGCCCGGGCGTGTAGTACGGCTCGTCGGGGTAGGAGAGGGAACCCTCGACTCCGGAATCTATCGATACCCAAGATAATACAAAAGCACCAATAAATCACACGAACACAAGATGAAATGCTAAATCACATGATGACATGTCCAATTGATGCAAAGATACCATTATATAAATTAGATAGCAAAATTAAATGGGGAGCCAAATAATTAGTGCAATTATTTGGAAGCAACCCCATATTTATCTTAGTGACCACATTCTTCATAAATTATTGGATTATTAAAGAAGTGGCTCAAAATGCATGAACATGACAGGAAATGGTTAGGGTTTGTCATTCCGATCAATTGGGTACCTTATTTGTAATTTTTGGAGTACCGATGAATAAACAACAAATTAAATAATTATTTGAATTTAATTTGCTTAAACAAGTAATAAAAACATCAAATAAATATTTGTGATCATGAGTTGATATTAGCATGGTTTGATTGCATTTGAAGTGTTGATGACATTGATATTTTGTTTGCCAAATTTGAATCAACAGTTTAAAAGATATCATTTGTTTTATTTTGAAATAAAACTACCCGGATATTCCGGCTCCCGGATATTCCGGTGCCCTGTTGAAATCTCCGGTGCCAAATATCCGGTGACCTCCAGTAGCTCCAAATTCTTGTCCTTAGCAGAAAATTTGCCTCATACCGGATATTCCGGTTCCTGTAAATATCCGGTACAAATATCCGGCAACTACCAGTACCGTCGATTTCTAGTCCTTAGCCGAATTTCGTCTCCAACCGGATATTACGGTGTGTAGAAATTATCCGGTCGAAAATATCCGGTGACTACCAGTACCGTCGATTTCTAGTCCTTAGCAGAAATTTGCACGGACCGGATATTCCGGTGCCCGAAAATATCCGGTCCGGTGCCAGGCCGGCACGCGGAGACGGCGACGGCGAGCACGCGGGAGAGGGAGAGGGGAAGCGGGAGGGAGCCAGAAAGATAGAGGAGCTCACCCTTGACACTTGGGTGCACTCGGCGGAGGTGGGGTGGACAGCATTGACGGAATCGAGCTCGACGGCATCGGTCGAGGTCGAAGCGGTCGAGGGCGAATTCGTCGGCTCCGGGGCTTCCCGGCTCGATTCCTTTGGTGGGAAGGAAGAGGAGCTCGAGGCAGAGCTGGCCGTCGGCTTCAATTCGCACGGAGAGTACCGGAGTGACGGCGGCGAGCTCGGCACGGTGGCGGGAGCGGAGGAGCTCGGAGAGAGAGAGAGCAGCAAGTGGGGGGGAGCAGGTGAGGAGGAGGAGCAGGTGGGGGTCCTCCTTGTTTCTCCAGGGAGCAGGCCGAGCGTGGGGCAGGGCGGCATGGGCACGGCGCAGGCATGGCGCCAGTGCCATGGCCACGGTGGAGGAGAAGCGAATTTTGCCAACCCCCCTCCCCCCGTCACAAATTATTTAAAATACAAAAAGGTCCAGAAGCAACTTTAGCAATTTAATTGAGGCACTTAAGCATTTTTATAAATTCCAGAAAAATTCACATAAGCTTCCCTTGTCCTCTCGAAGCTTCACAAAAATTGGGGTGGCAAAATAAAAAGTTTTGACCCACATTTGTTCACAGGGTTTAACTTTAGGCATTTTTGATATTTTCCAAAATTCATTTATTTGGAGTATTTAAACACTTCCAAAAATATTGAAAATATTCATGGAGGCTCTAACCATAACATGAAAGCTCCCCATGATTTTAGTTTGAATTTTTGGAATGTTTAACTTGGTTTCAAATATAGGAATGGAAGTTAGCCAATTTGAATTCTCATATTTATTTCTCATTTGGCAATATTTAGCAATTGAGAATTGGTTTCCAAAAGTAAACTTGGAACTTCCTAAACCATTTGGAAGTCCAAGAATGAATTGGTTTGCTACGTTGAGCATTGTCATTGGTTTGAGGGTTGGGAAGTTGGCCTCCCCATTTAAATTTTGTTTCCAAGTGAAAGTTTGAAATGGCAAATGCATATGGATGCAATGATGCAAACATGGAAACAAAAGTGGAAAAATTCTTCGTATTTTTCATTACCAAGCTTGGGCTGTTACAAATCTACCCCCCTTACAGGAATCTCGTCCCGAGATTCTAGGCTTGAGTGAAGAAGGCGGGGTATTCCTGACGGAGACTAGTTTCTCGCTCCCATGTGGCTTCTTCCTCGGAATGGTTGGACCATTGAAATTTGAGGAACTTGATAGTCTTGTTGCGGGTTTTCCTCTCCGCTTCATCCAAGATGCGGATAGGGTGCTCGCGATAGGTCAAATCCTCCTGAATGTCCAACGACTCATGATCAACCCCACGGATTGGATCCTTGAAGCAACGACGGAGTTGGCAAACATGGAACACATCGTGGACATCCGGGAAGTTGGAGGGTAGCTCAAGTTGATAGGAGAGATCTCCTCGCTTGGCTAGGACGGTGAAAGGGCCAACATAGCGAGGTGCTAATTTTTCCCTTGATCCCAAAGCGACGAACGCCTCGGAGAGGAGAAACTCGAAGATAGGTCTTGTCACCAATTTCATAGTGAACCTCTTTGTGGTGCTTGTCATAATAGCTCTTTTGACGGGATTGAGCAGCCTTGAGATTTTCCCGAATGACACGAACTTTCTCTTCAGCTTCATTGATCACATCAGGACCGAAGAGTGACCTCTGCCCGGTTTCAAACCAATTGAGAGGAGTCCGGCATTTTATCCCATATAGGACCTCAAAGGGAGCCATTTGCAAACTGGCTTGATAGCTATTGTTGTAGGAGAACTCGGCGAGAGGGAGGTACTTTTCCCAACCCTTGCCAAAGGAGATTACACAAGCCCGAAGCATGTCCTCAAGGACTTGGTTCACCCTTTCAGTTTGACCGTCGGTTTGAGGATGATAGGCGGTGCTGAAGTTGAGACGGGTTCCAAGAGACGTTTGGAAACTTTGCCAAAACTTGGACACAAATAAGCTTCCACGGTCAGAGATGATCCGCAAAGGAACCCCGTGCAACGGAACAATCCGGGCCATATACAAGTCGGCAAATTGGCTTGCTCGAATATCATCACGGACCGGAAGGAAGTAGGCAACCTTGGATAGACGGTCAATGATGACCCAAATAGCATTGTTTCCCTTTTGTGACTTTGGAAAGCCGGTGATGAAATCCATACCAACTTCATCCCATTTCCACTCAGGAATGGCTATGGGGCGAAGGGTACCAGCTGGCCTTTGATGTTCAGCCTTCACTCGGCGACATACGTCGCATTCGGCAACATACTCGGCGATCTCGCGCTTCATGCAAGACCACCAGAATTGAGGACGAAGATCTTGGTACATTTTTGTGCTACCCGGGTGAATAGATATGGGTGACTCATGAGCTTATGAAAGGATCAACTCCCTTATGTTCCCACTCTTGGGCACCACTAGACGGTCACCGAAATAGACAACACCACCGTCATCAACCGAGAAACAATTTGCCTTCCCTTTTGCTAGTTTCTCTTTGATCTCGAGGATTTCAGCATCATTTTGCTAGGCGGCTTTGATTTCATCCTCAAGAGTAGGCTTGATCTCGAGGTTAGCTAGGAAACCGGAAGGGACGATTTCCAGGTTCAACCTAGCAAACTCCTCATGAAGAGCAGGTTGGGCCTTTTCAACCATCATGGTGTTGCAATAGGCCTTGCGGCTCAAAGCATCGGCCACGACATTTGCCTTGCCGGGTTGGTAGTTGAGAGTCACATCATAGTCTTTTATCAATTCCAGCCATCTCCTCTGCCTCAAGTTCAGATCCGGCTGGGTGAAGAGATATTTCAGGCTTTGATGGTCGGAGTAGATCTCACAACGGTTGCCCAGTAGGTAGGGCCTCCATTGCTTCAGAGCATGTACCACGGCGGCAAGCTCCAAATTATGAGTTGGGTAATTTTGCTCATGTGGCTTGAGTTGACGGGAAGCATAGGCGACCACATGGCCTTCTTGCATCAGGACACAGCCCAAGCCCTGGAGTGATGCATCACAATAGACGACAAAGTCTTTGTTGGTGTCGGGGAGGACAAGCACCGGTGGTTGTGAGCTTGACCTTGAGGGTTTGGAAACTTTCTTCAGCCTTGTCTGACCACATGAACTGCTTGTTCTTCTTGAGGAGGTCAGTCAATGCTTTGGCTATTTTGGAAAATCCCTCGATGAATCGACGGTAATAACCGGCCAATCCAAGGAAGCTTCGAATATCTTTGGCGGACTTGGGAGTTGGCCAATCCAGGATCACCTGAATCTTGTCTGGTATCACCGCTACTCCAGCAGCTGACACCACATGACCGAGAAAAATGAGCTCCTTCAGCCAAAACTCACACTTGGAGAACTTGGCATAGAGGCGGTGATCACGGAGCTTGGTCAAGACAAGTCAAAGATGCTCAGCATGTTCGTCTTCGGTTTTGGAGTAGACAAGGATGTCATCGATGTAAATGATGACAAACTTATCGAGGTACTCGTGGAAGATGGAGTTCATCAGCCTCATGAATGTAGCCGGAGCATTTGTGAGGCCGAAGGACATGACGGTGTACTCATATAACCCATAGCGGGTAGTGAAAGCCGTCTTCGGGATATCCTCCTTTCGGATCTTTATCTGGTGGTATCCTGACCTCAGATCCATCTTGGAGAATATTGTTGCACCAGCGAGTTGATCGAACAGGTCAATCATTCGGGGAATAGGGTACTTGTTCTTGATGGTCACCGCATTCAGAGGGCGGTAATCAACAACCAGACGAGGAACATTTGTATCCCTCTTCTTGACGAAGATGACCGGGCAGCCCCAAGGTGAGCTACTCGGTTGGATGAATTCCTTTTCTAGCATCTCATCAAGTTGCTTCTTTAATTCAGTTAGCTCTTCCATTGGCATACGGTAGGGCCTCTTGGAAATTGGGGCGGTTCCCGGAACCAACTCAATCACAAACTCCACGCTGCGATCCGGTGGCATGCCGGGCAATTCCTCCGGAAAAACATCGGGGAAATCACACACCACAGCAACTTCATGCATTTCAGGCGGTGTGGTTCCTTCCAGGAAACACAAGCTGATCTCCGGTGAGAGTGGAGTGGCATCGGAGGGAAATGCGGACGAGGGTGACCAATAACTCACCAGCCCGACGGTTGGGTGGATCACGGTGACAGACTTGGAAGCACAGTCTAGATTGGCTTGATATTTGACTAACCAATCCATTCCCAGAATTACATCTAGCCCATCTGACTTCAGTGCTATCAGCTGGAACGAAAAAGACCAATAGCCTATGGTGATCTGGACTTCCGGAGCAACCCATTTGGTGTGCCAACTAGAGCCCGGGGTCTTGACCACTAACGGGGAGTCCATATTCTCAAACGGTATTTGATGGTTGTGTGCAAACGCTATTGATATGAATGAATGCGATGCTCCAGAATCAAATAAGACTGAAGCAGGGTAATCATTGATTCGAAGCATACCCATAAGAACTCCGGAGTCCTCCTCAACGCCTTCAGCCGAGACGTGGTTCAGGCGGCCACGGCTGACGGTGGTAGCCTTGGCGGCTGGGGTAGAGGGTGCTGGTGCAGGTGTTGTGGGAGTCGGTGCCTTCTGGGGACACTCCCTAGAGTAGTGCCTAGGCTGGCCACAAGACAAGCAGGTGAGCCTCGGCGGTGGTGGAGGCAGCTGAGGGCGGAAACCACTTCTAGCCGCACCCACGGTCGAGGTAGCTGGTCGAGGCGGAGGTGGCTTGAACCCGGTAGACTTTGGCGCGAATGGTGCCTTAGGCACAGCGCTGTAGGGCACAAATACCCGGTGCTTCTTGCCCTCTGAGGACGAGGAGCTCTGGTTGTCGGTGGAAGCTAGCCTCTTGGAAGCCTCCAGCTCCTTCCTACCTTGCTCCATGGTGAGAGCCTGGTTGTAGAGCTCCTGGTAGGAGGTGAACTTGAAGGGTAGGAGCTCGTAGCGGAGACGAGGCGCGAGCCCCTTGCGGAAGAGGTATTGCTTATCTTCATCATTCGTCATGTCCCGAGGGGCGTAACGGGAGAGGTGGTTGAACTCCCGTCCAAAAGACCGGACGTCCATGCGTCCCTGGGTCAAGTCCAGGAACTCCCTCCTCTTGAGCTCAAGGATGGGCTTGGGGATGTACGCCGCACGGAAAGCGGCGCGGAACTCCTCCCAAGCGACAACATGGCCCGCGACAACCATTGCCACGTGGCTCTCCCACCAGGAGCCGGCGGCTCCATCCAGCAGGTAGGTGGCGAAGTTGACATGTTGCGCCGCCGGAACGTGAAGAGCGGCAAACTTGCGCTCTAAAGCCCGAAGCCAATCATCCGCATCAAGCGGTTCCTTTGCTTCGGAGAAAGTGGGAGGTTGGGACTGCAAGAACTGGGTGAGAGTGGTGCAGTCCGTGTTCCTCTGTGCACCCTGCTGCACCAATTGCGCGAGTAGATTCTCGTTGCGCACTCGGCCCTCTTCAATGATCATCAGCACCTCCGCCATAGTGGGTGGCGGCGGTGGATCAGGATTGCTCTGTTCACCACGACGGGTCGGAGCCATTCTGAAGAATTGGAACAATGACATAGTTAGTAAACACCTTCGACAGATAGGATAGATCATTAAGGTGCTTTCAGATATAGATATTGAAGATGGCAAACACTAGGACAGATTTAGACAACCACGGTGACATAATGTCATCGCGGCGATATCAAACGGATATAACGGACTCGAGACATAACTGGACGGTAGAACCCAACCCCGAGAGCCTAAAACATCGACACCAAGCATAAAACAAAAAGAGGTAAGAATCAGAGTAGAGCGAGTTTGACGAGGAGTAAAAAGAATCCTAAGAAGGTTTTCACAACTCATTTTTAGGTTATAAATAATTTTCAACTAGACTCGACATCGACCAATAGAAAGGGTTTCCTACAGGCAGTCCTGCTCTGATACCAACTTGTAGCGCCCCGACCCCAGAACTATACAGTGGAACGTTGTGTAACCGGTCATGCTACACAACCGAGGGTTACTGGGTTTACCAAGCCCAGGCCAAAACTCATTGGCAGGCGTGCTCGGAATACATCATCGGCACACAACACCTCGATCATGCCATAAGCTCAGACATCGCTTCCATGTATAGTAAAGAGACCGAGACTTGTGGAACAAACTGGCACATCACAGACTCTACGACACAAAACTCATATAGCAACTCATATATGAGAAAGATGCAAATATTACACAACAAAAGGTCACAGACCATCAATTCAACAAGTGGAAGCGAAATAGCGTTGTCTAATACAACAAGATCCAAATATAGGGCCTAAGAGGCCTACACATAAGTAAAACCCAGCCAGCTTGCTCCACGGTCCCAAGCCGCCACCTGGGAACCCCAGACCACTAGTCGATGTCGACGTAGAACCCACCGAGCTTCTCGGTGTCGTCCTCCTCTGAAATACAAAATCATAGAGGCAGCAAAGAGAGACTGAGTACGATGTACTCGCAAGTTTAGTAGGGCGATATAGGCCCAATGACTGACGGAGGCTCTAAAGCTTTATAGGTATTTCTTTTGCATAAAGCGAATTTTCATAAACCGAGGGATATATGACACAAGGCATTCGTCTACTCAGAATAGTTTTACAAAGGGGGTAAGAGAGTAATCCTTTCCTCTTCGGTTCTCGACGAACCAACTTGTAGCCAAACCCACTCATTTCCACCAAGGCACCCCCTCGAGGAAATGAACCTTTTCCACATGTTGGTTATGCAACCTTTAGCTGCCATATCAATTAGGTTAAGGTTCTCTATGATCTTATCATCTATTCCCAAGTTGTCCATAACCGCGGACACGGCTTTTCGAAAAGATTAACCCTGCAGGGGTGTACTAATTTACCCATTGGTACCGTCCGGCTCACCTGAGTGGCCCTCTTCCGGGGAAGGCCGGCGAACGGGCGCGGTTAAACCTTTACCTCGCGTGAGACTATCCAAGAGTCATCTGTGGCCACAGGGCAAGTTTCCCCAGCCTATTTCAGCCCCTGCCCCATCGCCACGCCCTAAACACAAATCCTCATCAACATCATCTTTCCACTCACACGCAAATGGAAAACCGAACTAGAGGACCCTTGGATACGCCCGCACAAGTTATTCAGTTAGTAAGGAGCCCATACCCCCACCAATGGAAGCACGCTAGTCTTGGTTCAAGAGGTAAAGAACTCGCACCTAGGGGCAAGAGTGAGGCAAAACACCATCCCCGATGGCAACTCACCCAAGCCGTCTTAGCATTTCAATTAAGCACCCACATATCCACCATGTCCGAACCATTCCATTCAACATCAACAATTATGGAATTTAACAACGGACATTGCTAGCATTTGACTAAGCATGGCTAAGCATATAAATACCACAATTATATTCTTATCTCCGGCCAACACATCAACTCTAAGGTTCATAGGTGGGGATACATGTGATTGGCTCGGGGAATAACATGCATTCATAGGATATTCTATGTCTCGAACAAAAACGACATTTAAATCACATGCAATATTATGGTGGATAAAATAAGTTTGTAAAACAATAGGATGCTAGTATGCCAAGAAGGTTAGGTTATCTCTTGCCTTGCTGCCCGGGCGTGTAGTACGGCTCGTCGGGGTAGGAGAGGGAACCCTCGACTCCGGAATCTATCGATACCCAAGATAATACAAAAGCACCAATAAATCACACGAACACAAGATGAAATGCTAAATCACATGATGACATGTCCAATTGATGCAAAGATACCATTATATAAATTAGATAGCAAAATTAAATGGGGAGCCAAATAATTAGTGCAATTATTTGGAAGCAACCCCATATTTATCTTAGTGACCACATTCTTCATAAATTATTGGATTATTAGAGAAGTGGCTCAAAATGCATGAACATGACAGGAAATGGTTAGGGTTTGTCATTCCGATCAATTTGGTACCTTATTTGTAATTTTTGGAGTACCGATGAATAAACCGCAAATTAAATAATTATTTCAATTTAATTTGCTTAAACAAGTAATAAAAACATCAAATAAATATTTGTGATCATGAGTTGATATTAGCATGGTTTGATTGCATTTGAAGTGTTGATGACATTGATATTTTGTTTGCCAAATTTGAATCAACAGTTTAAAAGATATCATTTGTTTTATTTTGAAATAAAACTACCCGGATATTCCGGCTCCCGGATATTCCGGTGCCCTGTTGAAATCTCCGGTGCCAAATATCCGGTGACCTCCAGTAGCTCCAAATTCTTGTCCTTAGCAGAAAATTTGCCTCATACCGGATATTCCGGTTCCTGTAAATATCCGGTACAAATATCCGGCAACTACCAGTACCGTCGATTTCTAGTCCTTAGCCGAAGTTCGTCTCCAACGGATATTCCGGTGTGTAGAAATTATCCGGTCGAAAATATCCGGTGACTACCAGTACCGTCGATTTCTAGTCCTTAGCAGAAATTTGCACGGACCGGATATTCCGGTGCCCGAAAATATCCGGTCCGGTGCCAGGCCGGCACGCGGAGACGGCGACGGCGAGCACGCGGGAGAGGGAGAGGGGAAGCGGGAGGGAGCCAGAAAGATAGAGGAGCTCACCCTCGACGCTGGGGTGCACTCGGCGGCGGCGGGGTGGACGGCATTGACGGAATCGAGCTCGACGGCGTCGGTCGAGGTCGAAGCGGTCGAGGACGAATTCGTCGGCTCCGGGCTTCCCGACTCGATTCCTTTGGTGGGAAGGAAGAGGAGCTCGAGGCGGAGCTGGCCGTCGGCTTCAATTCGCACGGAGAGTACCGGAGTGACGGCGGCGAGCTCGGCACGGTGGCGGGAGCGGAGGAGCTCGGAGAGAGAGAGAGCAGCAAGTGGGGGGGAGCAGGTGAGGAGGAGGAGCAGGTGGGGGTCCTCCTTGTTTCTCCAGGGAGCAGGCCGAGCGTGGGGCAGGGCGGCATGGGCACGGCGCAGGCATGGCGCCAGTGCCATGGCCACGGTGGAGGAGAAGCAAATTTTGCGAAAACCCCCCCGTCAGAAATTATTTAAAATACAAAAAGGTCCAGAAGCAACTTTAGCAATTTAATTGAGGCACTTAAGCATTTTTATAAATTCCAGAAAAATTCACATAAGCTTCCCTTGGCCTCTCGAAGCTTCACAAAATTGGGGTGGCAAAATAAAAAGTTTTGACCCACATTTGTTCACAGGGTTTAACTTTAGGCATTTTTGATATTTTCCAAAATTCATTTATGTGGAGTATTTAAACACTTCCAAAAATATTGAAAATATTCATGGAGGCTCTAACCATAACATGAAAGCTCCCCATGATTTTAGTTTGAATTTTTGGAATGTTTAACTTGGTTTCAAATATAGGAATGGAAGTTAGCCAATTTGAATTCTCATATTTATTTCTCATTTGGCAATATTTAGCAATTGAGAATTGGTTTCCAAAAGTAAACTTGGAACTTCCTAAACCATTTGGAAGTCCAAGAATGAATTGGTTTGCTACGTTGAGCATTGTCATTGGTTTGAGGGTTGGGAAGTTGGCCTCCCCATTTAAATTTTGTTTCCAAGTGAAAGTTTGAAATGGCAAATGCATATGGATGCAATGATGCAAACATGGAAACAAAAGTGGAAAAATTCTTCGTATTTTTCATTACCAAGCTAGGGTTGTTACATGTGCATAGTTACTTTGGCCAAGTGATTGTGTGTATCTCCAAGAGAGGGTATTTATGCTAGATAGTGGGTTCATGCCCCCTTTTGTTCCTGGGCACGAGTGACAGAAACGTCTAAGGGCGAGGGTGTGCTGTTGCTACTAAGGGTAAAACAGCGGTGTTAATGTCTATTTTGATATTAGTATTGCTTACTTCATGCACTTTACTTAATGCAATTGCCTGTTGCTTGCAACTTAATACCGTTGGGTGACAGGCTGGATACCGATCCCACGGTGGACTTTTTAGACAAAGACGCAGTTGGACTCAACGGTCTTTGTTCCTTGTTGTGATGCCTCCATAAATATTATCATGTCCTTTTGTCATAGCTAAACTGGGTTTGTGTCATGATCTTGTCAATTGCCTAGCTGTAATTCGTTCACCCATCACATGCATATTTTATTTACTTGAGAGACTCCACTAGTGAACCCATGGCCCCCGGTCCATCTTTTTTACACTGCTTTCAACCTCATTTACTTGCTTTTAATCACCATCATTCCTCTGGTCACTTTTCATATTTTATCTATTTCATCATACAATTAACCGCTTAGTTTTCTGCAAGACCGGAAAGATTGACAACCTTTCCGCCGTTGGGGGCAAAGTATTTTGGGTGAGTGTGAGCAGGTCAACGTCTATTGAAGGTTAAGCGCCAGAGATCTTCAACATTCACCTCGGTGTTGATTTCAAAGTCCTACTGGTTCGATAAACCTCGGTTCGTTAAACGAGGGAAAACTGCTACTAGCTACAATTCCGCCTTCGCTTGGGCACCACCCAACTTATCAATATCCACCATCAGTCCTATTTTCCTACATTGCTTACAACCGTCTTCATGGCTTTTCATCATCATTTGCTCGATGGTCATATTTCATCCTCATCATATTTTACATCCACACATTTAATTCTTTGTGTTTGGCAAGCCAGAGAGATTGACAACCTCTATGTTTTGTTGGGGCAAAGTAGTTTGTTGGTGATTGTGTGCAGGTGCACGTCAATAATCGAGAAACGATGCTATCGACACCTTGCTAAGCATTCTCCAAGTCCTACTGGTTCAACAACCTTGGTTCTGTAATCAAGGGATTTTTTTTGCTACGTTGCTTCATACCTTCCTCTTGGGGTCTCCCAACAGCAGTCAACAGCCACCACCGAAGGAAGACCAGCATGCAGCTTCGACAGTCGCCGCATGAGGACAAGCAGCGACATGCGCTGGACAAGGGCAAGGAACAACTACGAGTCCCTGCTTGACCAGCCATGCAGGAACCACGGCGACCGGCCGGCCAGCCACACCGTCAGGGAATGCAACCTTGGTCGCCCAAGGGCACCACCGCAATACGAATGACTGGCTCTACCTCCTCCACCTCCCCTTCCGGCAATCGAAGCTGGACGTGATGACCGGAGGCGCAATGACAGGCGTCACGAAGAAAGGAACCGCGATGACTGGCAACGCGAGGACTAGCGCCGCTTGCCGCCTCCACCGACCGGAGACCGAGATGACTACTAGAATCCGGATGCCGCCTACGTCATTTTCGTTAGTGAGCGCGACGATAAGCGTAGTCGGCGCGAGCGGTACAAAGAGGTGAACGTGGTAATTCCCCCAGTTCCCCAGTACCTCGACTTGTCGAAGGACGCAATCACCTGGGATCGCAGCGACCACCTGAAGGTGATGCCCAACCCAGGCGGCTATGCTCTAGTCTTGGAGCCCATGTTCATCTCCCCCAAGCGCGCATGCACTTTCTTGCGCGTCCTCATCGACGGGGGCAGCAGCATCAACATACTCTACCGCGACACCTTGGAGAAGTTGGGCATCGCCGAATCCAGCCTGATGCCAAACCGGACAGTCTTCCACGGCATAGTCCCGGGCCACGCCGGCTCCTCCATGGGGCTGGTCCGGCTAGACGCCTTGTTCGGCACCAAGGCAAACCATCGCCACGAGTCCGTCATGTTCGAGGTGGTCAACCATGCCAGCGCCTACCACGCCATTCTCGGGCGGCCAGCGCTCACCAAGTTCATGGCGGTGCCTCACTATGCCTACCTCAAAATGAAGATGCCTGGCCCTCACGGGATCATCACCGTCTCCGGGGATTACAAGCGCTCCATCGCCTGCGCCACGGATAGCGTGAAGGTGGCCGAAACCCTTGTGTGCGACGAGGAAATGCGGTAATTCAAGCGCAAAGTCAGCGAGGAGCAGCCGGCTGTCCCCGAGTCGGCAAAGCCGGCCGGAGAGGCCAGCTTCCAGTCGGCGCGCGACACGAAGAAGCTCTACTTGGACGACAACGATCGCTCCAAGTTCGTCACTGTAGGGGCCAACCTCGGCCCCAAATAGGAAAGCGAGCTCGTCGAATTCCTCCGTGAGAACCTGGACATCTTCGCATGGTCTCCCAAGGACATGTCGGGTGTGCCGAGGGAATTCGCCGAGCACTCCTTGCATGTATGACCAGACGCCAAGCCGGTTAAGCAGTCTCTACGTCGCTTCGCAGAAGAAAGGAGGAAGATAATAGGGGAAGAAATAGCCCGGCTACTCGCAGTCGGCTTCATCATGGAGGTTTAACACCCGGATTGGCTGGCCAATCCAGTCCTAGTACTCAAGAAGAATGCGAAGTGGCGAATGTGTTTCATTACACCAGTCTCAACAAGGCCTGCCCCAAAGAACCATTCGCCTTGCCGCGCATCGACCAAGTGATCGACTCGACAGCCGACTGTGACCTCCTTTCCTTCCTCGACGCCTACTCTGGCTATCACCAGATACAGCTGAACCCGTCTGATCAGATCAAGACCGCCTTCATCACCCCCTACGGGGCATACTTCTACACAACCATGCCATTCGGCCTGAAGAATGCAGGAGCGACATACCAAAGGTGCATGCAGAAATGCAGGCACGACCAAATCAGCCGGAATGTCCACGCATACGTCGATGTCATTGTCGTCAAGACCAAGGAGAAGCGCACTCTACTCGGTGACCTCAAGGAAATGTTTGACAACCTACGCCATTTTCAGATGAAGCTCAACCCGGAGAAATGCGTGTTCGGTGTGCCAGCCAGCCAACTACTTGGTTTCCTCGTTTCAGCAAGGGGAATCGAGGCCAACCTGGAGAAGATCGCCGCCATTGACAACATGCAGCGGCCCAGAAGCATCAAGGACATCCAAAAAATTGCCGGCTGCCTGGCATCCTTGAGTCGGTTCGTCAGCCGACTCGGAGATAAGGCTCTCCCACTATATCACTTACTGAAGAAAACAGACAGGTTCGTCTGGAACGAAGCCGCCGACGCCACCTTCGTCAACCTCAAGTGCGCACTCATCACCTCTCCAGTCCTAGCGCCACCAACCCCGAAGGAGCCCATGCTCCTGTACATCGCCGCCTCGAACCGAGTCGTCTGCATCATCCTTGTGGTGGAGCGAGAAGAAGCTGGTAGGCAGCAGCCGGTGCAGCGGCCCGTTTACTACCTCAGCGAGGTGCTCTCACAATCAAAACAAAATTACTCGCACTACCAGAGGCTCGTCTACGGCGTGTACATGGCGGCGAAAAAGCTAAGAACATCCCATTAAGGTGGTGAGCGAAGCTCCACTCTCGAAAATCATATGCAACAAAGATGCAACCGACAGAGTTCTAAAGTGGGCCATCAACTTGGCGGCACACGGTATCGACTACGACAAGAGAACCGCAATCAAATCGCAAGTGCTCGCCAACTTCTTCGTCGACTGGACGGAGACGGAGCACATATCGCCACCTCCCGACTCCAGCTTCCACTGGCTCAAGCACTTCGACGGCTCCAAAAGATACTGGGGGCTCGGATCCGGAGTCGTCCTCACCTATCCTAAGGGATGCAAACTCGAGTACGTACTGCAAATTCACTTCACGACATCCAACAACGTGGCCAAGTACGAAGAGCTCACACACGGCCTCAAGCTCACCAAGGCAATGGGCATCAAACGGATCCTTTGCTATGGAGACTTGGACTTGGTGGTCCAGTAGGCCACCGGACACTGGGACGCCAAGGACGCCAACATGGCCGCCTACCGCTTCTTCGTCCAGCAGCTCGCCGGGTACTTGATACGTCCATTTTGCATCACTATGTTACATCATAATTTATCTGTATTCATCAATATATTTCATATTATGATGCAATACTTATGTTATTCTACCTTATTTTGCATGTTTTGCAATTATTGGGGATGCATCTGCCGGAGCCCGAAATCAGCTGGAAAAGTACCTGTCAAGATACCTGACTTCGGAAGCCCCAAAAATTCAAAAACTCATTTTTATCAGAGAAGACCCACAGATCCAGAAGATGGGCCAGAGGGGAGCCTCCAGGAGCTGGGGCGGGTTCCCACCATGGCCCCACCTCTGGCCGCGGCTGGGGGCGGTCCCTGCCCCCTGGGACCCCCTCCGGTTCCCCTTTGGCGTACTACTACCCCTTGACCTAAAAATATCGGGGGATCGACGAATAATTTTCCGCCGCCTCCACGAGCCGGAAACCAGACAGAGAGAAGAAGAGCTCCGGCAGGGAGAAACTGCCGGGGAATTTCCCTCCCGGAGGGGGGAATCACCGCCATCGTCATCGCCATCACGCCGGGCATCATCGGGATCATCATCAACATCATCTCCACCATCATCACCGCCGCCTTCCCATCTCATCCCGATGTAGCAATTGTCATTGTGTTGTTATTAGTTCATTGGAATCATATCCCGGGTGTTGATTACCACTTGTAGTTGATGCTTGAGAGTTTTATCGGTGAATTATCATTACAATCAGATTGTTACCCATATTCATATCACCTCTGATCATGATCTATATGATGTCTTGTGAGTAGTTCATTTGGTTCTTGAGTACATGGGAAAGCCTAGTTGCTAGTAATTGCATAATATTGAGTAATATTTAATGGTTCTATCCTATTTAAACTCATCGAAAAATTCTTAAAAAAATCAGGCATACAGAGGATGAAAAGTTGCAGTTAAAGTAAAAATATCAGCTCAATCGGAGTTACAGAATAAGAACTAAAAATCAAACCATGCACAGACTTGTGCTGGAATGAAATCTCCATATGCAAAATAACAACTTTTTCATACCAAAATGGGTAAAACTTGGCACTTTATTAATTATTCCAGAAACTAAACTAAAAACTAAGTCTCTTGTTACAGCAAGAGGACACAAAGAAAATTAAAAATAAAAACAACCGGGTTGCCTTCCGTAAATCGCTTTTTTTTATAGCCATATAGCTAGGCTTAATTACTTGGTATCAAAATGGTTGGAGTGAGGTGGCTTGGCATC
Source organism: Puccinellia tenuiflora (assembly GCA_012064385.1). NCBI lineage: Eukaryota > Viridiplantae > Streptophyta > Magnoliopsida > Poales > Poaceae > Puccinellia > Puccinellia tenuiflora. The sequence continues at coordinate 6,080,962 of QRDG01000473.1, read as the reverse complement.
CCCAAGCTTAAATTCTTGTACTTACTTGATATATGTAGGGTGAGCCTAGGGGTAACATCCCCAAGCTTTAGTGTTTGTCCCTCTTGATCTTTGTTTATGTCCCTCAACTCTTCCACTTGAAAGTTCTCTTCACACATAACTCATCATAAAACTTGATTAGAGGGGTTAGTGTCTCCATAAATTAAATCTCCATAGGTACAGTAAAGACATATCATGAGTTGATTCTAAATATTAGCTAATATTACTATGGTTGTGCATTGCTCTTCGATCAATAGAACCACACAAACAAGTAATGAGAGTAATGCAAAATAAAGACAGAATCTGTCAAAAACTGGACAGCCCATAAAGAGTGAATTTTCAGAGGCACTTACGTTGCTCAAATCAGAAAACTTTGAAATAATGAAATGTGTATTAATAGCGGAAAATTGCTGTAGTAAAATATCAGGTCTAAATTCCTTCTCTGTGATTTTTAACATTTTTTGCAGTGAAGCTTAGGAATCTGTTTCCTGGACAGCCATGATAGTTTTAATGATGCTCACATAGGAATACGAATTGAAACGCAAAGGTGAGCATCAAGGAAAAATATGAAACATATTTAAGTATCACCCACTTTCTATGCATTGGGATCTTGTAAGAAGATAAATCAATGAAGCATATAGTAATTAGCATAGGAAGGTAAAGCAAGTGCGACATTAAAACCTTCAACATAAAGAGAGGAAACATAGTATTATTGAGATATTTAGAGACATGTTTCCCTCTTTCAAAATAATTATTAAGATCAATATAAGGTTTAATATCATGGTTGCAACAAATATTTGGAACTAAAGATAATTGCAAACCACATAAGTATTTCTCAAAATAAGCAAATTTCTTCTCCAAGGTGTGAATAGGGGAGTTCAGAAATAAAGTTGGACTCTCATGAGTGAGAGTATTATCACAAGCAGCAAGTATATCATTTTTATCCGCACATAAAGTAGTAACAACTAAACATGGAGGATTATCAATAAGCATAGGACCATCATCTAAAGCATTATCATATAGCATGTATAAATCATATTCTTCATCATTTTTAAAATCATTATCAACAATGTTCTCATTAGGCATAGGTTCATATTCTTCCTCATCATCAGGATCATAAAAGCAAAGTTTATAATTAGCAAAATCTTGAGTGTTAACCTCATCCATATGTGGTGAAGGTGGAAGTTCCTTCTCTTCATTCTCTAGTTGTTCATCAATTTCTTCATACTTTTGATCTTCATTATCTTCTTCTTGGGGCTGCATGGACATCCCCAAGCTTAGGCTTTTATCCTCTTATTCACATACTTCCTCTTCCAAGCTTATGTTTTCATCATCTTCTTCCTGCAAAACATTAGATCTTCCTTGGGCAAATCTCTTCCTTGTGTCAACAACATAGATATTTTCATCAAATGCATCTATGCGGATATTAAGGATAAAGGCAATCATATTTTTAGATTGAGAAGCTATAGGGCAGGTTTCATGTTCATCAATGAAGGTGTTTAATTCATAGGCTGCCACAAAAAATAACAAATTGCTCTACTTCTGCCATCCCTAAGTGAGCATAAATCCCTGTATGATAAGTTGCAATAACAGGTTCAACTTTATTGGAAGGGCATTGGAATTCAAAGTGTCTACAGTATTCAGAGCAACAAGTTTCTTCCTTATGACAATTAAGCAGTTTACTAGCAATTTCATTTAGATACCTCATGATGGTTTTTAATCTTTTCCCTTCAAAAGATTCTCTAAATTCAGCAGCTATCATGGCATTTTTATAATAGTTTTCCATTTTTTTTATTTTTTTGGGTTTTTGATAAATGCAAAACTGAAAGTAAAACTAAACTAAATGCAAAACTGAAAGTAAACTAGAGTATATGCAAAACTGAAAATAAATATCTAGTGCAAACAAGAATAGAAACTTAAGCGCTACGCTCCCCGGCAACGGCGCCAGAAAAGTACTTGATAACCCCCAAGAGCAGGGGATCACTGTAGCACCTCTCAATGTGGAAGAAGGGTATCGATCCGCAGGAGCAAGAAGGAAAAGTTATCTATTCCCTACAACTAAAGTGTCACAAGTTTTAGTTGATTATGCACTAAACAAGTTTAAAGAACAAGATGATTGATTTAATGGATGGAAGTTTAATGTAACAAAACAAGAATGTGAAAGTGTCCCAATGCTCTTTAATGCAAGAGGACAAGACAAGGGAACAAGAGTGTGAAAGTGTCCCAATCCTCTTTAATGCAAGAGGACAAGACAAAGGTGTAAACAGTGCTTTGGAAATAAAGCCTAGAGATCATACTTTCACTAGTGGACACTCTCAACAATAATAATATAATTGAATACATAGATATTTCCTCTTCACTATGCTACCCCGCACTATCCTCTGGTTGGATAACGAACACCAATCCATTATGTAGGGCTACAAAAAGCACACCTTAAAGTTCGTATTCCACATCTATGGACACTTCATGCGGTCACTATTCGCATCCAAAGATAGTACTAACAAACACCACAATATCATAGAGACACCCAACACAAATAATAACTCATGATAAGTATTCATGTAATCTTTAGCCTAAGAGACACACACGGTGCACACACTGTCAACTTCACACCATGAGACAAGGGTGACTCCGGCAATCACATCAATAAAACCACTTGAGTAGCATAATTCATAAGATGATGAAGAGTAACATCTACGGATTCAACTAGATTACAAAGCTCATGATCACATAAAGATCACACCATGGGAGAGAGAGATAAACCACATAGCTACCGGCATGAGCCCTCAGCCCCGATGAGGGACTACTCCCTCCTCATCATGGAGATGGTGGAGATGAGATGATCTTGCTGTAGAAGATGATCTTGATGGTGATGCATCAACGTTCTTGACGAAATCATCATCTAAAATGCATACATGAACTTTGCACTATAATAGTTATATTCCATTCATATTTGCATCATATAAGGGGTATATTACTGTTATTTAATGATTTTTGGTAATTTATAATAATTTCCCCTTTATATGGAATTAATCCTGCGCAGGCAGAAAACCCCTATTTCTTTCTTTATTTGTTTCAGGACCTTAACGACGTCATAATGAGCTATAAATTTAGGGGAGTCATTATTTTGGAAGGAGAAGATTTAGGAGCGAAATAAGTCAACGAACGGAGGCCGGAGGACCAAAAGGGGGTTCCCATGCGGCTACAGTACCAGGCCGCATGGGCCCATCCAATTTGGCCCTCGTTGCCCCGTTTGCATCAATCCTTCGCCCAGAAGCATCCTCGTGACCTAAAAACGCCTATATAAAAGGTCTCCTGACGTTTTCCAGAGGAGGTGGCGGAGAAACACAAAACCAGAAACAGAGAGATAGAAGGCTGCCGCCGGAGAAGATCGGAGGGGGGAAACGCCGCCGGAACCACCTCCGGAGGTCTTCTCCATCCCCCCTCCGGAGTCTCCATCAACACCACCGCCAAGACCAGCACCATCTCCATCACCATCTTCATCACCATCTTCGTGATCCACTTCATCCCCCTCATAGTTTGAGATTGGTTGATCCCTAGCCATTGTCTAAGTGCTATTTTACATGTTTGTGAATTGCTACTTGTCATTGTTTTGTGGGGAGATCATAGTTTCAGATTGTGCTGTATCACTTGTACCACTAAATAATATCATGTCTTGGCGTTGTGAGTAGTTCTCTCATGTTCCTGGCGGTATAGGATGAATTGGCAATGATTTATATATGACATGTGTTGATATTTTGTCTAGTTTTTTATCTTTGATGTGATTCTATGATGGTGTTGTGCGAACATCGACTTCATATCACTTCACCTATATGGGCTCATAGGAGAACACCGTAGTGTAATGGAGTGAGGAAGACTTGGGAGGACACGTAAGCCTGAGACCGAATCATGAAGTTGCAATATGGGGGTATTAGTATCGGGGACCTTAGAGATTAATGCTATGGTGGGACTTTATGTCTTAATAACTCTTGTGTAGTCATTTACTTGGCAACATGATCCATCATAAGAGGTTTAGTTTATTCATTTAGCTATTCCTAATTATGGCCCCGTCCAAAGAAGATTAAAACTTGACAAAATGTTTACCTTGTTGTTCTAGGAATATTTATGCCATGAAGTCTAATTAGCCCTTGGGAACTCTCTCCACCTATAAGAAACACACACTTGAGCTTGTCCTCTTGCTGCATAGAGGATTGGGCTTTCTCTCTTTGAGAGCTTTCACTTGTCATATTGCATTTTCAGCGTTTTACTTTATTGCAAACTCTACACCAAAAACCCAAAAACACTTGCATCATTTAATCATTTTAGTTTGTCTAGTGCATAGATAATAAGGGAAGTGACACTCTTATTTGAGTGGATAAATACTTATACCTTCTACTCCTCGTGGGATCGATACTATACTTACACATCGAAGACTTCAACGATCCCCTATACTTGTGGGTATCAAACGTCATCAACCCCTACTTAGCTGAGGTCAAGATGCATCCTCAAGTTCTCCAGCTCAAGGATGGCGTGCTTCATAAGCAAGATATTCAAGGCCCTAAGAAGGAGGGAGACGAGAAGACAAGGTTAGAGGAGGTTGAGCAGGAGGTTTTCAGGTACAAGAAGATGATCAAGCGTGGAGTGAGCGCCAATCACCGCATCATTGATGAGCTTATTACTCTTCACAATCAAGAGACCGAAGAATTAAAGGAGAAGATCTTTCTATTGTAGATTGAGACCGCTAATCTGCAAGCACAGAACTATGATCTTCACAATCAGATGCGTGAGTATGAACTTAGATTTAAGCGTATAAGCTCTGCTGCAAGTTTCAGGTCAGAGGAGACTCGTTCGTCTTTCGTCGACGGGAAGCGCCTCTCGTGGAAGTTTGGTTACAAGTGATGAAGTTGGGAATCTTCACCACGAGTTTGAGCCTATTGGGTAACGACACTCCCTTGGCTTGTTCCAAGCTTGGGGGAGTGCCCCGGTATCTTTATCTTTTATCTTTCATTTTCTTAGTCATGTGAGTCGTATCATGAGTAGAGAAGTTATCGTGTAGTATGGTTATGCAGTGTGTCTTGTCACTCCTTGCGAGTTCTTTGTATCCGTTGGTGTGTGGTTTTCTATAATGGAATATAAATGAGAAGTATCTTTTTATTATTCTGCACTTTATATTTTATTATGTCAATCTCTCTCATCCCCTGGTCTTGTGGTAAGTGATGATTTGACATTGGGTGTATGAGTAGAAGTTTATTCAGTATTGGCAAGCATGACTTTGTTTAACTTGCAATAATTACCTTGATGCTTGAGTAGAGAAGAGGAATTTAATTGCAAATATACTATCCTTTATGTCTTACATGCTTGTGAACCCTCTAGCTTGCACACTTTTGTATTAGATTTATTTCTGACAGTGATGATAAGCTTTATGTTGCATGTTTGGCATATTGTTTTAGATAACATATTTGGTTTACATCTCTCAACACTGTATGTTTGCTATAAAGCCTTTTCTAGCCTAAAGCCTTGTACTGAGTGTGATGTCCACTCGTGCATCCAATCTCTTAGCCAAATTGCCTGCCATGAGTGTCCACCATATCTACCTATGCATGGTATTTCCTACCATTCCAAGTAAAATTTTCATGTGCTACCTTTAAAACCTTCAAAATATTCCTTTGTGTGTCTCTGTTTTTAAGCTCATGAGTTATAACTTGTGACAAGCAAGGTCATTTCCCCCTTTCTCCCGGTGTTGATGGTTTACGTCCTCACTTGAATCAACCCGAGAGCGGCTTAAGCAAAATATAAATATAACTCACCATTCTCCTCCGCACAATGAAAATTTGATAAATCAGCTCAAACATTGGTTAGTGGTGAAACAAAGGAGAAAGAGGAATGTACTCGTTCCTCTAAAACCAGCCGCTCTCACAAGTATAAAAGCCTTTCTTGTTATGGGGGACTAGCTAGTGAAGTCATTGACGGAATTATGCATCTCTCAAAATTGTTTTTACTCTGTTTTTCAAAACCAAAAAGCTCTAGCATATGACTAATCCCTGCTTCCCTCAGCGAAGGGCCTCTCTTTTATTTATTGTTGAGTCAGTTTACCCACTTCCTCTATCTTCCACAAGCAAACTTACAGTGTTGATCTATGATGTTAGCGAATATCATATCTACATTGTGTCTTTTATGTCTCATGACAGTTGTTCATTTTTCTTATGTCAGTTCTAACTCTTCTATCATAAGAATACATCCTCGATGATTTGCAACTCGTGGAAAGATGACTTGATAGTTGAAGCATTTAAATGGATCTTTCTTAAAATATGGGCTGACAAGTATAAATGTTTCTTAAGCGAAGTCTCATTTGCCATTGCGTAATAAGTTTCAGTTTTACTTCACCTTAACATGTTATAGTTACATTACTTGTCTTCGAGAAGCTTTATCATAGAAAGGTTGCTGTTAAAAATGTATTTGTGTTTGGTGAGTAAATACTGATGCTTCATGTTCGTATTCTTTATTTGTCGACACTTCACTTCATAAACCTGTGGTCATGTTTACCGAGCTCAGTTTTCGCTTGGGGACAAGTGGAGTCTAAGCTTGCGGGAGTTTATACGTCCATTTTGCATCACTATTTTACATCATAATTTATCTTTATTCATTGATATATTTCATATTATGATGCAATACTTATCCGTCCTCTGGAGCCTAAGGACAACCCCGAATCGTTCAACCGGCTTCACGCCGTTCTTCCACGTCTACGGAGCCAAAGCAGTCGTGTCAACAAACATCGAGCACGACGCACCTCGAGTGGTCCTCTACATAGAAGAAGAAGCTAAGCAAGCCCGCGAAGATGGAGTCGATTTGCTCGAAGAAGCACGCGAGCTCACCGAGTCAAGGTCAACAATGTACCAACAACAACTCCGCAATTATCACAGCCGGCGGGTTCGGCCTGTCAACTTCCGTGAAGGAGACCTTTTGCTTCGGTTGATCCAAGACACCAAAAACATGCACAAGCTATCGTCACCCTAGGAAGGACCATTTATCGTATGCAAAGCGCTCATCAATGACGCCTACTACATGATCGACGCTCGCGAACACAAGAAGGATAAGATGGACAAGGAGGGCGAGGAGACAGAAAGGCCGTGGAACGCCTCCCTCCTGCACCATTTCTACACTTGAGAAAATATCGTGTATGTATCACATCTGTGCTATCAATAAAGAGTTGGAAATGATAAACAAGTTCACAATAAAATCTCTGCTGCAATATGCTTTAGTTCCCATTAACCGGCTGCTCCGGCAGCCGGCAAAATTTCCCTTCCACGGTCATATAACGTGCACAAGCGCCAAACGGCTAACTCTTCGAATTCGGTTAAGGCCGGCAAGAGAATAAGCTGGAGGAGGCTAGCATGTGAAAAATGTTCGAAGGAAAATAATGCCGGCTGACACACCCCGCTTTGCAAACTCGTCTAAGCCGGCAGTCGGCAACCTTTTCCTCTATTACGGACAACTAACATGCACGGCGCTAAACGGTTAACTCTTCCAATCCGGTTAAGGCCGGCAAGAGAACAAGCTGGAGGATGCCTGTACGAGAAAGACGTAAGAGCGGAATTCGCGGCCGGCTAGAAAAACTCTGGCCCGGTAACCCAGGCCTTAACGTCACAGTAGCGTGCGTGATCCCGCGTGGCGGTGAAGTGCACGCGAACGATAAAAGGAACGGTCACAGGCGAGTGGATAACCCCGCTCGTCGAAATAAAAGTCATTGCACGCCGGCAACCATGAGCTAACCATTCCCTCATCCATTTCATGAACAAAAACACCTCTCGCTGGCTACGGAGGCTCAAAATCCGAGTGCAAGACAACTCCTCACAAGGATGGTCACCAACAGTCGGCTTCCAGTCCGAAGACTCAAAGATCAAACATCAAACAGTATCCGACTCCAAGTTATGACCTAACGACCGGCCGCGGCCAGCCGGATCAGTTAAAGAAAAACAAGATACATCAAGGAGCATAAACAAAAAAGGGGCAGTCCACAGGCGGACACCCCCGCATACAGACACAGCCGGCTACAAGATCCTACTTAAGCCTAAGCCGGAGGCGGCGCCATATCGTCATCGCTCTCCTCCCACACCCGGAGGCAGAGGGAGCCATCAAACACCTTGACAAAGAAGACCCCATGCCGATGTTTCACCTTGAAGTGGAGGTTGAACGGCGGAGCCAGCAGGTAGAAGCTAGCAAAAGCCCTCCAGCCGCTGTAGAACTCCGTCGCCGACGAGCGTCGTTGCCCTCGCCACTGACGATAGCCCTGGCGCGCACCTCCCAGGGTCCTTGACGAGCTCCAACGCGGTGAAGAAGGAGGCGGAAAGGGCCATCGCCGTCCAGCGCATCCGCAACGGCCCGAGGAAGCCATTGAGTATGCCCGATCGGTTGATACAAGGTCAACACGAACTCAGGGATCGGAAACTCATCCCAGAAACCGCTGATGGGAGAGCCCGAACGAGCAGGAGAGAGACTCTCCCCATCCTCCTCCATCGCCACTTCGACATCTCCACTGCCTCCTCGGCCGTCGCCGCCGCGCCCGCCAGGATTAACGCGTGGGCATCATCCTTTTCCTTCAGTTTGTCGCTGTACACGGTCAAGGGGACGCAAACCGACAGCTGTTTCTGCAAGCCGGCAAGAGAAGTCGAATCGCTTGTCAAAAAAACCGATCATCCAACCGAAGAGCTAAAGAAAGGAAAAAGACCGAAGCAAAAAGCAGGGGAGGAGATTCTGACCCCTGGCAGCGTTGAGCTCCCTCTTAAGTGTAGAGATCTCCTTCGTGGCGTCACGAAGTGAGTACTCCACCGACGAGCGGAGCAGTGTGACGTCGTCGAGCTGCTCCTTCTCCCGTTTCTCCACCAGCACCGCAAGCGGGAAGGAACCACAATCATCCAACCTGACCGGCACCGGGCCAAAGTATGGCGGAGTACTCTCCAAGACAGCCTGGCGCGGGCCAGGAAGCGGAGTCGTCACCACGGCCACGACCTTGCTCTTGGCCGGCTCCATCAAGGCCAATGGAGGAATGGAGTAGGCGCCAACGCCAGTCCCCGCACGTGCCTGCGGAACCACCTCGGAGTCCTCCACGGCCATACCACTGTCGCCCCCAGGAATCAGAGGATCAAGGTCGGCAACGAGAGGCGCGGCACCCGACGGCACCGTGCAGCCCATCGCTACGTCCGCAGCCGGAGGCGGTTTCGCCGTCTGTGTCTCGGAATCCCCGTGGACCGGCCCAAGAATAGTCTCAGCCAGAGCGCCAGAGCTTGGCCCTCCAGCCTCAAGCGGCTCCCTGTTCAAAGGTGAAGTTGTCACTCAACCAAGCATACAGAAGACAAAAGTAAACGCCCCAAAAGAAGAGCTCACCCGTCACGCGTGCCCAGCGACACCGACTTCTTCCTCGCGCGCTTCGCGGAGGAAGCCGGCGTGCCGCCTGACGAATGCTTCACGCCAGCGACGGCTGATACGTCTCAAACGTATCTATAATTTTTTAGTGATACATGCTAGTTTTGTGATATTGTCACATGTTTTTACTGTCATTTATACCATTTTTATGCATTTTATCAGACTAACCTATTGACAAAATGCCAAGTGCCAGTTCCTTGTTTTTGTTGTTTTTGTGTTTCAGAAATTTACTTCTGAAAATATTCTCAGAATTGGACCAAAATTTACGGAGATTATTTTTACGCCAAGATGAAGACGGAGTCCGAAGGGCAGCCTCGGAGGCGACCCATAGGGCCCAGGAGGGCTGCTGCCGTGGCCTAGGGGGGACCCGCGGGTGGGACCCTCCCCTGCCCGCGGGGCACCTCCTCGGCTCCCTCCGACGCCTATAAAATCAGAAATAACCTAAAAACGTCAGGGCGGCGATTATTTTCCAGAAACTCGACCCCAACGCGCCATCACTGAAAACCCTAGTTTGGGGTCCAATCTGAATCTGATCCCGACACTCTGCCGGAGGGGAGATCGATCCCGGAGGGCTCTTCATCGTCATGCCTTCGTCCGGGATGATTTGTGAGTAGTCGCACCTTGTACTACGGGTCCATGGCAGTAGCTAGTTGGTAGTCTCTCTCTCTTGTGCTTCATGTCTTATGATCTTGTGAGGTGCCTAACATGATCAAGATCGTTTATTGTAATGCTATGTGATGTGTTTGCTGGGATCCGATGGATTATGAAGTTATGTTCAAATTGTGCATGATTCTTATATGAGTAATTTATGTTCTTGCATGCTCTCCGATGTGCGTAGTTACTTTGGCCAAGTGATTGTGTATCTCCAAGAGAGGGTATTTATGCTAGATAGTGGGTTCGTGCCCCCTTTTGTTCCTGGGCACGAGTGACAGAAACGTCTAAGGACAAGGGTGTGATGTTGCTACTAAGGGTAAAACAGCGGTGTTAATGTCTCTTTTGATATTAGTATTGCTTAATTCATGCACTTTACTTAATGCAATTGTTTGTTGCTTGTAAGTTAATACCGTTGGGTAACAGGCTGGATAGCGATCCCACGGTGGACGTTTTAGACAAAGACGCAGTTGGACTCAACGGTCTTTGTTCCTTGTCGTGATGCCTCCATAAATATTATCATGTCCTTTTTTTCATAGCTAAATTGGGGTTGTGTCATGATCTTGTCAATTGTCAAGCTGTAATTCGTTCACCCATCACATGCATATTTTATTTACTTGAGAGACTCCACTAGTGAACCCATGGCCCCCGGTCCATCTTTTTACATTGTTTATAACCTTATTTACTTGCTTTTAATCATCATTACTCCTCTGGTCACTTTTCATATTTTACCTATTTCATCATACAATTAACCACTTTGTTTTCTGCGAGACCGGAAAGATTGACAACTTTTCCGCCGTTGGGGGCAAATTATTTTGGTTGAGTGTGTGCAGGTCCACGTCTGTTGAAGGTCAAGCGCAAGAGATCTTCAACATTCACCTCGTTGTTGATTTCAAAGTCCTATTGGTTCGTTAAACGAGGGAAACTGCTACTAGATACAATTCCGCCTTCACTTGGGGCACCACCCAACTTATCAATATCTACCATCAAGCAGTTTTCTAGCGCCGTTGCCGGGGACTTTGGAGCTACAGTAAGGGGAGTCTCATACTATCAATATCTTTACTTTATTTTTGTCTTGCTTGCTTTATATCTCGTTTAGTTTAGTTTCCTATTTCAAAATTTTAAAACCCAAAAAATTAGTGTAGTCTTTATTCCTATCTTGTTATTTTATCTTTTCATTATGTCTTCTACTGAAAACTCCAAGTTATGTGAATTTACTAGCACTAATAACAATGATTTCATATGCTCTCCAATTGCTCCACCCGCTACTAAAGCGGAATTTTATGAAATTAAGCCTGTCTTGCTAAATCTTGTTATGAAAGAGCAATTTTCTGGTGCTAGTACTGATGATGCCGCCTCTTATTTAAATAACTTTGTTGAGTTATGTGATATGTAAAAGTATAAAGAGGTAGAAAGTGACATCATAAAACTGAAACTTTTTCCCTTTCTCTTTGAGAGGGAGAGCAAAAGAATGGTTATTGGCTTTGCCCCAGAGTTTCCTGAGCCTTCAACAAAGAGACAAGAACTACAACGACGATGCCTTCAACAAGGTAACGGCGCCATGAGACGCTGCCATCGTCCGTCGTGACCGAAGTCGGAGCATGATTTTCACCGGCAGTCGAATCCCGCCGCCTAAACACCGCCAGTCAGAGCAGAGCTCTAGTTGTAGCGCGCCATAGCCAGCACCGGAAACCTGGGCGCAATATCCCGCGATCCGCTGCACCCGTTTCCGCTGCCCGAAGCCGCCTCCTGACCATCAGCTCCGGTGGAGAGATGCTATCGTCGTGAATCCCGGGGCCGCACAACCAGGCGCATCGCATGGCCGCCGGAGCTGCGTAGCCGGACCAGCCCAAAGGACCAGAACTGATCGCCGCGCCGCCGATGCCACGAGAACGCCCGGTCATCGCTGTCTCGCCGCCCCACCTTTCTGGATCGGAGTGGGCGCCGCCCCTCCTCTCAGATCGGCGCCGAGGAGATCCCGCCGCCACCACGCCTCCGGGCTTTGCCCAGGCGACGCCACCGGTGGCGGCGAGAGACGAGGAAGGCATGGGTGGCCTCGTGAGAGAGGGAGGGGAGGGCGCTCCGGTGCGGCCCAGGCGCGGCCGCACGGGAGCGGAGGACAGCGAGAGGAGGAGATGCTTCTGAATGTAGTGCACAAGTAGTGCACTACGTGTAGGCGATGAACCCTTATTTATACATCAGGGTAGTGATGCACGGGTAGATGGTTGCAGGCCATGGACAGTAGGGAAATGCAAATAATCGAAATGCAAACAACCTTTCAATATATTTACACCAAATGGATACACACGAGCAAGGCCTAAAACAATGTTAGATCCTCATGCATGTATACAGTACTCAGTCATATCGTTCATTCATCAGGAGGGAAGGCATTGTATGTATCTGCAAGCAAGAGAGCATTAACTGCAACAAAGTACTTCTCTAGTTAAATAAATTTTTCCCAAAATTTTCATTACTCAAGTTTCATTCTCATTTAACAATAGTTTCGAGGAATTATGCATTATTCTCATTGAAACAACACCTCTGATAATATACAATTTACAATTTCTCTCACATATACTACTACACAAATACTATTTCTCTCATATACATTCTTCTTCTATTTTTTCATCATGGCAAGCATTCTCCTTCGCTCTTTCCAACTGCCTCCTATCCTCTGCTTTTTTAATTGGGGCATATGATTAGCTTTGCTATTTGTTGATGTGCTTCATGTTGCATACTAATGACGTGAGATCTTATCCGTCGGAATTCATGCTTTAAACATACTTAACTGATGATGCTTGTAAAATAAGAAATGAACATAACGTCAAGGAACTGGTATTCTTGAATTTCAGATCTCACTTATTTTTCTCTCTGAAGCATTGCAGTTGAGTACGGAATTTTACTTTTGGTGTTACTGCATATGCCAATTTTGCTTATTTGTTGGTTTCGCTTCCATGACGATTTGAAGGAGCAACAGAAACAAAGCACTGTCCCGACGCGCTCCACCGATTCCGCAACTACGCTTAGAGTGGTAAGCACCATGGTTTATCCCGTGAGCTGGGTTTTAGCGGATCGCTAAAAGTTTTTTTTCGTGATGCGACCCAACAGCGGGAATGACTCCGCCGATAGTGCGACATACGACGGTGGCGACGGAATCTACCAGTCCTCCTCTCCCCCGATCCATCTCTTGTGGGTTGTATCTAAATTATGATTGGGCTAGTAATATTTTTTGTCTATGTCCACGTGCAAAGTTTGTATGTTAGCTAAGTTACAACATCATTCTCTTTCTTCGTTAACTACCATACCACAACACAAAAATGCATATGAAAACATGTTAAGAAACTTGCACTGGCATAGACCTTATGAGTTATGAGTTATCAGAAAGCACAATGATATGCTAGATACCGGGGGCAGACATAACATAATAACACAGAGGTTTGACAAAACACTGGATCGAAAGCTGACTAATCACAATTTGATTTTGAATAGTCACCGTGAAGGGAGAAAACCCAAACGTGGAGAGATCAGTGCCGTCGACTTCTTCGGAGATTTAAGTAGGCCGTCACGTCTCCGGACTCTGGCAAACGCAGACGAAGATCCATTCGACTAAAATGTGCTCAATCGCATCTGCCGTGCACACCGTACGGCATCATATTGTTCGCACCTGCCATATAGTAGTATCTTCAAAAGGATTGAAAAATGATCACATCTCAACTGACCCACAACCGCTGCACCTAGAAAATCGAAACGACGTGCAAGCGAATTAAAGAAATACTTCAGAAATACGCGGCACGTTCCCACGATCATCCTGTCATATCCCATCCACCGCAGGTGTATAATGTAGTATCTTCCAATCTTTATCTGGGGGGCTGACTATCAGACTAATCTATACCTAACGCAAAAAATTACAAGTTTGACAAGAAAGCCACATGGTATGGTACGTTCTCCGAAACTTCTACGAAACGTGTAGAGATATGAAGTGGACTTCGTTTTTTTTTATTATTGACGACGTACGGCCGGACAAAAGATCCTCAGTCTCAGAACATCATCTCTGAAAACATTGCCAAATTTGCTACCAATACGTGAAACCCGGCCACGCCGCTGTTTGTGCCTGAGTCGCAGTACTCATTGTGTTCGGCGAATGCCTCAAAGTCAAAGGTAACTTTTGTTTCCAACTTATTGATTGAAATATCATGTTGTTGTTAAGTAGTGCATTTTAATTATGCAAATGATTTTTTCACATTGAATTGTATGTACCTATCAATTTGGTCGAAAATGACATATTGTCTCATGTTCTAAGCTTCATTTTGTTGCATATAATTTGGATGATGAGCCCTTGCATTACACTCGTGGATCACAACTGACGCAAGATTATGCATCACAAGAATTTCCACATATGACGGTGAGCGTATTTTGGGCGTCGAAGATGGTGAGGGTTATGTTGATCCGACTCCAGGTAGGTCGGTGAGAGTAGCTAATTTCATCAACAAGGAAGATGAGACCCTGTGCAATGTATGGAAAGTGATTGGGCCAGATGCACTCAGAATGAGCAACAAACCAACTTCTATTGAAAGCATATCTATGAGCAATACAAGCTCGTCCTACAAGATGGCAACCTATGACTTTGATGAACATATATGGTGTGCACTTGCGGCTAACTTGTTTTTTATATTTGTTTCTAAACATTCCTATGACTTTTGTTTCCAACTTATTTATTGAAATATCATGTTGTTGTTAAGTCATGCATTTTAATTATGCAAATGATTTTTTTACATTGAATTGTATGTACATATCAATTTGGCCGAAAATGGCATATTGTATCATGTTCTAAGCTTCATTTTGTTGCATACAATTTGGACGACGAACCCTTGCGTTACACTTGTAGATCACAACTGACACAAGATCGGTCTATTCCCAACACGGAGCGGACGTTTTCCCTAACCTAGCCGCCGCCACGAGCCAGGCGACTAAGGAGGCGATTTCCTTTCCATCGATCTTCACCGGCCAGGGCGCTAGTACCCTCTCCCTCCGGCCGCTGCTCCGGCGGCAGGAGGGAGGGGGGACCCGTTCCTCCGTTCTGTAATTAGGGTTTGGATTTGTATGTCATGGTGCGCCGTTGGGGTGGTGGGAGCGGCGTCCGGATGAATAAATCTGCCTCAATTCTAAATACGTGTCAAACGTATCTATAATTTTTGATTGATCCATGCTAGTTTTGTGATGTTGTCACATGTTTTTATTATCATATTAATCATTTTTATGCATTTTGTCGGACTAACCTATTGACAAGATGCCTAGTGCCATTTTTATGCATTTTGTCGGACTAACCTATTGACAAGATGCCTAGCCCCCCCTAGGACCCGCGGGTGGGGCCCGCCCCTGCCCCATGGGCACCGCCTCGGCCCCCTCCGACGTCTATAAAATCCCTTTTAACCTAAAAACGACGGGGCGACCATTATTTTCCAGAAAAGTCATCCCGAGGCGTTGTCAACTCAAACCCTAGTTCGGAGGTGATTCTGAAGCAGATCCCGGCACTCTGCCGGAGGGGAGATCGATCCCGGAGGGCTCTTCATCGCCATGCCTTCCTCCGGGATGATTTGTGAGTAGTCACACCTTGGACCTTGGGTCCATGGCAGTAACTAGATGGTAGTCTCTCTCTCTTGTGCTTCATGCCTTATGATCTCGTGAGCTGCCTAACATGATCAAGATCGATTATTTTAATGCTATGTGATGTGTTTGCCGGGATCCGATGGATTATAAAGTTATGATTAGATTGTGCATGATTCTTATATGTTGATTTATGTTCTTATATGCTCTTCGATATGCGTAGTTACTTTGGCTAAGTGATTGTGTGTATCTCCAAGAAAGAGTATTTATGCTAGATAGTGGGTTCATGCCCCCTTTTGTTCCTGGGCACGAGTGACGGAAACGTCTAAGGGCGAGGGTGTGCTGTTGCTACTAAGGATAAAACAGCGGTGTTAAAGTCTATTTTGATATTTAATATTGCTTACTTCATGCGCTTTACTTAATGCAAATATATGTTGCTTGTAACTTAATACCGATGGGTGACAGGCTGGATAGCGATCACACGGTGGACTTTTTAGACAAAGATGCAGTTGGACTCAACGGTCTTTGTTCATTGTCATGATGCCTAATTAAATATTATCATGTTCTCTTTGTCATAGCTAGATTAAGTTTGTGTTATAATCTTGTCAATTGCCCAGCTGTGATTTGTTTACCCATCATATGGATGTTCTGTTTACTCGAGAGACTCCACTAGTGAACCCATGGCCCCCGGTCCATCTTTTTACATTGATTGCAACATTTATTCATCACTTTTCACCATCATTACTCCTCTGGTCCATTTTCATAATTCATCTATTTTACTATACAATTAACCGCTTTGTTTTCTGCGAGACCGGAAAGATTGACAACCTTTCCGCCGTTGGGGGCAAAGTATTTTGGTTGAGTGTGTGCAGGTCCACGTCTGTTGAAGATTAAGCGCCAGAGATCTTCAACGTTCACTTTGTTGTTGATTTCAAGGTCCTACTGGTTCGATAAACCTCGGTTCGTTATCGAGGAAAAACTGTTGCTTGCTACATCTCCGCCTTCGCTTGGGGCACCACCCAACTCTTCATCAGTAGCAATCAGTTCCACTCCCACACCGGCGGTGTCCTTCATGGCGGCGTCACGGAGTTGTTGGCATCGTGTGTTAGCCGATCTTTCAGATCGGCAGTGTTAGGGTCCACGGATGGTGTTGGCGAGACGGTGGCGGTGACTCCATCAGGTGTGTCTCTCCTTCTGCTCTATCCCCGTGGCTGCGGCATTGTCTCCGACGTCATGGTGGAGCAAGGAGGTTTTGTCGTCTAGGAGTACGCGCATACGGTTGTCTACGCAGGTGACAGACGGAAGATTTTGCATCTTGTGATGGTTTTGTGGTTGGAGTCTGACAGTTCTGGTTTTCTCCTCCTCCGACGTAGTCGTCGTCGTGCAGGGGTGTCAGATCTGGAGTTCGATGGCGTGTCCGGGGACATGTTTCCCCGGTCTGATTCTTTTAACACGCCATCGAACTACTTTGGAGGTCCGGAAAGCTGCAGGTCAGCGATAGAGCCGCGTCGAGCTCAGATGAAGAGGTTATATGTATTCTTTCCCTTTGGCGGTCGCTTTGATGGTGTCGAAGGAGAGGGACAAGCGATGGTTTTCTGCATAGGGTTTCCTATCTTTTCAGTTTTGTAAGATCGTTGTTTACGTGCTGTGTAATTCGATCTTTATTCTATAAATAAGACACATATTTCCATGCAAAAAACAAAAACAAGATTATGCATCATAATAACTTCCACATATGACAGTGAGCATATTTTGGGCGTGGAAGATGGTGAGGGTTTTGTTGAACCGACTCCACGTAGGTCAGTGGGAGTAGCTAATTTCATCAACAAGGAAGATGAGACTTTACGCAATGCATGGAAAGTGATTGGGCCAGATGCAGTGAGAATGAGCAACGAAGCAACTTCTATTGAGAGTGTATCCATGAGCACTACAAGCTCGCCTACAAGGTGGAAACCAAGGACTTTGATGAACATATATGGTGTGCACTTGAGGATAAATTGTTTTTTTTTTATATTTTTTTCTATACATTAATCACCAATTGTACATGGGAAACCGAAGATGAAAGGTGGAAAGCAAGGCAAGAGCTTCACTTTGCACCATAGTTGGAAATCCTCGAGAATAATGAGAAATGGATGAATCGTCTATCCAATTTTGTGGTTGACACCGATGATGAACGCTCAGGTAGCCCTAATCCTCTCTCCACGATCACTAGATGGGAGGAAGAAAGAAAATGAGAAGATGGCGAAGGGAGGAGACAATGTGGGTTACAAAGAGTCATTGGACAACATGATATATCGGTTAAGAAGAACATTGCTTCTCTAAGAGGAGAGAGCTGAAAAACAAACGAATGGAGGAGATGAGGGAGGTCCAGGCGAGGAGAACCGCCGCTGAAGAGAAGCTTGATAAGATCTAGGTGAGGAAGATGGCTAACGAGAAAATGCTCAAGAAGTTAGAGAATAAACGAAAGATCATGTTCGTGGAGCTAAATGATCTTGATGCCAAGGACCGAGCTTATTATGAGTTGTACCGCGACCAAATCTTGTTGTCGAGAGCGTTTGTGGACCCAATGGTGGCATGGGATGCAATGACGGTGATGCCAATGGAGGCGGTGATGCCATTTGAGAGAGAGTTGTATCAATTGGTGGTGGTGTTCTACTCATCTTGATGAACTTTTGTTTTGTGCGTATGATGTACTTTGCATACGGTTCCATGCTTTAAGTTGAAGTTGAATTTTAAATACTACGAATTTGAAAATGTTCCTATTTATGTTCGGCATAATGATAAATTGTTCTAATTATCACATGTAGAAATTTTAGTCGATGCAAATGATGTATGCGGTTTGTAGGAGAGAAATAGCAGAGAAGAAATGCTCAGAATATGGCTATCCACTTTCGGGTACCCAGTTTGGGGTATTCTACGAGGAAATTACAGATAACACCAATGTTTGGTGTCAATGTTGCGCAAAACACAGAAACAAAACAGGTTTTGCAGCAGACCCAGTTTTTAGGGTAATACGTTGACCTAGTCCAAACAGATGATTTAGAGGCTTAACATGATATCTAATATGTGGGTCCATATGTTTATAAGTATATCATAATGATACGACAGTTAAAAAATGACAGCATATGTATAAAAGTTACACAAAAACATAATAAAATATGTTTTATAGCTGAACTCAAATTTTTGGATAATATGCCTAGCCCAAATTGATGATTTAGCACGCTTAACAACGTATCTGGCACGTGGACGTGTATTTCTATATGTATACCTTAATTGTATGGAAAATAAAAAACATGCAAAAGTATAAAATATAGATATTATGTATGTACAACATGTGCATATAAGATAGAGATACAAAATGTTTTTTATTTGCATAATCTCTATGTTTTCTACCTTTATGCCGTCATTTTTATTTTTTTTTATAATTTTGATATATGTATAAATATACGGACCCACATATTAGATACGCCGTTAAGCCTCTAAATCCTCTATTTGGGCTAGATGCAACGTATTACCCGAAAAGTTGGGGTCTGCTGCAAAACATGCTTTGTTTCTGTGTTTTGTGCAACTTTGACACCAAACGCTGCAATTTCCTCATATTCTACGAAAGCGGATTTTTTTCTTCTTCTTGACTATCCAAATCTTCTCTTTTCAATTAACAAAACCGGCTTTGAATAGCTCAGATGGTTACCTTCCTTGTGACGGAATCAGTCCACTTAGATTTAAGTGTTAGATTTGGCATAGGTGTTCCATTCATCTGTATATATATATGTAATAGTACATGATTGAATCGGCGTAGTTTTTCTTAGTGGTACGCGTCCGTCAACAACGAGACACCTATGACAACCTCACCAACTTAAAATCAGCCCGGCTCGGTCTCCAGAGTGCTTACGGGGGTTAAGCTGCGTGCTCATTCATAAATTTGCGATGGTGGGTAACTAAATTTTGCCGATGCCTCTAGAGATGTTCTTATTGCGTGCACACGTACTCCACAGTCCCAGCCCTGGCCGCAGTACGCGTCTCAATCGAACCGGCACCCACAAGGCCACCACCACTGCTGTTCCTTGAAATGACCTGCCGAATGAATCGCAACGTTCGTTCCCATCCTATCCGCAGCTCGCTAGAGACACGAACGTGCACCATACCGGCTTCACCATACTGGCTGTGGCTCCCAACTTCCACGGGGACCGCGAGAGCGAGACAAGGACAGATCGAGCTCGCGGCCGCGGGCAAGACGACAGACACGCTCGCCCATCCCGCTCCAGTGGCTCCGATCGTGGCCAATCCCGGCTACACGTACGCGCGCGCAGGTGGGGAAGAAGGAGAAAAACGTAGCGTGATTTTCCCGCCGCATTAACGCCGGATCACATCAGCGTTGCCCTGACCCGTGATCACGGCAAGTCCACGAACAGATCCCGTGGCCATGGGTCCATCCATCGACGCTCCAGCCTCCTGAGCCGTGGATCGAACCAACGACACCCCGACCGACGTGGGGCGAAGACGTTGCGCCTGCTCTGGTTGCGAAAGTGTCTTTGTCCCCAGCGGCACCGGTGATCCTGCTATTTTTTTTTAATTACGAACTTCAAAACTTTTTGAAAAAAATCACAGATAGAGTTAATGGTGTATCTCCGTGTAATAGACTTTCGTTACTTTTTATAAAGAAAGCAACGATCACCATACAACCATCAATACAAATGTAGCTAGGCAGCATCACACACATCCAAAGAAAAGAAAAGAAAAATAAAAGAAAATGAAGACATAGGCGGATCGACTAAAATACGGTGACCCGCGACCGCTGCGCCCTCCGAATAAGTACCACCACGCTCCTAGCCCAGAACCATAGAGTACCAAGCAACACCTTGAAAAAGAGAGCCGCTGCTGCCCGGACCAACACACTGGCCCTAGGGTTTTCCCCGTACACAGGAAGCTGACGGAGGGTAGCCACGACGCCCTTCAGGAAGGGAAGATGCCACCCACAGGCGACACCGCATCGGTACCGACCGAGCCGACAAGGATTTCTCCCGAAAAAACTTTGTACGTAATCCCGAACGATCCGTAGCATAGAAACCCGCGAGATCAAAGCCTCGCCACCACCAGATACATCGCCCGCCATCATGCACCACCACGGATACGAAGCCACCATCATAGTCGCACCGACGCTAGCTTCGCGAGGTCTGCAGGATGGAGGCGAGGAGTAACTTGAGCCTGGGTCAGCAGTACCGCGCCCGCGCGGGAGGGAACTACTGAAAGTGAATGGTTGCCCCCATGTGTGGTTTTGGTAATTAATTACAATCTCTATGGACTAATGTTTGTATTTAGCTATATTTTTAGGAGTGTCCATTTGCGTTGCTTGATCTCCATTTGTTGGAGTCAAGGCTAAGGAAAGAAAAGTATGTGTTGATCAAGGCTAAGTGCATGTTGATCAACACTCAAGTCCAAGTGAAGATATGCCAAAGGTGTGCTTCTCCCATCTTGGTGTATAGGGGAGCATCTTGTGAATCTTCACCAAGCGAATCACAAACAAGAAAGGTGGTGCGTCTTAAGGAGATGAAGATCGTCTTCATCGACCTCAAGTGGATTAATGCACAAGGCAAAGGTATGATCTTGATAAGTTTTCTATTTTATCGGTCTCATGATGTTAGTTGAGAGACCGGGTTATATGATAGATAACCGTACTATCAAGAGGGGCTCTCGACCGAGTATCTTGATCGTATCGTTCATGGAGAGCTCAAACCTTTGCATCCTTATTATTATCTTTATTGGTTCTTATTTGGCTCTTATCGTGGTGTGGTCTTGGTTCTTGTCGTGCTTGTCATGACAAGGCTAAGTTCACCGAAAACGGTTTTCATATGCGTCTTCTATTGCGGTTTCGGTATTGGAGATTTTGCCGGTTCAACCGTGCGGAAGATTTATCTCTTCCACTTGTTTGTAAAATCTCCATTGCTTGTTTGCCTTTTCCAAGGGTAGCTTTTG
This sequence comes from Puccinellia tenuiflora, assembly GCA_012064385.1. Lineage (NCBI taxonomy): Eukaryota > Viridiplantae > Streptophyta > Magnoliopsida > Poales > Poaceae > Puccinellia > Puccinellia tenuiflora. The sequence goes on along the minus strand of QRDG01000473.1, from coordinate 6,059,296 downwards.
TCGTCCTTCCAAGAAAATTGGTTTTACTTCCTTCGGACTTCATTTGCAAAAGATACGGCATTTCCGGTTTGCGAAATAGAGGTTGATCCTTTACCTTTTGGTTTTTAAAATATCTTGTTGGACTACGATGTTTCTCTGCATAATCTTGTTGTGCTCATTTTGACGATTCCAACGAGTCCAGGATTATCGAAAACGGAGTTCATTTGTAAAAGTTATGGGGTTCTGGTTTTACTGTTTGGATCTGGTCCGGATATGGTCCGGAGTCTCCGGCCCCAAAGGACCCGGAGTCTCCGGTCCCCTGTTTTTCGCTGCTGAACGTCTTTTTGTGGTGCGCTACTGTATTGGGGTCCGGAGGTATCCCGGAGATGGTACGGAGTCTCCGGCCCACCGGAGTCTCCGGCCCAAAGGACCCGGAATCTCCGGCCTCAAGCTTTTTCTCAGCCCTTGCATCTTTGTGGTGCGGTACTGGATAGGGGTCCGGAGCATCCCCGAAGAGTGTCCGGTACACCGGAGTCTCCGGCCTGCGCAGGCTGTGACGTCTAGTTTTTGGGGGAGGCTATAAATAGCCTGCTCACTTACTCACTCTCTCCTCCATTGTTGCAAACCTTGTGAGCTTGATTCCTCTCAATCCCTCCAATGATTCTTGCCCAAACTTAGGGATTCAAGAGAGGAGATCTAGATCTACCATTCCACCAATCCATTCCTCCTCTAAGTGAGGGGAACTTAGTGGATCTAGTTCTTGGAGTTCTTTTGTGGTTCTCCTCTTTGTTCTTCCTCTCTTATTCCCTCCAAACCTTTTGTTGCTTAGTGGGAATTTGAGAGTGAAGGATTTGACTACTTAGTGTAGTCTTGCCTTTTGCATTAGTTGCATCGGTTTGGTCTCCCCACGGTGATACGTGAGATCGAAGTTGAAAAGCTTGTTACTCTTGGGTGCATTGTGTACCCTAGACGGTTGGTGTGCCGCGAAGACTTCAAGTTGTGAAGCTTCGGCAAGATTTGGGAGCTCGCAATTGAGTTGTGGGTGTGTGCCCCAAGAACGGTGTAAGGGCTCCAGATTCCGCCTTGAAGGATTCCTATAGTGGAAGGTGAACCAAACCCTTGGGTGCGGTTCATCGGAGAATAGGGTGAGGCCTTTGTGGCATCTTGAGTAGGCCTCTTGTGGCGAGCTCACACCCCTCCAACGAGACGTACTCCCTTAACAAGAAGGAACTCGGGAATACATCCTCGTACGTCTCCGCATGCCTCGGTTATTTCTATACCCGAGCTTTTTACTTATGCAATTTACATTGTGATAGCCTTCGTGCTTGAAGTTTTATATATTGTTATCACCTTGTTGCTTGTTGTTGGTGCACATAGGTGAACCTAGCATTTTAGGTTGTTGGCTTGTTAATTTAAACACATAGTTTTATTCTGCAATTATCAAGCCTTAAACCGGAAAAGTTTTAAACGCCTATTCACCCCCCCTCTAGGCGACATCTCGCATAGTTTGTTCTTTCAACTACCTCCATCGCCGGAGCGACGGTCAATCGGACGCGGTCGCAGAGCACAACGGTCCCCTTCAGGTCCGGTCATGCTACCGGTCCTAATGGGGTCAGGCCGGTCCCAGATCGAGCCCGTCAAGCCCGCCGCCACGCTGCAATAGGCCGGCCGATGTCGCTACTAAACCCCTACTCGTTCTTCACTCCTACCATCTATAGAGCGCGCGGCTCGCCAGGCCAGCCCGTCCCAACCTAGACGGGGCCCGGTGCGGGTAAGAAACGGCCACCACCATCGGCACCGCCCGAGCCTTGCTCGGTGGCCCTCACCGGCGGCGACGGGAGGAGAGAGGAAGGGGGAGGGGACCGGAGGGAAGGGGCGGGGAGCCCGCGCTGACCGCCGTGGGGGTTGCGCGGTCGCGGGGGAGAGAGGGTGTTTCGGGAGAGAGGGGGTCGATCCTCTTGTGGAAATCTTCGTCCCTGGTGTATTTCTTAATCGTGCAAAAAAAAACTGTAAATAATAAATCTGTTGAAATTTGGGGATTTGGAAAATGCTGCTCTGACGTAATTTCTTGTTATTTTTGTTGGGAATATGCCCTAGAGGCAATAATAAAATGGTTTATTAGCATATTCATGTTTATGATAATAGTTTATTCTCCATGCTATAATTGTATTAACCGGAAACATAATACATGTGTGGAATATAAACAACAGGTGTCCCTAGTAAGCCTCTACCGGACTAGTTCGTTAGTCAAGAGATGGTTAGAGTTTCCTAACCATGGACTTGTTATAGTCACTTGATAACGGAGTCATATCATTAGGAGTAATGATGTGATGGACAAGACCCGATAATAAAGAGTTGCAATTGATCGTGTCACACAAGTTTCATTGCCAACACTTTTAGTATGCCAAGTATAGTTTCCTTAGACCATGAGATTATGTCACTCCCGTTTACCGGAGGAATGCTTTGTGGACATCAAACGTCACTTCGTAACTGGGTGATTATAAAGGTGGCTTTCAGGTATCTCCGATGGTATTTGTTGGGTGACATGAATCAAGACTGTGATTTGTCCTTCCTTGTGACGGAAAAGATATCTCTGGGCCCTCTCGGTAATATAGCATCAGAAAGGTTGCAACCATGTGATTAAGTGTTAATCACGGAGATCCTATATTATGGACGAGTAAAGAGAATTTGCCAGGTAACGAGATGAAACTAGATATGGAGATATCGACGATCATATCTCGGGCAAATTAAATATCGGTGAGACAAAGGGAATCATATATGAGATTAAGAATCTCTGGCATCGTGGTTCAATTGATAAGGAACTTCGTTGAATATGTAGGAGTCAATATGGGCATCCCGGTCCCGCTATTGATTATTGATATGATCATGTCTGCATGTTCTCGAACCCGTAGGGTCACACACTTAACGCTCCGATGTAGCTAGGGTTTAGCGATGAGATGTTTTGATGGTATGAACGAATGGTGATTCGGAGTCTCGGATGGGATCCTAGACGTCACGAGGAGTTCCGGAAGAGTCCGGAGAATAAGATTCATATAAGGAAAGTGGTTTCCGGAGGTATCGGAAAAGTTCCGAGAATTTTCCGGCAGAGTACCGGAATATTCTAGAAGGTTCTAGAGGAGTCTAGAAGTGGGGCCATAGGAGTATGGGGCCCACGTGGCATGAAGGGGTGGTGGACTGGCCTAAAGGGCCAGCCGCACCACCTGCCCCAAAGGGGCCCATGCGGGCTGAAAGGCCCAAGTGGGGGGCGGCCAAAACCCTAGGGGGCTGGCTTGGGGGCCAAGCCTCCCCAGCCGCCGGCCCTAAGAGGGAAAGGGGCGCAGCCCCCCTGGCCACCTATATAAGGAGGGGCTGGGGGAGGGCTGCCGCACCCCTGGAGCTCCCTCCTGCCCTAGCCGCCGCACCCCCCCCCTGCCGCACCACCTCCCCTTGGCGCCACCCCTCCCCGTAGGGCTGCCGCCATCTACTCCACCATAGATGCTGCACCACCCCTAGCCGTAGGGCTGCTGCACCATGCCCTCCTCTCCCTCTCCTCTTGCTTGGCTTGGCGAAGCCCTGCTCGTGGAGACTACACCATCAACGCCACCACAACCGTCGTGGTGCCGAGATCCATATAGCCATCTCCACCTTGCTTGCGGGATCAAGAAGGCGGAGATCTACATCGAGCCGTACGTGTGGATATCGCGGAGGTGCTGCCCGTTGTGGCACTTCATCGGATTGGATCATCGAGGAAATACATCTGCTCGCGACTAGATGAGTCTAGTTGCGGGGATCGACTAGCCAACCCCTGCACCGACAAAACGCGTTTGTTCGATCTTCAAGGGTAAGAGATTGGATCTCACCTTCGCTACCTTCGTCTAATAGATCTAGATCCTTGGGGTTTCTTCCGCTTGTTTCGTAGGAAAAATTTTGTTTTTTATGCAACGACCCCTTCAGTGGTATCAGAGCCTAGATCTATTCGTAGATGTTGGTGCGATTAGAACACAAGTGTTGTGGGCGTTGATATTTTATGTTGCTACCTTCTCGCGTGCACTTTGCGTCTTTGCGGTATTGTGAGATGAAGCGGCCCGGACCAACCTTACTCGTCCACGCACGAGAGACCGGTTCCACGACTGACATGCAACNAGGCTCGAGAGGCTGGGCGGCGGGGCTCCAGTCTTCGCGGAGCGCCCGCTGCTCCAGGACCCATCCGACGGTCGGGACGGCGCCGTGGTAGGCTGGTCAAGCGCCGGCGATGGCGAGGCGCTGGACCTGGAGCTCCGCCTCTAGCTAGCGTCGCCTGCTATCTTGCAAAGGTATTACTCTACTTCATTTCGTGGTAAATACAAACATATGATAACATATATGTCGCGTTAATACCCAGTTTAACCAACTGTACATGTGATTGATCTCTATGCAGGCGTCGTCGAGCAGCCGCAGAAATTAATCCGTGGCATCCGCTATTGTACCTAAGAGTGTGGTTTCATCAAGTTAATATTACGACGAGTGTAGTAGTACTATCTTGTCGTATGAATGAACCGCTTCCCTGTTCTTGATTTGTTGTAGCATCACGCGAGCGGTGCGTACACGTATACGATCGATGGACCGCGCGCTCAAGTTTTATGTCGCTGTATATGTGCTTAATTTGGTAAAGCTGACGGGCCACTTGTTCTGCCTAGCTACCTGTCACTACCCATTTGATTTGAGGAGCATACTCCGTACGATGTACATAGTACGCGACAAAAGAAATGTACAGTGGACTCTGGAGGCTAGCTAGCGTTGCCGTGGTGCATGGACTGGGCTGTGGGGTAACTCCCATGGCATACCGTGTGCCACGTCAGAGGGAGCACAGCGTGTGTGCGATGTGTAGTAAGATAACTGGGCTCATGTCGAGAACCAACTTGGTGGTGGTGCGATGGTTAAGAGGGTGGTTCTACCCCCAGTCCATCATAGTTCAAACCCCCAATCTTGGCACTGGTGTTTCTCATTATAAGCGAAATATTCTTTAGTGGGAGGCGACGTTCCCGTCGACAGCGAGGCCAGTGGCGGAGCTTCACTAAAATAATAGAGGGGGCCAAGAGAGAATAACTAAGATCTGAGGGCTAATCTATAAAAAAATCTCATATATATGGTGAAAAAATGCTAAATGTGAGTAGTAGTATGTAAAAAATTATAACTAGGGGGGGCCATGGCCCACCTTGGCCACAACTAAGCTCCGCCCCTGAGCGAGGCGTCTGTGGTGACTTCGTCAATCTCAAGATCTGACCCGCCGGCTCAGTATCTCGGAGGTGCTCATAGGGTAGGGTGTACATGTTTGCATTTATAAGGGTGAGTGTATGCGCGTGTATGTGGTCGTTTGTGTTGTACTGTGTTTAGCAAAAAAACTAGGCTCGGGTCTAATAAAACCAATAAGCTCCACCGTTTCTGGCAGAATAAAAATTCATTTGCTGGGAGGGCACTGGATCGGGCGGGACGATGTGATCCAACAGCCCTTCGATCACCCCATGTACTCATATGCTTCACGCCAACACTACATCATCCGTCCCCGTCCTAATCACTCTTACCGTCTCAATGTGTACCTAATCACCATTTAGAATTTGACTTTCCATTATATCCACACAACATGTTATTTTGATAGTTACATCATTAGAGTGAATCATCACTTTTTTCATAACAAGTTGATGGATGGCATAACATTTAAAGTAATGAATTGATGGATGATGTAACAATGTTCTGACATAATGAATGTTTGAAAGTTTTTGTTATCCACATATGTTGCATATTCAATAAAGTTATGAAGCTTAGTGTTGCTAAGGTAGCATTATGATTGGTACACTCAATAGTTAACAAGTTCAGTGTAAAAAAAAGGAAGTGAATAAAAAATTTGTTGCTGATACTGGAACCAAAGATCTAATGCAGGCAACCGTTAACCACTAGCACATGATAGCAAACTGAACAGAGGATCATATTGTTAAGGCTTAGATTATGCAGACAATTTGTAGTATATCTTTCTCGACTGGTCCCTAGCAAAAACAACTTGAGATGGCCAATGCCGATGACCAGAGCGTCGATCTAGACGCTCAGGATTGGCTGTCATACATGAGGTGACTTTGTGGTCACCGACATGTGGGCCATCTACGTGTGGGATCCACATGTAGTGACCGAAAGTCACCAAACGCTATGACAACGAACCTGAGCCCCGATCTACAGAGGTACCTCAACGTCATGGACCATGGAATTCAGCTTGGCACATCATATTTCGGGCGCCAACATGAAAAAATATAAACGACCTTGCACGTGGCGTCGAGTTGTGCAACTTTAAGATGGTTATCGCTGGTCAAAAGGGTCAGATATTGCTAATTTTTCTGAGAGGGGATTTTTTGCTAGTTCTTGTTGGAGTCAGTGCCCTAGAGTTGGACTCGATAAAGCCGACTCGGCAGATGTATCTATAGTTATGTATGTCCATGACCTATGCATCTCAGACATGACACTAAATGTGTGATTCGATTGTGGAACCATGTTAGTAATACGATACTTTTATTCTAAGTATTCTTAGTCAATGGAGTTATATGGATACTAACTCTAGACTAATGTGTTAAGTCGATTGATGACTCAGTTCCACTAGACATTGGCATAGAGATGCCGACCCACTAAAGGAGTTTAGCGAGTTGGACTGAGCCATTACGAGCCCCAGCGAGTATAGCGTCCCGACCCCAGAACTATACAGTGGAACGTTATGTAACCGGTCATGCTACATAATCGAGGGTTACTGGGTTTACCAATCCCAGGCCAAAACTCATTAGCAGGTGTGCTCGCAATGGATCATCGGCACACAACACCTCGATCATGCAACAAGCTCAGACATCGCTTCAATGTATAGTAAAGAGACCGAGACTTGTGGAACAACTGGCACATTGCATGATTCTACGACACAAAAACATATAGCAAACACATATAACCAGAAGATTACAAATATTACACATCAAAATGTCACAGACCATCAATTAAACAAGCGGAAGCGGTTAGTGTTGTCTAACAACAAGAAGCAAATATATGTCCTAAGAGGCCTACAATAAACATCACCCAAGCCAGCTTGTTCCACGGTCCCAAGCTGCCACCTGGGAACCCCAGACTAGTAATCAACGTCAACGAAGAACCCACCTAGCTGCTTGGTGTCGTCCTCCTCTGAAATACAAATATAAAGGCAGCAAAGAGAGACTGAGTACGATGTACTCGCAAGTTTAGTAGGGCGATATAGGCCCAATGACTAACGGAGGCTCTAAGATGTATAAGTAGCTATTTTGCATAAAGCTAGTTTTCCATTTAAAAGATATAAAGGACACAAGGCATCGTCTATGCAGAATATTTTTCATAAAGGGGATAAGAGGGTAACATTTCATCTTCGGTTCTCGGCGAACCTACTTGTAGCCAAACCCACTCATCTCCACCAAGGCACCCCCTTGAATCACCCTCGAGGAAATGAACCTTTATCACATGTTGATTATGCAACCTTTAGCTGCCATATTAATTAGCTTAAAATTATCTATGAACTAATCCGCATTTCCCAAGAGTTGTCCATAACCATGGACACGGCTTTTCGAAAAGATTAACCCTGCAGGGGTGTACTAATTTACCCATCGGTACAGTTCGGTTCACCTAATTGGCCCTCTTCCGGGGAAGGCCGGCGAGTGGGTGCGGTTAGACCTTTACATTGCATGAGGCTTACTCAAGGACCATCAGTGTGCGGAAGGATAGGTTCAGCGCTCCCAGCGCCCTGCCCCGCGGCCACATCCTAAACACCACCATCCTTGTTCCTTTTTCCACCCACACACTCACGCGCAAATGGAAATAGCAAACTAAAGGACCCTTGACAAGCCCCTCACAACTTATTCGGTCACAGGGGAGTCCATATGTCCCACCTTTGGCAGCACGCTCGGTACTTGGTTCTAGCTAAAAGCACTCTCAGCCTAGGCGGCAAGAATGAGGCAAAACACCATCCCCGATGGCAACTCATTCAAGCCTTTAAGCAAATTATTAAGTACCACACACATCCTCCACATTGTCCGATCATTCCCTCAATTTCATAAATCATGGAAATAAACAACGGACAGCTAAGCATTTAACTGAGCATGGCTAAGCATATAACAACAATATATTATTGTCTCAGGCCAACACATCATCTCTAGGGTTCATAGGTAGGGATACATGTGACTGGCTCGAGAAAACATGCATTCATAGGATACTCTATGTCTTGACCAAAGATGACATTTGAATCGCATGCAATAATATGGTGGACAAAATAATTTGATAAAATCATAGGATGCTAGATGCCAAGAAGGTTAGGTTATCTCTTGCCTTTCTGCTGGGGCGTGTAGTACGGCTCGTCAGAGTGGATAGGGGTGACCTCAACTCCGGAATCTATCGATACCCAAAAAATAACACAAAGAACAAATAAATCACACGAGGACAAGTGCAATGCTCAATCACATGATGACATGTCAATTTCATGCAAGGATATCATGATATAATTTAAGTAGCAACATTAAATGGGGAGCCAAATAATTAGTGCAATTATTTGGAAACTACCCCATATTTATCTTAGTGACCACCTTCTTCATAAATTATTAATTTACTAGAGAAGTGGCTCAATATACATGAATATTACATGATTAGATAGAGTTTGTTCTTCCGATCATTTTGGTACCTCATTTGTAATTTTTGGAGCACCGAGGAATATATAGCGAATTAAATAATTAATTGAATATAAATCTTTTAACCAATTTATGTAAACATCAAATAAATATTTGTGATCATGATGTAAAATTAGCATGGTTCAATAGCATTTGACATATTGATCACATTGATATTTTATTCCTAATTTTTGGATAAATATTTAATAAGTTATGAAATTTCCCAATTTGATATTATTTAACCCATTTTAGGGATTCTTAAATAAACAACAAGAATATAAGTCCAAAAGACAAATTTAATGATTCCAAGTTGTAGGGTTTGTTTTCCTGCTTAAATTGATATTTGGTTTGTCAAATTGGTTCCCCAATTAAAAAGATATCAATTATTTAAAACCCCTTTTATTTTCCAAAAAGGGAAAAGTAAAAGCAGACAGGCCGGCCTCACATCCGGCCAGGCCGGGCCCAAGGCCGGGGGGCAGCCCGAAGAGGCCGGCCTTTGGCCAGCCTTTGGCCGGCCCAGGCTGGGGGCTAGGCCGGGGCTGTGGCCGAAGGGTCCGGCCTTCTGGCCGGCCCAGTGCGAGCCCAGGCCGGGGCGAGGCCGGGCAGTTGCCCGAGCCAGCCGGCCTTGTGGCCGGTCAGGCCGGGGCCCGAGGCCGGGCGCGCAGCGCCGGCGGGAAACGGTGGCGACGAACGGCACCGGCGGCGGGAGAGGAAGAGGGGGCGCGGGTGATGGCTAGCAAGCACTCATGCCTCACCTTGAGCTCGGAGGGGTGACCGGCGCGGTGAGGGCGGTCGGATTCGGCGGGAATCATCTCCGGCGTGCGGCGGCAGCGGTGGACGAAGTCGACGATGCACACGTCGTCACCGGGCCTCCCGGTTCGATTCTCGGGGAGGGAAGGAAAAGGAGCTCGAGGCGAAGCTCCCCTTGCTCTTCGATTTGTGCGGGGAGGCGAGTAGCGGCGGCGCGGTGGCGACGGGCACGAAAATGGAGCTCGGCCATGGTGCGCGCGTGAGGAGGGAGAGAGGGAGCAGGTGAGCAAGCAGGTGAGGAGGAGGAGCAGGTGGGGGGGTCCTCCTTGATCCCTCAGGGCAGCAGGTCGAGCGGGGGCAGGGCGGCATGGGCGGGCACGGCCGCGGCATGGCGCCAGTGCGCCATGGTGCAAAGTGAGAAGAGAGGGGAGAGAGAGACTGACAGTGGGGCCCACTGTCAGTGATTTAAACTTTTCTGGATTTCTTTTAAAAACAGCAGACTTCAGTGATTTAAATGAGGCACCAGGACAATTTTGTAAAATGTTCAAAAATTCATATAAGCTCCAATTGACATTTAGAACCTCCACAAAAAGTTTGGGCTTCAAATAAAATGTTTAGGTTCACAATTATTTGTATTGTTTCAAAATGTCATTTTTGATAAATTGCAAAATACCTTTATTTGAAGCACTTAAGTATTTCCAAAAATAAAAAAAATAGTCATGGAGGATCTCACAATAATATTGAAGCTCCCCATGATTTTAGTTTGAATTTTTGGAATAATGTTTAACTTGGTTTCAAAATAGTAGTTGAATTTCACCAAATTTGGATTCTCATATTCTTTTCTTATTTGACAATATTTAGAAATTGAGAATTAGTTATAAAAGCAAAGTTGGAACTTCCTAAAAAATTTGGAAGTTCATTTAGTTTGTTGACATGTTGAGTAATGGTCTTTGGTTTGAATGTTGGGAAGTTTGCCTCCTCATTTTAATAGCTTGCATATGTTGTTTGTTGGAAATAGCAAATGCATATGGATGCTATGATGCAAACATGGAAAAAAAAGTGGAAAAATTCTTCGTATTTTTCAATACCAAGTTGGGGCTGTTACAATTCTACCCCCCTTACAGGAATCTCGTCCCGAGATTCTAGGCTTGAGTGAAGAAGGCGGGGTATTCCTGACGAAGGCTAGTTTCTCGCTCCCATGTGGCTTCTTCCTCGGAATGGTTGGACCATTGAACTTTTAGGAACTTGATAGACTTGTTGTGGGTTTTCCTCTCCGCTTCATCCAAGATGCGGATAGGATGCTCGCGATAGGTCAAGTCCTCTTGAATGTCCAATGCCTCATGATCAACCCCACGGATTGGATCCTTAAAGCAACGACGGAGTTTGGAGACATGGAACACATCATGCACATCCGGGAAGTTGGAAGGCAACTCAAGTTGATAGGAGAGATCTCCTCGCTTGGCTAGGACGGTGAAAGGGCCAACATATAGCGAGGTGCCAATTTTCCCTTGATCCCGAAGCGACGAACGCCTCGGAGAGGAGAGACTCGAAGGTAGGCCTTGTCACCAATTTCATAGTGGACCTCTTGATGGTGCTTGTCATAATAGCTTTTCTGCCGGGATTGTGCAGCCTTGAGATTTTCCTGAATGATATGGACCTTTTCCTCGGCCTCATTGATCACATCAGGACCGAGGAGTGGCCTCTCCCTGGTTTCAGACCAATTGAGAGGAGTTCGACATTTTCTCCCATATAGAACCTCAAAGGGAGTCATTTGCAAGCTGGCTTGATAGCTATTGTTGTATGAGAACTCGGCGAGAGGGAGGTACTTTTCCCAACCCTTGCCGAAGGAGATGACACAAGCCCGAAGCATGTCCTCAAGAACTTGGTTTACTCTTTCAGTTTGACCGTCGGTTTGAGGATGATAGGCGGTGCTGAAGTTGAGACGGGTTCCAAGAGCCGTTTGGAAACTTTGCCAAAATTTGGACACAAATAAGCTTCCACGGTCGGAGATGATCCTCAAGGGAACCCCGTGCAAGGGAACAATCCGGGCCATATATAGCTCCGCCAATTTAACGGAGTTGATATCCTCTCGAACCGGAAGGAAATGGGCGACTTTGGATAGATGATCAATGACTACCCAAATAGCATTGTTACCCTTTTGTGATCTTGGAAAGCCGGTGATAAAATCCATACCAACTTCATCCCATTTCCACTCGGGAATGGCTATGGGGCGAAGGGTACCGGCTGGTCTTTGATGTTCAGCCTTCACTCGGCGACAGACGTCGCATTCAGCAACATATTTGGCAATTTCCCGCTTCATCTGGGTCCACCAAAATTTGGAACGGAGGTCTTGGTACATCTTTGTGCTACCGGGATGGATGAATATCGAAGATTCATGGGCTTCTTGGAGTATCAACTCCTTGGTAATTCCCGTCTTGGGAACCACAAGACGGTTCCCAAAATAGACCACACCGGAATCATCAACGGAGAAACACTTGGCCTTCCCACTTGCAATATTCTTCTTGATCTTGCGGATGCCAGCATCATGTTGCTGGGCGGCCTTGATTTCATCCTCAAGGGTGGATTTGATCTCGAGGTTAGCTAGATAACCGGAGGGAACAATCTCCAGATTCAACCTAGCAAATTCCTCGTGGAGAGCCGGTTGTGCCTTTTCCACCATCACGGTGTTGCAATAGGCCTTACGACTCAAAGCATCGGCCACGACATTGGCCTTACTGGGTTGATAGTTGAGAGTCACATCATAGTCTTTTATCAATTCCAGCCATCTCCTCTGCCTCAAGTTCAGATCCGGCTGGGTGAAGAGATATTTTAGGCTTTGATGGTCGGAGTAGATCTCGCAACGGTTGCCCAATAGATAGGGCCTCCATTGCTTCAGAGCATGTACCACAGCGACAAGCTCCAAATCATGAGTTGGATAATTTTGCTCATGTGGTTTGAGTTGATGGGAGGCATAGGCGACCACATGGCCTTCTTGCATCAAAACACAACCCAAGCCTTGGAGTGAGGCATCACAATAGACGACAAAGTCTTTGTCCGTGTCGGGAAGGACAAGCACCGGAGTGGTGGTGAGCTTGACCTTGAGAGTTTGGAAACTTTCTTCAGCCTTGTCTGACCACACAAATTGTTTATTCTTCTTGAGGAGGTCAGTCAATGCCTTGGCTATTTTGGAAAAGCCCTCGATGAATCGATGGTAATAACCCGCCAATCCAAGGAAGCTTCGGATATCTTTGGCGGACTTGGGAGTTGGCCAATCCAGGATTGCCTGAATCTTGTCAGGTATCACCGCTACTCCAGCAGCTGACACCACATGACCGAGAAAGATGAGCTCCTTTAGCCAAAACTCACACTTGGAGAACTTGGCATAGAGACGGTGATCACGGAGCTTAGTCAAGACTAGTCGAAGATGCTCAGCATGTTCGTCTTCGGTTTTGGAGTAGACAAGAATGTCATCGATGTAAATAATGACAAACTTATCGAGGTACTCGTGGAAGATGGAGTTCATCAGCCTCATGAATGTAGCCGGAGCATTTGTGAGGACGAAGGACATGACAGTGTACTCATATAACCCATAGCGGGTAGTGAATGCCATCTTTGGAATATCCTCCTTTCGGATCTTTATCTGATGGTAGCCTGACCTCAGATCCATTTTGGAGAACACAGTTGCACCAGCTAGCTGATCGAACAAGTCAGTTATTCGGGGAATTGGATACTTGTTCTTAATGGTCACCGCATTTAGAGGGCAGTAATCAACAACTAGACGTGGAACATTTGTATCCCTCTTCTTGACAAAGATGACCGGGCAGCCCCAAGGTGAGCTACTCGGTCGGATGAATTCTTTTTCTAGCAGCTCATCAAGTTGCTTCTTTAATTCAGATAGCTCTTCCATTGGCATGCGGTAGGGCCTTTTGGAAACTGGGGCGGTTCCCGGAACCAACTCAATCATAAACTCCACGCTGCGATCAGATGGCATGCCGGGCAATTCCTCCGGAAAAACATTAGGGAAATCACACACCACTGCAACTTCATGCATTTCTGGCGGGGTGGTTCCTTCTAGGAAACACAAGCTGATCTCCGGTGAGAGTGGAGTGGCGGCGGAGGGAATTGCGGACGAGGGTGACCAATAACTCACCAGCCCGACGGTTGGATGGATTACTGTGACAGACTTGGAAGCACAGTCCAGGTTGGCCTGGTATTTCACTAGCCAATCCATCCCCAGAATTACATCTAGCCCATCTGACTTCAGTGCTATCAGCTGGAACGGGAAAGACCAATAGCCTATGGTAATCTGAACCTCGGAAGTAACCCACTTGGTTTGCCAACGAGACCCTGGTGTTTTAACCACTAGTGGGGAATCCATGTTCTCAAACGGTATTTGATGGTTGTGTGCAAATGCTATTGATATGAACGAATGCGATGCTCCAGAATCAAACAAGACTGAAGCAGGGTAATCATTGATTTGAAGCGTACCCATGAGAACTCCGGGGTCCTCCTCAATGCCTTCAGCCGAGACGTGGTTCAGGCGGCCACGGCTGACGGTGGTAGCCTTGGCGGCTGGGGTAGAGGGTGCTGGTGCAGGTGCTGCGGGAGCTGGTGCCTTCTGGGGGCACTCCCTGGAGTAGTGCCCCGGCTGGCCACAAGCGAAGCAAGTGAGCCCCGGTGGTGCAGGCAGTCGAGGTCGAAAACCGCCTCCAGCCGCACCCAAGGTCGAAGTAGCTGGGCGAGGCGGAGGTGGCAAGTACCCGGTGGACTTCGGCGCGGAAGGTGCCTTGGGCACAACGCTGAAGGGCACAAACACCCGGCGCTTCTTGCCCTCAGAAGAAGAGGAGCTCTGGTTGTCAGTGGAAGCTGGCCTCTTGGAAGCCTCCAACTCCTTCCTAGCTTGATCCATGGTGAGAGCCTGGTTGTAGAGCTCCTGGTAGGAGGTGAACTTGAAAGGTAGGAGCTCGTAGCGGAGACGAGGTGCGAGCCCCTTGCGGAAGAGGTATTGCTTGTCTTCGTCATTCGTCACGTCCCGAGGGGCGTAACGGGAGAGGTGGTTGAACTCCCGTCCGTAGGACTGGACGTCCATTCGTCCCTGGGTCAAGTCCAGGAACTCCCTCCTCTTGAGCTCCAGGATGGGCTTGGGGATGTACGCCGCACGGAAAACAGCGCGGAACTCCTCCCAGGTGACGACATGGCCCGCGGCAACCATTGCCATGTGGCTCTCCCACCCGGAGCCGGCGGCTCCATCCAGCAGGTAGGTGGAGAAGTTGACATGTTCCGCCGCCGGAACGTGAGAGCGGCCAACTTGCGCTCTAAAGCCCGAAGCCAATCATCCGCATCAAGCGGCTCCTTAGCTTCAGAGAAAGTGGGAGGTTGGGACCGCAAGAACTGGTTGAGAGTGGTGCAGTCCGTGTTCCTCTATGCACCCTGCCGCACCAACTGCGCAAGTAGATTCTCGTTGCGCACGCGGCCCTCTTCAATAATCATCAGAACCTCCGCCATAGTGGGTGGCGGCGGTGGATCAGGATTGCTCTGTTCACCACGACGGGTAGGAGCCATTCTGAAGAATTGGAACAATGACATAGTTAGTAAACACCTTCGACAGATAGGATAGATCATTAAGGTGCTTCCAGATATAGATATTGAAGATGGCAAACACTAAGAAAGATTTAGACAACCACGGTGACATAACGTCATCGCGGCGATATTACACGGATATAACGGACTCGAGACATAACTGGACGATAGAAACCCAACCCCGTGAACCTAAGCATTGTCACCAAGCTCAAAACAAATAGAGGTAAGAATCAGAGTAGAGCGAGTTGGATGAGGAGTAAAAAAAATCCTAAGAAGGTTTTCACAGCTCATTTTTAGGTCAAAATAATTTTCAACTAGACTCGACATCGACCAATAGAAAGGGTTTCCTACAGGCAGTCCTGCTCTGATACCAACTTGTAGCGCCCCGACCCCAGAACTATACAGTGGAACGTTGTGTAACCGGTCATGCTACACAATCGAGGGTTACTGGGTTTACCAATCCCAGGCCAAAACTCATTGGCAGGTGTGCTCGGAATGGATCATCGGCACACAACACCTCGATCATGCCATAAGCTCTGACATCGCTTCCATGTATAGTAAAGAGACCGAGACTTGTGGAACAACTGCCACATTGCATGACTCTACGACACAAAAACATATAGCAACTCATATAACGAGAAGATTACAAATATTACACATCAAAATGTCACAGACCATCAATTCAACAAGCGGAAGCGGTTAGTGTTGTCTAACAACAAGAAGAAAATATATGGCCTAAGAGGCCTACAATAAACATCACCCAAGCCAGCTTGTTCCACGGTCCCAAGCTGCCACCTGGGAACCCCAGACTAGTAGTCGACGTCAACGAAGAACCCACCTAGCTGCTCGGTGTCGTCCTCCTCTGAAATACAAATATAAAGGCAGCAAAGAGAGACTGAGTATGATGTACTCGCAAGTTTAGTAGGGCGATATAGGCCCAATGACTGACGGAGGCTCTAAGCTGTATAAGTAGCTATTTTGCATAAATCTAGTTTTCCATTTAAAAGATATAAAGGACACAAGGCATCGTCTATTCAGAATATTTTTCATAAAGGGGATAAGAGGGTAACATTTCATCTTCGGTTCTCGGCGAACCTACTTGTAGCCAAACCCACTCATCTCCACCAAGGCACCCCCTCGAATCACCCTCAAGGAATTGAACCTTTGTCACACGTTGATTATGGAACCTTTAGCTGCCATATCAATTAGGTTAAAGTTATCTATGAGCTAATCCGCCTTTCCCAAGAGTTGTCCATAACCGTGGACACGACTTTTCGAAAAGATTAACCCTGCAGGGGTGTACTGATTTACCCATCGGTACCGTCCGGCTCACCTAATTGTCCCTCTTCCGGGGAAGGCCGGCGAGTGGGCGCGGTTAGACCTTTACATTGCATGAGGCTTACTCAAGGACCATCAGTGTGCGGAAGGACAGGTTCAGCGCTCCCAGCGCCCTGCCCCGCGGCCACGTCCTAAACATCACCATCCTCGTTCCTTTTTCCACCCACACACTCACGCGCAAATGGAAATAGCAAACTAGAGGACCCTTGACAAGCCCCTCACAACTTATTCGGTCACAAGGGAGTCCATATGTCCCCACCTTTGGCAGCACGCTCGGTTCTTGGTTCTAGCTAAAACACTCTTAGACTAGGCGGCAAGAATGAGGCAAAACACCATCCCCGATGGCAACTCATTCAAGCCTTTAAGCAAATTATTAAGTACCACACACATCCTCCACATTGTCCGATCATTCCATCAATTTCATAAATCATGGAAATAAACAACGGACAGCTAAGCATTCAACTGAGCATGGCTAAGCATATAACAACAATATATTATTGTCTCAGGCCAACACATCATCTCTAGGGTTCATAGGTAGGGATACATGTGACTGGCTCGGGAAAACATGCATTCATAGTATACTCTATGTCTTGACCAAAGATGACATTTGAATCGCATGCAATAATATGGTGGACAAGATAATTTGATAAAATCATAGGATGCTAGATGCCAAGAAGGTTAGGTTATCTCTTGCCTTGCTGTTGGGGCGTGTAGTACGGCTCGTCGGAGTGGATAGGGGTGACCTCAACTCCGGAATCTATCGATACCCAAAAAATAACACAAAGAACAAATAAATCACACGAGGACAAGTGCAATGCTCAATCACATGATGACATGTCAATTTCATGCAAGGATATCATGATATAATTTAAATAGCAACATTAAATGGGGAGCCAAATAATTAGTGCAATTATTTGGAAACTAACCCATATTTATCTTAGTGACCACCTTCTTCATAAATTAGTAATTTACTAGAGAAGTGGCTAAATATGCATGAATATGACATGATTAGATAGAGTTTGTTCTTCCGATCATTTTGGTACCTCATTTGTAATTTTCGGAGCACCGAGGAATATATAGCGAATTAAATAATTAATTGAATATAAATCTTTTAACCAATTTATGTAAACATCGAATAAATATTTGTGATCATGATGTAAAATTAGCATGGTTCAATAGCATTTTACATATTGATCACATTGATATTTTATTCCTAATTTTTGGATAAATATTTAATAAGTTATGAAATTTCCCAATTTGATATTATTTAACCCATTTTAGGGATTCTTAAATAAACGACAAGAATATAAGTCCAAAAGACAAATTTAATGATTCCAAGTTGTAGGGTTTATTTTCCTGCTTAAATTGATATTTGGTTTGTCAAATTTGGTTCCCCAATTAAAAAGATATCAATTATTTAAAACCCCTTTTAGTTTCCAAAAAGGAAAAAGTAAAAAAAGCAGACAGGCCGGCCTCACATCCGGCCAGGCCGGGCTCAAGGCCGGGGGGCAGCCCGAAGAGGCCGGCCTTTGGCCAGCCTTTGGCTGGCCCAGGCTGGGGGCTAGGCCGGGGCTGTGGCCGAAGGGTCCGGCCTTCTGGCCGGCCCAGTGCGAGCCCAGGCCGGGGCGAGGCCGGGCAGCTGCCCGAGCCAGCCGGCCTTGTGGCCGGTCAGGCCGGGCGCGCAGCGCCGGCGGGAAACGGCGGCGATGAACGGCACCGGTGGCGGGAGAGGAAGAGGGGGCGTGGGAGATGGCTAGCAAGCACTCATGCCTCACCTTGAGCTCGGAGGGCTGACCGGCGCGGTGAGGGGCGGTCGGATTCGGCGGGAATCATCTCCGGCGTGCGGCGGCAGCGGTGGACGAAGTCGACGAAGCACGCGTCGTCACCGGGCCTCCCGGTTCGACTCTCGGGGAGGGAAGGAAAAGGAGCTCGAGGGGAAGCTCCCCCTGCTCTGTGATTTGTGCGGGCAGGCGAGTAGCGGCGGCGCGGCGGCGACGGGCACGAAAAAGGAGCTCGGCCATGGTGCGCGCGTGAGGAGGGAGAGAGGGAGCAGGTGAGCAAGCAGGTGAGGAGGAGGAGCAGGTGGTGGGGTCCTCCTTGATCCCTCAGGGCAGCAGGTCGAGCGGGGGCAGGGCGGCATGGGCGGGCACGGCCGTGGCATGGCGCCGGTGCCCCATGGCGCACAGTGAGAAGAGAGGGGAGAGAGAGAGAGACTGATAGTGGGGCCCACTGTCAGTGATTTAACTTTTCTGGATTTCTTTTAAAAACAGCAGACTTCAGTGATTTAAATGAGGCACCAGGACATTTTTCTAAAATGTGCAAAAATTCATATAAGCTCCAATTGACATTTAGAACCTCCACAAAAAGTTTGGGCTTCAAATAAAATGTTTAGCTTCACAATTATTTGTATTGTTTCAATATGTCATTTTTGATAAATTGCAAAATACCTTTATTTGAAGCACTTAAGTATTTCCAAAAATAAAGAAAATATTCATGGAGGATCTCACAATAATATTGAAGCTCCCCATGATTTTAGTTTGAATTTTTGGAATGTTTAACTTGGTTTCAAAATAGTAGTTGAATTGCACCAAATTTGGATTCTCATATTCTTTTCTTATTTGACAATATTTAGAAATTGAGAATTGGTTATAAAAGCAAAGTTGGAACTTCCTAAACAATTTGGAAGTTCATTTAGTTTGTTGACATGTTGAGTAATGGTCTTTGGTTTGAATGTTGGGAAGTTTGCCTCCTCATTTTAATAGCTTGCATATGTTGTTTGTTGGAAATAGCAAATGCATATGGATGCTATGATGCAAACATGGAAACAAAAAGTGGAAAAATTCTTCGTATATTTCAATACCAAGTTGGGGCTGTTACAGCGAGAGCAAGTTGTTAGTGGCATGTCTCGGCAATGTGTATATCACAATCCTTAGACCTGAGATCCTCGGATGATTCGAGTAGTGGATGGACCGGCTTAGTTTATGTCAAACGTTGTCTATAACAGGATAGTCATAAAGGCAATGTTGGGCCCAACTCGTGAAGCAAGCTACATGAAGTTGTTTACCAAGACAGGATTTGCCCCTCCGAGTCGGAGAGATGTTCTTTAGCGCCACTTGGGTGACTTGATTCAGAAAGTATGGTCATGCGACTTGGCTAAGAGTAAGCCGGGTGGATTAGGCTTGGAATCAATGGCAAAAGACGAGTAGAGAGTTGAGCTATTAAAGGGGTGACTAGCTCTCACCCATATCTCCAACAAGGTGCATCGTGAGGCAAAGGAAATAGACCTGTGGACGTTGAAGATGAATGTGATGGATGAGTTTACGTCTTTTGGGAGCTGGCATGCTTTGCTAGAAGCCACTATCAACTATCAGTTTGAGACCGACAGCTCGTGGGGACGGGTAGGCCAAAGAAGTTTGGCGACTCGAAGCCATGCCGGGAAGTCGGAGGAGTAGCTCAATCTTGATGTGTCCTTCTGAACGTAAACCTGTAGGGTAACACAGTTAAGAGGAAGCCGGCCGGAAGGAATTTTGACTGAAACTAATGCCATCGAGTAAGACTTGAGTCGGCACAAGGACAAATGAAAGTCTAGGTTTTCTAGCTTCTGCTGGTCCACGTCCTAACCATAGGACCATCCCATAGTAGCCTTGCTCCTCCATCTGCGGCTAGCGACCCCCAGTGCCACATCACCACATCCAAACGGCATCGCCACCGTCGCTAAAATGTCTCCCCCTGCTCACCAGCCTTCTCTCTAAATTCATGAAGCACGATTGCATCTCTAACTTCCAGTAACCCTTTCGGTGAGGTAAACAGGCTTGGTTCTGCCTATGTCGTCGTTCTTACATCTTCTATGGTTCCACGTCAGAACTCTAGTGTCTTTAGCAAAGGTTGCAGGTTCTCTACTCAGCGTCGACGGCGAGCCGATCGATAAGAAGAAGTGAATGGTGATACGAATCAAAAAGGCTGGAATCACTAGAGAATTAAGATTTTAAGGTAACCGTGCTCCATCTATGTTGAAAACTTGAAAAAAAAGTCAATGACTAGCTTTCAACAAACCTACGTCCCCATCTACTCTCTTCGTTTTATTTTACTTGACTCTTAATTGGATGTATCTTGATGTATTTTACATCTAGATTCATTAATTTAAGAGTCAAATAAAATGAAACGGAGGGAGTAGTAAATATCCAGTGCACCATCTACCGCTCGAGAATTAACATTTTGCGTACCAAACTGCTCTCCATTCGTCACCGGAACCATTGGTCCTCTTTGATCGCAATGTTCACAGGTTAACAATAATTAAATAATTACTTATACGGCAGTGGCGACAGACATGTAATCATAAAAGTGTACGTTATGTTTGGGCAACCGAGTTCAGCTATACCCGACTTTTCACTTCCCTTTTGTTCTCTAGCAAATCAAGTTCCGTGCTATCTCGTGATTCTCATCGATCACTTTGATTAGCTTGAACTATTTTGAAGTTGTGTGGGCTTGATACTTTCATACTTTGGACAAAGAATCAATAAGTGGTTTGCATATCTTTGAAAAGGAAATGTCTAGGACAAAAACCTCTATATATACAGTTGACACCATCTGCGCGCGTGGTGCGGCGTCGTACGATGACAGATGTGGCGCCACGGGACCTGTCGCCCATGGTCGGCAACTGGAGAGACAGCTGACATGTACTCAGGTCCCTAGCCGGCCGGTTCTCAGAAATGCAATGGTTCTTGGCGTTTTCTGCGCGCGTAGGTTATTGGCCGATGAAGGTTAACTGAATGTCGAAGCATACCCAAAACTGTAGTGAATTCGTCCCCCCGGGGGGGGGGGGGGGGGATCATATGGCACCAAAAGCCGTGACTTAGTCGTCTAATCAATAAATTTAACAGCTCTTCTGTTAACATTAAAAAAAATCGATAATCTCTTTCGATCGAGATCACTAAGTTAAACAAACAAAACCAAATTAGCTAGCAAAGAAAATCTGAGACCGGAGATATGCCGATAAAGTTATATCCATCTTAGAACCTAGCACAAAGAGCATCTCTAGCGACGCCCCACTATATGTCCGAACTGCACTAAGTGCATCTCCTCCGGTGTCTTCAATATATGACCCGGCCGCTCTAAATATTGTGTTGTTTGGAGGCGTTTTGGCACATGTTCGGACCGATGGGACCGGTTTACCGGTGGCACCACCAAACCAACCGGTCATTTTTTTCTTAAACAAACTCTTATTAAAATATATCTCCAAATTTACACGGACCGTAATAAAATTTCAACCAAAAACGTCGACTCGCGCATGGCCCTCTCGTGTAGATCAACCTCGGACAGGAAAACCAGGCTCCGGCTTGACAGATGGCCACCCATGTGTGACGCACATATGGTGACATCCATGCCCGGCCACAACACCGCCTCAACTACTCCCGCTTGGGCTCGCGCATGGCCGACACAGGGCCCTCTCTAGCAAGCCATGGCCAAAAAGTGGACTTTGTAGGCAGGACGCGTGACATCGTGCTCTTCCGTGGAGGGGGTGTTCCACCACCTCGGATGCCTCTGCATACATAGAGGACCATCGATCCTTCGCCAACAAAACCTCCCATCATCGGACAAATTCGGCATGCCAGGGGATGCTGTAACCAGTGGCTCGGGATCGGTAGCCCAACGTCGCGAGGATACCTTCGGCGGTGAACTCCCACACCTTTTCGCCAAGGTTAGAATGTATCGGCCGGAGCCGTCGACGTGGCTTTAGTCGGCCTTCCAATTGTTGTGTGACATGGTGGTGGTAGTGGCTCATGCGGAGGCTAGGCGGCAGTGGTGGTGTGGGGACTATGTGACGGCCACTACAACAAAACAGACCAATATAGTCGGTTTTCGGCCATAGGCTACTGTCAGTTTCCCTATCCAACTCAAACAAATCATTTCTAATAATCCGGTCTCTTGGGGTCAGTTTTTGAAACCGACTCGAAAAAAGATCCTTCAATTGGTTTTCGCAAATAATCGACTCTAATAATACAAGTCTTGAAGTCTAGCGCAATAATTAATCACCTAAAAGACCGGAGTCGGTTAGGATATAAAACCGACAAGGGAAATTTGGGCTATTCGAATGTGTCCGAACGGCAGAATATGGAGTTGGTCTTAAAGAACAAACTGTATCCGCCCTTCAGGGTTGGTCAAATTTGAAAACGGACTCAACAAATTCGTACGTACGGTTAGGATTTTTTCGGGTACACTGGATTTCTCGATCCTGGCTGTCGTTTCTCCAATCTTCTTGTGATCCTAGACAAATCGGTCGTATAGACCTTGAAGCTGCCACTAGAGGATATCCACATGCAGCCTCCAATGACATGTTGAGATATTTCCCCGTTCCGGAGAAAAAACCACGTCTTCTGCTTCCTAGTCTTCCCCATCCTCCGAGTCGGATGAGAGCACCCAAAAGTGGCCTCCAACGACGGGAGATCTCTTGCCGTTGTCCTCAAAATGCTCATCGGCTGGTGCGCCGGTACTCTCCAACAACGGCACCCCGATCGCCTCCCTCGTCGTCTCCATCGATGCAGCGATCTCCCCCTCCCTCCCTCCCTCCCTTATGTTGTAGATTTAGTAGTTCAAGGGTGTTCCTTCTGGTGTCATCGATCCATCCTCTCATCATCGCATTTGTATTCTTTTACTCAGATAGATTAATGAAATGAAAAGATCGTGCAGTCACATATGACCACGCGCGCCACACTCTCGCAGGACCACATGTGCACACATCAGTACTTGCTTTACAGGGAGCATAAGTACGACAGAGACGCGCGGGTGTCCATACGATGATCGATGATTTGAGTTTTGAGAATAATCAAGAGCACGTCAATTTAATCACACTGAAACAAGGAACATAGTACTACAGCTAGCTAGGATTCTCTATTAATTGCTTGGTCGTTTTGGTTGCAGCCAATAGCGTCGTGGCAAGGGAAAGCAACACGGCACAGGCTTACACTGGTCAATGGGCGATGGAACGACGGTGTTTGTCCGTACGAGAAAAAGACAGACGGTGTCGGGACTCATCATATCACCGGTGCAGCGACGACCAATAATCGACGCGCCCGGCCTTGTGCGTGTACAACAAGGACATGCACCTCAACTGAAGCCTCTACGAGCGAAATTGATATAATCGGATGAGTTGACTGTTTGGCATGGACCGGCGTGTGTTTCAAGAGGATGATGCGGCGATGCGTTCTTCGGTGCTTGCTTTTCGATGAAGTTGGAGTCGCTGACTCGATGATTCGGTGGGCAAACTTGCCGACGGCGATGGTAGTTAGATTGGCTGTGTGTCCTCTCAAGGCTGCCGTGTCGGTTTGCAAGAGTGCTTGTACCGGTTTCGTCTGGTTTTTCACTAATTAACTAGACGGCTATCTTCTTCTTAATTACTTGATATAAGACTAGCACAAATGCCAACGAGATATGGTTGGAAAAGATGACGAGATAAGAGAAATCAACACGGTTTGCTCCATTTGACCGAGCTCAACGTAACTCCAAGGTTCATCAGAATTTTTCCTATGATGACAACAAAATAAAACAACAGGGCTAGAAGAAATAAATCAAAAAAATAAACATATGATTATTGTGCTAACAAAATGTTTAGTTCCTGCAAATAAAGAACATCAAAAGGACATTGATTGATCGAAAACGCGTCTCCTCGCGTCGCCCTCTCCAGGCGACCGGGGGGCCAAACCCTAGCTCCCAGCCGCCGCCACCCTCCTCCCCTCTCCTCCCTCGCCGTCCCCGGAGGGGGCTGCCGGACAAAGTGCCTCGCGCCGCCGGTGAAGGGGGCGGCGGGGATCCGGCGCGTGCGGCCCGTGCTGCAGTCTTGGAGGAAACTACAGCTCCGGGTCTTCCTTGTCCTCGCGTGGCTGCGACGTCCCTCGCCGGCCGCCTCCCGCCCCGGCGAGCTCTCCTCCCACCGTGCGCGTCCCCGTGCGCCGCTGCATCGATGCGGTCTGGGCGCGGCAGCTTTGCCGTCGAGGGCTGCCCGGGCCCGATCTGGTCGCCAGATGGGCTTGGCGGGGCGAGCTTCCCCCACTCCGAGCGCGTCCCCGTGCGCCGCCGCGCCATTGCGGTGGTGGGCGCGGCAGCCTTGCCGATGCGGGATGCCCAGGCCCGATCTGGTCGCCAAATGGGCTTGGCGGGCTGCCCCGCGTCGCTTGTTGCCGTCTGCCCCTGGTGGCCGGCGGTGTGCTGGCCCTTCTGGCCGGTGCTGCGCCCTTGTGGTTGCGAGGGTGTCTACCTCTTTACTCGGCCACCATCCTGCAGCGGAGTGTCGTTGGGGGTGGCTGGTACCATGGCTTTGCAGATGGCGGCCATGGTGGCGACGCGCTCCCTACGTGGGGGGCCGTCGTGGCTGGGTGCTGAGCCTCCTCCGTCTTGCCATCGGTGTCAGAGGACGCTGTTCCTTCTGTACTGGTGTGCCCCATGGTTCTGCAGATGGCGGCCATGGGTACGGTCTTCTATCCGTTGCGAGGCGAACCGTCGCGGCGGCGGTGGTAGCTGCTCCTTGCCGGTTGCTAGGCCCTTGCGTCGGGTCCTGGTCGAAGCTCTATGGTGTGTCAGGCATGGGTGTTCTTCGCTCGTGCTCTCGGCTAGCCCACCCTTCGGGTATATCGGACCCAGGTGGGGTTGGGGTTGCCCTCGGTGGTGCTACGCCTTTCGCCGACTACGGCGATGACCCCCACGCTGCGGTGAGGGTTTCTCGGACGCCCTTCGACCTCAGCCGGTGACACACAGGTGTCGTGGTGTCGTCTCAGCCACGCGCAACCCTTCGGCCACACCCCCGACACAGGTGGTGTCGGCGCGCTGTGTGGTCTCGGATGCGTGTTGTTTGATTACGTCGATGGTGCAGTGTCGTTGCTGGGTCTCCGCTGTCATGTCCGGCGGACTTCCCATTGTGCTCGCAGAGCTTGGCTCGTGATGAGTTCTTCATCAATCAACTGTCTCTGAGGATTCTCGGAGTAACCCCCTCTCTTGTGTGTTGTTGGTGTGCATTCTTTTCTTTTTGTTCTCTTCTCTTGTACCCCCTTGTAAAATCTGGTTCATTTGAACCTATCTTGTAGGGGCTGCAAAGCCTCAAGGCAACCTTTGGAATATATTCAGGTGGGGATTAACCCCCCCCCCCCCCCCCCCCCCGCGGTGAAAATTCAAAAAAAAAAGGAAATTGATTCATCCAACTGACGTTGGATATTAAAGCACTAATCTGGAACTGTCATAGCATGCGGCAACAATATTAATTAAACAGATCAATTCCTCCAGAAGAAAAGCTTTGACCAGAACAATGTCAATCTCTATATGTATTAACTTAAGGAGATAGCAGCGAGTTGGATCAAGTACAAATTGAATGATTAGCTAAGAGCATGTATTCTTACCAATTTGAGGATCAATCAAAAGAAACAAAATGTGTAACTGACTTCTGCATTCTAAATCGAATATTGCTACATGAGGGTGATGCGATATTCAGTGGTTTAAATGGAGTTTATCAATCACAACAGATCTCTAGCAAGGGTCTATGTAATTAAAATATATATCTTATAGCACCGTCAAAATCAGAATTGCTTTACTTAAATGTTGCTACGGTAACAAATCCAAGAACATCCCAGAAGGTTGTTATGATCCGGGCACTCTGCCATCTCTCACCAAAGGGATATGTCGCTTTGAAATAGACCTGCAAGGAAGCCACGATAAGATGACAAGTTCTATAACTCAAGTCTCCCAAAAAAATTTAGGTGAATTAAGCCATCTTGTGTGCTCGCTAGCAGGCCATACAGTAAAATTTGTATCACCACGTCATGAAATATTTGGCAGAAAATGCTGAAAAAGGATGCAAGTATTAGAGGCTCATAAATTTGTACATGTTCCGCTAGTCTATTAACATATGAACCACATGCATGTGTTGGATCAAAATCGAATGATATTCATTCATATATTCATGTCATGTATTGGCATCTGATGGTGTCCCTCTAGTCACACTCTTTTGCACTGACATATAGCTAATTTCCCCTTTCAAACATAATTACTAAGGATTAGACAATTTTATAGTAGCATTCGGACTAATGGGATAGAATCATACACTCTAAAGATGAACCAAGCAAACCTTAACTAATTTAGCAAAGTGAAAATATCTGTTATTGATTCACTGCCTCCAAGAAGCTTAGCTGGATGAGACTCTATAGGAACACCCTGAAACATCAAGCATATGGTGACATGTTAATGTTATACACGCACCTCTTCTTACCTTGTGTCCGCATCATCTGCATCTTGATACTGGGGCAGGCCGCCTTGGCGACGGCACGCACGCGTTTGAACTTACCGTGTATTTGAAAATTCTGCTACAAGATACACATATATAGTTGTGGAGACAAAAAAAATATTATTCAGGACGTTTATTCACGACTAATTCAGAATTTGGCATTAGCTTTAGCATGTAATGCAAGTGCAGAGTATAATGACTGCATGCTACCTGTAGCTAGTTGTGAGATCGTTCAGTTCATGCCTCTGAATTTACTGCCGGCTCTTGTTTGCAGGTCGGTGATTCGTCCAGGTCGGACCGTAGCTGCACAGTGAGCCTATACTGCGGCGATTGCACAACCGCCGGTAGGAAACAACAGTCCTGCATCACAGACCTAGCCATCCAACCCACCTCCACCGTAATATCTTGCATCCCCTTCACTCGTTGTAGTGCTCTGTAGCTTGTTTTGAGCAGTTCCTCATCCAAAATGGGGATGAACCCCAACCACCAAAACTTCTAAAAAATCTGGGTCACGCTAGTGGCAGTTGGTGGGGACGAACCGGGGGCTGCGTCGGATGTCGAGGATGGGCAGGGTCGTTGCCAGCCGCGCGGGATGCAGAGGATGGGCGCGCCGCCGGCCGCGCAGGATGCAGGTGATGAAATCGCCGGCATACACGCGGGGTGGAGGGAATGGGGGAGCCTCCGCCGGCCACGCGGGATGCGGGGAGAGGCTCTGGAAGGAGGTGCCACGGCGTGCAGCCGCATTTCCTACAGCGCGTACCGGACGCCGTCCATGTCGCCCGCCACCGCGAGCTAAGTGATGTTGGCCTCACGGCCCGCGCCCGGGTCAGGAGAGGGCCCGGATTGCTCAGCGTTCGCCTCACACACCCCATTCACCGGAGCACCTCGGGATGGAAGGAGGGGGGGGGGGCTGCAGCTCGGGGGACGAACGAACGCTGGTGGCTGGAGATCTTTTTTTCCCCTTGGCTGCGTTCGTGGTGGGGAGAAGGAAATAGGGAAATAAGAACGAACCGGTACAATGGCAATATCGTTGTATTATGCGAATTGATGAGAGGGTAAAACCGTAAAAATTATGACACACCGACCAAAGAAGTCTTATTGCTTTTATTATTAGGTATATAGATGAGGCAAGAAAAAAATAGTCACGACTTAAAATACCTTGTCGTTTAAACAATTTATTTTTTGAAGGGCTGTCATTTAAACAATCTTTGTGGATGATATGGATTAATAAAGGGTAGATTAGTAACATGTTTTCCTTGTCGTTTGTTTCCTCCCGGGGTGCTGGACCTTCGTTGGGGTTCGAATCAAGTGTGTCGCGATGCTTGCGGTTGCATTTCTACGGGCTCGGTTGCTGTGTGGGCTACTTGTTGGGTTTGTTTGTTATTTAACGGGCTCAGCTGTTATTTTCTGAACATGGGCCGCATGAACGGTTTTGCTGGCACCCATCGTATGGGCTTCTGCAGCGGTTGCTCGCCCCTCGTGTATATCTCGGAGGATTAAGTTCACCCCCAAATGTAACACATTGAACATAAATCCCTCTGAACTAAAAATTATGAGTTTTTAAACCCTTAAATCCATAATACCGTTTAAATCACCTTCTATACTGGTTTTGGACAATCTAGGTGGTTTTTGTTGATGACATGGCGATGATGTGGCGATGACGTGGCGAAGAAGCGGGTACACGCGTGGCAAACATCGCGCGCTCCCTTTCTTTTCGCCGCCCGCGCATGCTTTTTCGTGCTCCATGCTCGGTGATGGTGCTGGTTATCTACAGGAGTACGGCGACGCTCCGTCTGTGGTCTCCGTTGCAACGTGTGGAGCATCGGGACCTGTTTTCGGAGGTTTGTACGAGGCTAGAGACGGCGGCAAGGGACTTTTTATCCCTCCATGGATGGCAGCATAATTTGCGGATTGGCCCTCCACCCCTATAGGCGTGTTTACAATTTCTCTTTATGATATGTATCTCGCCTTTTTAGTTTTTACTTCTGTCCGTTGGATTTGGATTGGCTGTGTGCATCTCAGTTATGCAGAGTCCGGGTGTAATGCTTAAACTTTTAAGTAATAAAAACTCCCTTTATCAGAAAAAATCGTATAGTATAGTACTAATCCATGCCGTAATCGAGCTGACGAAGATGGCGGCCACCTGTTCTTGAAGTGTAAACAGGTCAAACCTGTGTGGGCGCAGCCTGCTGGTCGAGGATATCCGACTGTTGCTTCTTAATGCCCAGAACGCGTTGGCCGTGGTCGAGATGATCATGGGACTTGCAGCCGAGAAAAGAGACTTAGTGTTGATCTTGCTGTGGGATTGGTGGACAACACGCAACAAGAAGAATGCCGAGGAGAAGATGATGAGCTCTGATGCTGTATGCCACAAAATACAGCGCCATGTTCTCGACTTTGCTCAAGGTGTAGCCAAGAGCGCTATGGCTAATATAGGTCATTCAATTTCCTGTAAATGGAACAAGCCTCCGACAGATAGAGTGAAGCGGGTAAACTTAGCAATGTCAAAGGATGCACTTTCGGCTGAAGCAGAAGCCTGCCTAGCAGCAGCAGAAGGAGCTGCAGAGCTTGGATTACACCGCGTCATCCTTGAGTCAGACTGCAAGACTCTAGTCACGGCCATCCAGTCCAACAGCCACGACCTGGCACTAATCGGCGTTTTACTGAAAGAAGTACGGAGTATCTGCATTAGTTCGTTTGAATTTTCCTCCTTTCAGTTCGCTCCTAGGAGCTGTAATGAGGTAGCACATCAACTAGCCCAATATGGCCTGCGTGCCGATTCTGCTTGTATGGCCTGGGAGGATATTGCTCCCGATTTCATTGTTGATTTGGTGGCCAGCGATTCAGCTGTGCACCCTAGGTAATGGTAATTTCCTTTTTCAAAAAAAAAAAAAAATCCATGCCGTAATACTCGCTGCTGGCTGCTGGACTCCCTTCTCAACGGGGTCTAGGAAAAAAAATCTTCTTGTTGTTCGGAACCGATGACACAGCCCCAACCTTTCTCGACGGCATCTCCTCGCCGCCGTGTCATACCAGCATCTCGTCGACGCGTACCAGGTGCAGGGTTTCTACAGCCCGAACGCGACAACCTCGCCGGGTGCGGCAGCTTTCTAGTTTCCACTGGACGAAGCTGCACGAGCGCGACTGCCTCACCGGATTGCACCTTGTACATATGTTTTACGAGCATGAGACGGCGCAGGTTCACTTCCGGGCGGCGCCACTGTGCCTCGCGGATCACAAGACGTTGGACGCGGTCGGCCCAAGCGCCTCTGCCGCCATTCACGCTGCCGCCGGTGAACCTGCCCGTCCGTATAGTCTGTAAGGTTCGTCTCGACACCTTGCTTCCATTTTCTTTTTTTCCCTCCCCAGCGGTGCCTTCTCTTGATAAAAGACAGAGCTAGACGACGATCAGTATAGACGCGCGGGAAGGTGAGCATGTATTGCGGAAGAGATGTGTATTAAAATCGTATCTACAAATTGTTTTTCGCACGGAGGAGAAAAGCAAGGAAGCGGTTTAGGTACTAGTACAAGTTCGTCTGCTCCTGATTAGAAGTTAGGTACTACTACAAGTTCGTGGTTTTGATCGAACCGTGTCTGACTGAGATGTTCGTGGTTTTGAGCTGGAGGAGCGGCTCCGGTAGATGACCGCAGAGGGGCAGGCATGGCTCGGCGTCGCCAAGTGCTTTGACGATGGACGCAAACGACGGGTGCGCGAGCGAGCGGGCTGCACAGGCGGCGCGCGAGCGGCCAGCGCACGGATGAGCGGCAGCAACGGCGCGCCGGCGAGCGGGCGAGCGGCACCGGCGGTGTGTGGGTGAGCGACAGCAGCGGCGCGAGCAGTAGCAGGGAGCGGCGAAGCGGGCGAGCGGCAGCAGCAGGCACGGGCCGAGCAGCACCGGGACGCAGCGGCAAGCAGAGCAGCAGCACGCGCTAGCAGGTGCGAGCAGCGGAGCAGCAGCGCGCGCTAGCAGTCGCCGTCGCCGCGGGCCACTGCTCCACCCTAGAACAGCTCCTGCAGTCCCCTTGCACCGTCGCCCAGTCGTGCTGCTTCGAGTCCCCAGCGGGCGACAACGCCGACGACACGGCGTCCAAGACGATGGGGGCGGAGTCCCGTCGTGCAAGGCATGCGGCCACGGGGAGGCCTGCTCCCTGACATTGAGGGAGAGAGCCACTAACGGCATTTGTTGCTCTGCCACGCCACCCAGCACGTCAGCGCACCAAAACAGCCCAAACTTGCCCAATACCACTCAAATTGGTCCAAAACCACTCAAATTGAGTGCTAGGGGGTGATTTAGACGGTATTGTGGATTTGAGGGTTTGAAACATCCCAATATTTAGTTCTGTGAGATTTGTGTCCTATGTGTGACATTTGGGGTGAAAAGTATACTTAATCCGGGTGTGAGGAGGCGCCATAGTGTGTATTGGAGACTGAGCCGGGTACAACTATAAAAAGGTTCCCTTTCAAAGGGAACTTTACTAGCTCCTGAGCGCGGCACGTGGCAGCAGGAGAGAGTTTTGTTTCTCACACGCGAAGGTTGTACATGCATTTATTTTCGAGATTCGTTTTTAAAAAATGAAATATCTTTAGATCCGTTTATCCAAATTAGCAATGGTTTTCATATTTGAGATCTTCTCGTCGAGATCTTCAAACTACATCCCATGTTGATATGTTTCGAGAAACTATTTTTTTGTACTTCCAAAACGAGTATGGTTATACTCGTGTACATTCAAGACTAGTTTGGTTCTCTGTACAGAGTACACAGGACATGAAAGTACAGAGTATACAGAATAGAAAGTACAGTATATAGGGACCAACGTGTATAGATTTACTATGAACAGAATAAACAGAAACATGGTGTACAAATTACATAGAACAAGTAGTACAGCGTACACAGAAGAGGGTGTACAGGGTACACAGAACTGAGGGTACATAATAAACAGACACACGGAGTACAAGTATACAGAAAATAGAGTATAAAGTACGTTGACAGCCGAAATACAAGTACGTTCAAACACGGAGTACGAGTATGTTAAAACCGGATGTACAGGTATTCAACTTTTGGATGTACTAAATTTTTTTTATCAAAACATATAAATGTGGGATCTAGTTTTTAAGATCTCGACGCGAGTAGTTCAAAAATGAAAACGGTTTGTTATTTGAACGAACGGTTTTCAAGATATTTCGTTTTTAAACTTTGGTTTTAAAAAATAAAAGGGAAAAATGCAACCGTCCCATCTCCCGTATCCCTTTCTCTCTCATCCTCACTTCAATCTCGTAGCGACACGGACATGCAAACAACCACGGGGACCAAGTGAGGAGAAGGCGACATTTGTCGCGACGAGAGTGAGCGTGAGGTTCCCTTTGTAAAAGAACCCTTTTTCTAACGATTAACCTCTGGTTGCCAACCAACCAACAGGGTAGCACATACGATGTGTTCGCGCCAAAAGTTTACTTGGGCCGCATTTACGGAGTAGTCCCCAATAAAAGGACAGCAAGATTACAGCTCATGTTTCTAGATGAAAAAAATCAAGGAATTATCCAGACGAGAAATAACTATTATTATTTTTAGGAAATGCACAAAAGAACTAAAATTCCGAATAAATGCAAAGACTTATCAGAATTTCCATAGCATACATTCCATCTGATGTTAACTTAGGTCAGAAGTTTGTCCATGCAAAATGTGAAATTCAAATATGCGAGTCAGGTTTTGAACGAGACCAAATATTAACAAGTATGGCTGATCTGAGCAAGATATGGCGCTGGTACTAGCTGGATTTTTGTTTTATTCATAGCCAGAGAGCGATGTCCGAGTGAGAATTGTTAGAGCAACTCCAGCCGTCCCCCCGAGAGCCCCCCCAGGACCCCCTTTTTGACGCCGGCGCCCCATTTTTTCGTAGTCGCCCCCCAGCGCCCCCCCAAGGACTCTTTTTTCGCCGGATTTGGCCCAATTTTTATCCGGCGTCCCAGGCCGAACCCAGCGCGCCGGGTTCGGCCTGGGGACGCCGGCGAAAGGGAAAATGGCGCGAAACCGAGGGAAGCGCGCGAAGCTTCCGGCGGGCCCGCCCTATAAGCGGCACACCGCTTCGTCGTCCTCATCGCCTCGTCTCCCGCGTCGCATTAGTGCTCTGCCGCCGGTCAGGCGTACCGCCGTCGAGTCAAATCGCACACGCGGCGGAGTTACGACGCGCCACACTTACTGCCCCGCCGGTATTTATTACCCCGCCCTCCCCACGCCGTTCCACGCCCAATCTCGCCCAAGCTCGCCTCCTTCTCCTCTCTCAAGCTCAATCTCGCCGTCGAAGCACCAATGGACTGGTACTCCGCAGAAGCCGCGGTAGGCCAACGGCTTCGCCGGAACTGGCTGCAGGACGGGGAGGCGCGCCTGCTGTACGAGCCAGGTTACCCCGCCCCGCCGAGCATGCGCGTCCTGAGCAACTGGCGGCTTAGCCAGCTGGGCTACCTCGTCCCCCCCCCCCCCCTGTTCCCGCCGGCGAGGATCGGCTGGCCGAGATCCACGCCGCCCGCGAGCGGATGACGGAGGAGCAGCGGGCGGATCCCACCTGGGACCAGGAGAACAACTTCACCTGGAACGCGTACTTCACCGACCGCCGCGAGCGCGAGCTCCACGACTTACACCGGCCCGCCGCTTGCGCCCAAGCGCAACAACAGCGACGGCCAGAAGCGTTGGTGGGGCGTGCCCGGCCGGTCACTCGCCTACGAACTCGGCTATATCAAGGACGGCAACGAGCCGCGCCTGGAAGACCCGCCGCGCACCTCCTCTGCTCGCCAGGGATGGACGTCGAGGAGAATGTCCTTCTCGTCGTCCTCCTCTTCCGGCGCCACCCGTTCCACCGGCACACCGTCCTCCCGCGTCAAGGACGAGCCGGTGGGCGAGCCGCCACGAAGGAGCCCGGCACCGGCGGGAGCTCCCTCGGCCGCGTCGTCAAGAAGGCCTTCAAGAAGAAGGCCGTGAAGAAGGAGGACGCCTACGACGAGGAGGAGGCCGTAAGGATCGCCATGGCGAACAGCCTCAACGACGTCCTTCCAGCGAAGCTGGAGGACGCGCTCTCGTGGTCGGCCCGCGACCACGAGCGGGCCGAGGAGGAGCGCCAACGGCGCATTGAGGCCGATGAGAGGGAGCTCCTTGCGTGCTAAGAGCGCTGCCGCCGTCGCCGCGCCGCGCCGGAGCCGAAGCCAGATCTCGTCGTCCTGGACGACACCGACGAGGACGACGCCGGCCCAAGTCACCAGTACCACGGCGGCGACGACGGCGCAGGCCCCAGTGCTCCTCCGCCCGGTGGCGACGACGACGACGACGGCGGGGACTACACGGTGTTCTACCGCCACTTCGGCATGTAGACGACGCCGCCGCCGCCGTTTTTTTATTGTTTTTATGTTTTTTTATTTATCTTGTATGAAATCCGCCGGTGTTCGAACAAATATCGCCTAGTTTGAACAAATTTCGTCCAATTTTAGTTTTCTGCAATTATTTTTCCATTTGGCCTGGGGGCGCGGCTGGGAATCGGCCCGTCCCTAGGCCAATTTTTTCCACCGACGCCCTCCCAACAGACCCAAAAAAACGCCGGCAAATCAGCCTGGGGGGCCAACGGCTGGAGTTGCTCTTAGCTGTGGTAGAGTAGCGACGACAGACAACGGCCGATGCTATCCCTTGAGGCCGGTGCATGTCGATTGCATGCCGAAGCAACACGTACCCAGAACCGAACACTGTTATTTGTTGTGCTAAGAGTCAGCGGTGATCAGCTCAGCTGCAGATATCCCTTGTGCTATTTTGAGTTTTTCCTCTTTTGTATTTGTTTTTGTTTTTCTTAGATGGGCTGGTTTGAGGTTTTTAACGTGACGATACACGTGTTCTTTGGGCTGCAGCCCAAGGCAACGGACAGCCTCAGGCTAGAATGAAGCGGATGGGCCCAATCAAGGGATTGTGCGGCGGAGCCACACGTAACTGCATGTGGCCTGCTTCCGGGTTGGGCCGGCGAGCACAGACTAATATCATCCGCTACCACCGTGCGTTTCACGAGCTGATGCGTAGATCCATGACGTGAGCGAGTGTTCATCCATTCCAAAATGAAATGAGCCAACATCATGCATCCATTCAAAGGCTGACAAAGATGCATCCAACCATTTCCATGTCTCTATCGCGAGAAGAGGGGAGAAACATCCACATGCTTTCTTTTCTTTCCTTTTTTCAATGAGGCAAAATCTTTGCAAATTTCATTTATTAGGAAGAAAAGAATAGTCCTGTTAACTAAATCGGACGAAAACCCATACAACCAGGCTGAACCCACACGAACAACAGCACAAACAGGGCCGCACCAAACACCACCCCACTAGGACCGTCTCACCAAAGTTGAAGAGAAGACGACATAACTTTTATGGGAGGAGCAGATACGTGACGCTCTTGAACGAGCGTGAAAATGCCAACCCATCAGGAGAGTTGTGGCACTGACAGTGCAACATCGAGGGCAAACTCGCCACCCACTCGACACAAGAAGGGCGCGCTTTCCAAACTTCTAGGGCCGTCGCCCTGACATCCAGCAGATTCCAACGTACTGTTATAAACAATAGCCAAAAAACGACGAAGAGCGGAACGATTAAACCAACGGGGACACAAGATTTAACGTGAAAAACCCCTCCAACAATGGAGGAGAAAAAATCACGGACGCCAGCCAGCAAAACTTCACTATATCAGGTGTGGTTACAAACGCCGGAGATTTACACAATGCGACTTATCCCAACCGGCGGCTTACAAGAGGTATATATGGTGGTGTAAAACCCTAAGTCAGCTGCAGTCTGACTCGGAAACGACCCAGACTACGGCCCAAGCCTCCGGCGACGGGCCTCCGCTTGGCTCCGAAGTTAGCCTCTCACTTTATATCTTCATTTAAATTTGGAACACATAAAAAATAACACGTACCTCTGCTGGAGCTCCAGCCGCAACGCCGCAAGGCCTGACCGCCGGCTACCCAAACTGCACAGGGCAACAATGCTACGCTTAGCTTGTTCATGTCTGCACACTGAGGCGTGCACATAACAACTCCAAATACTCCATGCGGTCGAGTATATTACGACTTTAATAATTAGCACATGCACGTACAGTGCAGGAGGGGCTAGCTTTCATTCAGGACGTGGTGTGCTAAGCTAATACAGCTCCAACTACCGTCACATAATAAATACACTCAGCACGTCATATACCCGATTGATTGATTGAGATTCCATGTGTACGGGACATGAACAGGATGAATAGTCTCATCGATCATCATCCATTTTGCCTTCGCGATGGACGGTGGCTGGATCGCCATGTACGTACAGTGCATATGCAAGTGCGCGAGAGGAGCTTTCGGCATGCCAGGACGGACGTACTCCGCGATGAGCTCCAACCACCGTCACATTAATATAGATGGAATGGATCGACTCATCCATCTCTAGCGCCTCCAATCGATTTCCAAGCGCACTGAACAGGAACAGTTCCATGGAAGCTACTGATGAGTTATGATTGATGATCAGTGGCGCCTCGCTCGCTATAGCTGGTTGTGGTGCCGGGGTGTTGATAAACATGCATGGTCCTATATTCGCGCGGCGGTTAAAATGCCTGTCAAAATCATACAGGATAAATACAATGATAATTAGGCCTCGATTGTGAACAATATGTGAAAATGGTTCCACTTCTACAAAAATAATTCCTCTTTTCCAAATTATCGAGCTAGTTTTAATTTTGATCACAGTTAAACTTTCTAAAGTTTGACAAACTGAAGTCTTTTGATCTGTTCACCAAGTTTTCCGGTATTCATGCTTTCCTGGAAAAAGTATGTGGTTGAAGTCCCCTTTTCGAAAAAAAGAATCAGGTACTCAGATTGAAGTCTTTAGCTGTGGTTTGTTGCTCTTGTGTGAGCTTGCTTTCAGTCTTGCCCAACTTATGTTTATGGCAGGTTCTGATGAGGGTTGTTTTTTTGCTTTATCGTTCTTTTGTTTTTGTTTAGTTTGTAAAAACGGGCGGTTTGTTTGATAAATATCGACTAGGGGTGCTTGTTATTTCAAAGAAAATAGGAGAAAATAACCACATGTATAACATCAAATGCATGCAAATGGAATGTATACTTAATTATGGTTTTAATAATATTGATATGATATTGTAGAAATTGTTTTTTTCCTATATAATTATTCAAACCTTACAAATTCGGTGTGTACATGAGATCTTGTTTTTTATGAGGATCTAGAATCCAATTTTAACCTCATATCACCTCTTCAGTTAAAATTCAACATCATTCTATCTCCCCATCCTAACTTGTGTCCCTTCCCAAGTGTTCCCGGTTACAAGGCAAGCTCAATCCAAGCCTAACTAAATTGACTTAGATTTTATTGTCTATATTTGATCGTGCTATAGTCGTGTCATCTAATATTAATTATGTATGTCTCTAGTCCTTACCCGGAAATCAACACAGACACAACTAGTGGCTCAAGACGTCGACTTAAACATAGGAAAACCTTAGACGGCCTGGATTTAGAAAAAAATGTTTCATTAAACGGATCCATTTATTAAACCATATGGTGAGTTGTGAGCTACTAGATCTTGATCCAACTATTAACATGATGCCACCTCTTTTTCTTGTGTCTCATCTTTATTCTTGATGCACTCGTGCCCACCTTACAGTACCACTTGCCAAGTTTTCCATTGTAACATACTCATTAGTGTTAGTGCAACGCCAATGCGACACTTCGGGCCACCTTTTCCCTCCCCCGCGGCCATCCCACCACACCATGTCTCATACATGTGCCTTCGTCCTCACCCCATACTTACTCCCTCTGTTTCTTTTTACTCTGTATATAAGACTTGTCTTAAGTCAAACTCGCTAAAGTTTGACCAATTTTATAGGAAAATTTATCAACATTTGTAGTATCAAACCAATATCATTCAATTAACAATTAAATATAGCTTTATATTATACCTATTTGATATTAAAAATGTTGGTAATTTGTTCTATATACTTGGTCAAACTTTAAAACTTTTGACTTAAGACAATCCTAATATGCAGAGTAAAAAGGAACGGAGGGAGTACTAATAACAATATCCACCATCAATCTCCTTTCTTGTCTTGTGACTAACCCTTTATTATTGGGCCAATCAACAATCATCAAGTGCATATGGCATTGTCGCTTCCCACCTTCACCCCTAGTTCTAGTTGTGAAGTGCCCTTAAGTCTAATGTAGGCATGCCCCCCCCCCCCCCCCCCCCCCCGCCCCAGTGCGAGAAAATCCTTAAAACACAAATTCTCTTATTATCCCCTCTCTAGTGGCGCGCCTAGAGCTGGTGGAGAGCGCGTGTGTACGTAGTTGTGTGCCCGGCAGATCTCCTTGCATCCGGTCAGTTTACATTTCATTTGTGTGGATCCGGGTTTGACTTTTAGGATTGAGGGTTCTCGTCATAGGTGATGGTTGCTGCTCTGGTTGTCCTTTGGAATTTTACCACGACGACTTCATATCTATCTACTACGACAAACTATATTACGATAAGTATTGCCCGGCTCCGGTGATGGAGGGGCGAGGACGGCGGTGCACCTTTCGACAAACTATAGTGCTTGTAGAGGTCGCTAGATGGTCCAATGACATATCTGTAACTTTTATTAATTTTGGGGTTCCTTTGAACTGTTGTTGATGATTATTAGTAGATCGGTGTACCTTTTAACATAAATAAATATGCTTGGCCTCTACAACAATCTCCTTTCAAGCTTCACTACCACCTCGAGCGTCCAAATCAGAATAGGTGAACCCTAACCTATCACTCCATCACCAAAGAAGACAAACGCCAGCTAAACATGGCAAGGCAGATAACAAGCTGAGTATAATCCACCATACAAATGCCCATGCTGATAATAAATGGAACACACACAAATTACTCTCGATCGTATGATTGCATTCTTAAGTGCATCCAAAGGAGCACACCTATCTCGATTGGCTGCATCCGCGCATAAACCCCTTCCCATTACTACGTTTTCCTGGCATAAACCCATACTACAGTTCACTAGCATAAGTAGCTACTCTGCCAACCGAAAAACACTGTGCAATACCAGATATGCTAACTAATGGCTATCTTCTATTAATTCTCTTGTTCTTGGTGACCACAGTCGATCTATCGTATCATGCATGGTTCATACTAGCTAGCTAGCAACATTCTCAGTGTCAGTGATGATAGCTGATAGCTAGGTAGCCGTTGGACGTGTATATAAACACAAGCATCCCCATGAACACGACGTACATGTCCCTGCATGCATGTCTAGTGTGCTGCTCTCATCCGGCGCCAGATACATGGACGACATGGATTGGTTCTTCATCTTGCAGCTCCTCATGTCGGCCATCTTCGTCCTCGTGATCCTCTGGCGCCGCCACCGCGCCGCGAAATCCGAGAAACTAAGCCGCCGCCGGCGTCCCTTGGGGCTGACCCGGTGGCCGATCGTTGGAGTAATCCCTGCGATCGTGTCCAACATCCACCGGATCTTCGACGGCGTCACGGGCCTGTTGGCCCTCTCCGGCCTCAACTACCAGTGCCGCTTCTGGTTCGCCGGCTTCCGCTACCTCCTCACCTGCGACCCGGCCAACGTCCGGCACATCTTCACCTCCAACTTCGAGAACTACCCCAAGGGCGACGTGTTCGCGCAGATGTTCGACATCCTGGGCGGCGGCATCTTCAACTCCGACGGCGACAGGTGGCGGCGCCAGCGGACGAAAGCCCAGATGCTGATGACCACCCCGCGGTACCGCGCCTTCGTGGAGCGGTCCAGCCTCGAGAAGGCGGAGAGGAGCGTGCTCCCTTTCCTCGCCCACGTCGCCGATGACACCGCCGGCGGCGCCACGTGCGACCTGCAGGACGTGTTCATGCGGTGGTCCTTCGACACGACGTCCAACCTGGTGTACGGCGTCGACCCGGGCTGCCTGGCCATCGGCCTCCCCGAGGTGCCGTTCGCGCGGGCCATGGACGACGCGCTGCGCACCGTGTTCCTCCGCCACATCATCCCGGTGACGTTCTGGAAGGCGATGCGGAGGCTGGACGTCGGGCACGAGAGGAAGAACGCCGCAGCGCAGCGCACGGCCGACAGCTTCGTGGCGGCCACGATCGCGAGCCGCCGGGCCGCGTACAAGAAGAACGGCGCCGACAACTCGGCGGCCGACCTGCTGTCGTCCTTCATCTGCGACGAGGAGGTCGCGGAGGACCCCGACGCGGACAGGTACATCCGGGACATGACGTTGAACCTGCTGGTGGCCGGCCGCGACGCCACCAGCTCCGCCCTGTCCTGGTTCTTCTACCTCCTGGCCACGAACCCGCGCGTGGAGCAGAAGCTCCTGGAGGAGCTGGCGCCCCTCGCCGCCCGCAAGAAGGGCGGAGCCATGGTGGCGTTCGAGGCCGGGGAGCTGAAGAACCTGCTGTACCTGCACGCGGCGGTGTGCGAGTGCCTGCGGCTGTACCCGTCGCTGCCGATGGAGCACAAGGCGGTGGTGGCCCGCGACGTGCTGCCGAGCGGGCACGAGGTGCGGCCGGGGGACAAGATCCTGGTGTTCAACTACTCGATGGGGAGGATGAAGCGGGTGTGGGGCCCCGACTGCCGGGAGTTCCGGCCGGAGCGGTGGATCTCGGAGGACGGGAAGCTGCGGTACGTGCCGTCCAACAAGTTCGTGGCGTTCNTGGATTCACAATTCGATGGGTCCAATCTTCATCATCGACGACGGCGAGTTCATCACCGCATCGGTCAAGCGACTCGGACGCATCAAGAGCTTCATCCACACGGCGGCCGCGGGGGCTCTACATCATCATTGCCCTCGCGCGTGCTGATCCAATCTACGGAATCAGAATTTTTTTAGGCATTACGTATCGGTTGTGATCTGCCGAGCTGCTGCCGTCACGCCGAGTCCAACAGGAGTTTTGATTCCAAAAGTTGGCCGGCTTACCACGAGAAGCTAGCTAGCTGTAGAACTCGGATTGCAACGCTGCAGACCAAATCTCAAGAAGACCATCATCGAAGAAGGAAAAACAAAAGCAACAAAGGAAGGAAAAGGAAGTTGTTTCCAGATCGGAGATATACTTGGAGCAAGCACTAGTACTACTTTGACTCGTACAATGATCGTCAAGGAAAGAAAATCTGGTCAGCTTGGTGGTGCGCAGCAGCCAAAGAAAAATAAGAGGAAACCGAGTGCTAATAGCACTCGGCGAGCCAATCAAAGGAGAAAAGAAAAAAAAGGAAGGAGCAAGCCATGAGGACGCTATACATCGAATCGGATCAGAACCCGGACATAGCCAAGCTTGACATTGATACTACCCAGCACGTACGTACAAGCCCATGTGTGGCTCAAATTTCAATCAGGAAAGAGAAAAAAAAAAGAACAAAGGGAATCACGTACTACAACTTGGCGGATGTTAGAACTCGGATGAGTTTATCAAAGAAAAAGAAGCCGGCCATCTCCGACTCCGACCAGATCAACTCAGCGATGCCGACTTCGACGAACTCGACCGGCGGTCTGCGGTCTCCGTCATCGACTACAGAAAATAACAGCTAAGTCGCCTTGTTATTTAAAATTTTATAATTTATTCATTCAGTTTAAATTAGATAAAATCGGTCCCTTAATGTTAATCCGGGTTAATTCCGATAGCTATATATCTGGTTTATGAGAAAATTGCAGAGATAATCCAGAAGATTACAATGTAAGTTTTAAATAATGCAAGGGGGCTAATATAAGTTGAGTACCGTTATTATCTCTAAAAATTCTAGGTGGCATATCAAATCAATTCTTGGAGGCTTAATATAGCCAAATCTCAAAGTTGGGTTTTTAACCCGCCATGGATTTCTAAAAAGTCGAGCTCTCAAATAGCTCGCACCAAATTTACTTAAAGTCGGGCTATCCTTTGCTCGCAACGGATTTCTCAAAAGTCGAGCTATTGCTTGCACCGGATTTCTCAAAGTCGAGTTATCTATTGCTCGCAACAGATTTTTCAAAGTCGAGCTATCTATTGCTTGCACCGGATTTCTCAAAGTCGAGTTATCTATTGCTCGCAACAGATTTTTCAAAGTCGAGCTATCTATTGCTCGCAACGGATTTATCAAAGTCGAGATATCTAATGCTCGCAATATTGTAAGAAACAGCCCAGAGAGCTGAAAGTCCCACCAAGTTAGAAGCAGCCCAGAGAGCTGAAAGTCCTACCAAGTTAGAACGAGCCCAGAGAGCTCTGCAATACCAACGAGCCCAGAGAGCTCCGCAATACTAACGAGCCCAGAGAGCTCCGCAACACCAACGAGCCAGAGAGCTCCGCAATACCAACGAGCCCAGAGAGCTCTGATTATTATGATCAAAGGGATAAAGCCGCTTCTCTACAGTAAGAGTTTTGCCGAGGACACCCAGTAAGTGCGTCTTTATTAACTTTGATCATTAGGTCCTTGGGGGCTTGTCTTTCAGGAAAAAGCCAAGCTTTAGACTCATTGACCGGGCAAAGAAGCCAACTTATTCCTTAGTTTTATCTGGTAAGTCAGATGCATCCTGTACAACAAACTGGCTGCTAATAGCAAGACCGGGCAGGCCTACTTATTCATCAGCATAAGACTAAGAAGGGTTATAAGAACCAAATCAATTTAAGCATCAATCAAGTTCACAAGTTTTAGCTCCGAGTCGTCGCAGGCAAACGACCCGACACTTGGGGGCTACATATTATCAGGTTTTCAGTTTAAGTCAAAGGGAATTCAGAGTTGGAAGCTCCAAGTTGTCGCAGGCAAACAACTCGGCGCTTGGGGGCTACTCCGGATCAGGTTTTTCTACAAGTTAAGCAGTAATCAAATTCCAAAGTTTGTATCTCTAAGTTGTTGCAGGTTTACAACCCGGCACTCGGGGCTACATCATCTGAAAGTCATGAGTTATACATCAAGGAGTCCCGAGTCGTCGCAGGCAAATAACCCGGCACTCGGGGGCTACATCATGTGAAGTTATCAATACAAGCTCCAAGCTGTCACAAGTTAACAACTCGGCGCTTGGGGGCTATACATATACCGGTGGAAACAAGCTCGAGTAAAGTCATACATCTCGTCAAGAGGACTCGGAGAAAAATTCCGAGTCACTTCAGCACAAGTCGGTAAGAGAAGCCGGCATCGACAAGTCGGCAGGAGAAGCCGGCATCGACAAGTCGGCAGGAGAAGCCGGCATCGACAAGTCGACAGGAGAAGCCGGCATCGACAAGTCGGCAAGAGAAGCCGGCATCGATGACTCGACAGGAGAAGTCGGCATCGATGACTCGACCGGAGAAGTCGGCATCGACGACTCGACCGGAGAAGTCGGCATCGACGACTCGGTAACATCTACATCGGCAACATCGATATCTACAACTCGGCAAAGTGTTACATCTACAAGCCGGCAAAGGACCCGGCGCGGATTCTGTGTCCCATTTCTTCAACAAATCAAGACCTTCCACATGACTCTACAAGTCATCCGAAAGCTCGGGGGCTACTGTCGGGGATATGGGACACGGGTACCCGCAAGGAGGATTAACGTGGCCCATCCAGGGCGGCCCAGCAGGCCGACTCCACAATCAGACTAGGACAAGGACTCACCTTGCCAAACTTGTAATAGATTAGTAGTGTCCTACAAGGACTCGACTTGTATTAAATTAGCAGTGTCCTAAAAGGACTCGACATGTAAGCCGGCCTCCTCCACCTTTATAAGGAGGGGCAAGGCGCCCCAGGAGGGCACGCTCAAGACAAGCTAGACAGACCCAACACAACCGGGACAGAGCCCGATAGATTAGACAAGTCCCACAGAGGAGCCGCCTCATCGGCGACTTCCACCATGAGAGGAATACAACCTAGCCACAAACAGCACGTAGGGATATTACCGGATGATGTTTCCCGGGTCCCGAAGCTGTATAAATCCTTTCTCCCGTGTCGTTCGTCTACTAACCCACATCGACGATGCCCGCGCGTACATAGTCCCGTATCTTCACCGTCGGTTCATACCACGACAGAGATAGAGAGGAGTGTTGTAACCAACAACCTTTTCA
Organism: Puccinellia tenuiflora; assembly: GCA_012064385.1. Taxonomy (NCBI): domain Eukaryota; kingdom Viridiplantae; phylum Streptophyta; class Magnoliopsida; order Poales; family Poaceae; genus Puccinellia; species Puccinellia tenuiflora. The sequence continues at coordinate 6,015,653 of QRDG01000473.1, read as the reverse complement.
CAAGCTCGAAGAAAAATTGAGATGGAGGACGGGTATATTCTCTCACCTCCCACTGGACAAACTATATACACTCTATTGGAGTAGTTGTAAGATGAGCTGCTGACTGAAGATATGACATTTTCTACCACACCAACAACTATTGCATATGCGCTTATTAAGCCATGCACAAAATATAGGGTGCTCGTATGAATAGCCACCTCACTCGTCTACTTCAATACAATCCCTCACATTGTTGGTGATTAGATGGTTTATCATGTATAAATTTGAGTTATTAAATACATGGGAACCTATTATTATGCACAATTATATTTGGCTGACTAGAAAAAATCGGTTTTAATTTCCTAAGCACTGGTATATTTGGGCACATAATTTTTTTGATGATGTGTCACAGAATAAATAAGGAGATAGAGAGGAGTGTTGTATGTTAATGAACCAACAACCTTTTCACAAGCTCGAGAAAAATTGAGATAGAGGCCGGGTATATTCTCTCACCTCCCACTGGACACACTATATACACTCTATTGGAGTAGTTGTAAGATGAGCTGCTGACTGAAGATATGACATTTTCTACCACACCAACAACTATTGCATATGCGCTTATTAAGCCATGCACAAAATATAGGGTGCTCGTATGAATAGCCACCTCACTCGTCTACTTCAATACAATCCCTCACATTGTTGGTGATTAGATGGTTTATCATGTATAAATTTGAGTTATTAAATACATGGGAACCTATTATTATGCACAATTCTATTTGGCTGACAAGAAAAAAATCGGTTTAATTTGCTAAGCACCTGTTATATTTGGCCACATAATTTTTTTGATGATGTGTCACAGAATAAATAAGGAGATAGAGAAGTGTTGTATGTTAATGAACCAACAACCTTTTCACAAGCTCGAAGATAAATTGAGATAGAGGCCGGGTATATTCTCTCACCTCCCACTGGACAAACTACATACACTCTATTGGAGTAGTTGTAAGATGAGTTGCTGACTGAAGATATGACATTTTCTACCTAACCAACTATTGCATATGCGCTTATTAAGCCATGCACAATATCTAGGGTGCTCGTATGAATAGCCACCTTACTCGTCTAGTTCAATACAATCCCTCACATTGTTGGTGATTAGATAGTTTATCATGTATAAATTTGAGTTATTAAATACATGGGAACCTATTATTATGCACAATTCTATTTGGCTGACAAGAAAAAAATCGGTTTAATTTGCTAAGCACCTGTTATATTTGGCCACATAATTTTTTTGATGATGTGTCACAGAATAAATAAGGAGATAGAGAAGTGTTGTATGTTAATGAACCAACAACCTTTTCACAAGCTCGAAGATAAATTGAGATAGAGGCCGGGTATATTCTCTCACCTCCCACTGGACAAACTACATACACTCTATTGGAGTAGTTGTAAGATGAGTTGCTGACTGAAGATATGACATTTTCTACCTAACCAACTATTGCATATGCGCTTATTAAGCCATGCACAATATCTAGGGTGCTCGTATGAATAGCCACCTTACTCGTCTAGTTCAATACAATCCCTATTAGATGGTTTAGATGGTTTATCATGTATAAATTTGTGTTATTAAATACATGGGAACCTATTATTATGCACAATGCTATTTGGTTGACAATAAAAAATTGGTTTAATTTGCTAAGGGCCTCCCCCTAGCACTTGCATCATAGATTCCCCATAGTGGAATGGACGGTTTTGAAAAGATACATTTTTCTTCTCGTCACTTTGAATAAGTCGCTTCAAAAACCAAAACTATATAATATGTTATCCTGTTATGCGGGTAGACGAGGCAAATCTCCGGATATCACACATTCCATTATACTTGCTCAATCTTAAAAATCTTAACCATTATACTTGCTCAATCTTAACAATTATCCAACCCAGCACAGAGCTGGCCAACGGGCACGACACAGCCCAGCCTGGCGCTAAACGTGCCCGTCACGACTCGGCATGTGGCGACCCATTTATAAACGGGTCGTGCAGTGCCGTGCTGCGTGGCTTGCCTCGAGGCCTAAGCACGGCCCCTTTAATAAACGGGCCGGCTCGTTTAGCAAGAAAATATAAATAAATAAAGTAAAAAAATGATAAACGGGCTGTTTTTGGAATGTTAAGATTATTTTTCTAGAAAAAATGATAAACAGGCCGTGCCGTGCCGGCCCGCGTGTCTGGCCTCGTGTCCCAGGCACGGCCCAGACGTGTCATGGGCCAGACACGGTCACACGTGCTAACAGGCCGGCCTGCGAACACGAGCCCAGGTGGCCAGCTTTGGCCCAGCGTAAGCAAACCACCGAGCGATACAGCATTGTAGCCCATCGGAATGGTAGGAATAGGACGCTAGCATGGACAAGCAGCACGGCCTGACGATAATATAGACAGTATATATAAGTATATCAGCAAAATGCCAACCATATGAGACATTCTGACCAGCTATCCAGCTCTGACTCGTCAAAGCTGATCCGTATGAATATTGTCTCCATCCGATAGCATCCCATTTTTCTACTGTACCAATCATCAGTACACCGTGTACACGTCTACAGGAAGTCTGAAAAAATTAACATCTACAGTAGCTAGCCAGACCAGGCACATTTTCTACAAGACTTTCAGACATTTCAGACTGAACAGCTCCAACAAGTCATCAACAGGTTTCGAGGTGTCGATCAGTAAGAACTGCTGACACAAATAAACTAAGCTGAAACCCTTGATCTAGAACATACTACTATTCCACAAGAACAAAACCGACCAGGTCAGACTCTTACTTAATCTGCTGCTAGCTGCAACTGCAATTTCTTACTACCAAGTAACAGCAATAGACTAGATTAATTTCTGCCTAGAACCTACATGTAATTTTCCTTTCAGGAAAAATAAATACAAGAGAATCGATGTACTACTCCCTAGCTAGCTAGAGCCCTGGTTAAGCAGGAGAGGGTGAGGTGGCAGTACTACTACAGCCCAAAGACAAAAAGAAAAAAACATCTTCGAATCGATATTCATGAGGCACCCCAAAACAAAAGAACAGTTTTCTTTCCTGAGCTTGCCACCCCCAGCACTCTCTCACATGGCCAGAGGAAGAAGAGCCAAAAAAAATCCCTCTGTATCCCACTCACCACCACCACCTTGAAGAACACCAACGCCCCTATCGAAATGCACACCATGCCCCAATGCTGCTTCCCTTTGTCCAGTTGCTCCTACTCCATACTTCACCATCAGTAATCTGCAAGCACACAGATTTATTTGGCAAGCACACAGAGTTTGTAATAAGGATCTTCTTATTCAGAAGAACATTTGGATATTTGAGGTGCTACTGAGTATGACTCACCGTCCCTCTTCTTGACCAGGCTTCTGGCGAAGAGCAAGCAGATGACGAGGAAACCCAGGGCCAAGGCTCCACCCAGCACGATGGCCACAGTCTTGGCTGTCTGCTGCCCTGAGATGAGATGCACAAGGACAAGAGTCGACATGTCAAGAACTAGGGATGATACCGCGTCTAATCAATTGGAAATAGATACATATCTCCGGTAAATCCAGAAAGAAAGGAAAGGGTAAAAGGTGCTAGTGGAAAAACAACTTTTCTCAAAGACTGAATGGACAGATGCATAAACAAGTGGACAGGACAGAGGCTGCACTAATCTGTTACCTTATACTAATAACACTGGTCCAGAAGCAAAGCATGAATGAACTGTGTAATGGAGCTTTCAGTAATGTGCATCCCCTAAACTGAAGTTAACAGTACAGAAAACAAGAGTAAATGATTTAAGAAAAGGAAGATCCTGCCAATCTCAAACAAGTGCAATCCCCGTCCCTCAATTCTTAAGCTGACCAACCCAGCAAGAAAGGAACAAGATCATGCTAATGTCTCCATCAAGATCCTAGTATCCTACCTACTCCCAAACACTGGACCATCCAAGGCTTAATAATCTAAAGGAATAATTAGCACCGGGGAGGACACTAATCTATACAAATTGGTCCCAAAATAACCAAAATCCACACACCTCAATCCCTGTCAATCAATTCGAAAACACAGAATCCTGCCAAGACCTCACCTACACACGTACAAACAAATCCACCGACAAATAAATCCATCAACTAGCCAGTAGCCGAAGCACAAAAGCAAGCGCTGTAGTACTAAATTGTTACATTTGCTAACCCAATGTGCTACATTTGCCCAAATTTGCGCCATCGATCCGTTGCTCAGATTGGATCACTGTCAGTGCGGAGCAACCGAATCACATTGCAGGCAGGAATTTGAGAGATTGAATGTGCAGGCGAGGCGAGAGAGGGGAAAAGAAGAAGAGACGGGGAGTGAGTGTACCTCCGCCGCCGCCGCCGTGGGGCACGCCGTGGGGGTAGTAGCTGTAGGTAATGTAGCACTTGTCGAGGTAGACCTGTCCGGAGGGCGCGCCGCCGCACTCGACCTGGACGTGCTGCACGGCCTGGGTGACGCAGCCGCTGCAGTCGGCGGCGGAGAGGTCGCCCTCGCACTGCGCCAGCGCGTAGACCTGCTGGAAGCTGGTGGCGAAGAAGCCGCCGGCGCTGGTCCCGACGCCCGCCTGGAGCTGCGCGAAGGCGGTGCCGCGGCGCACCTGGAGGTCCCCCGCGTCCCCGGCGCCGCCGGTGCCGCAGGTCTTGAAGAGCATCTGGACGCCGGAGACCTGGGGGAAGCCGGAGACCTGGTAGAGGGCCAGGCAGCCGTTGAGCTGGACCCGGGCGGCGACGGCGGCGCCGCAGAGGTCCTGCCAGGAGGACATGGCCCGGGAGACGCAGGAGGAGCAGTCGGGGCCGGAGAGGTCCCCGCGGCACTGGAAGAGGCCGAGGACGGAGGCGGAGGAGGGGGAGCCGGAGGCGGCGGCGGAGGAGGTCTTGTAGAACTTGGCGGAGGCGGACTGCGCGGAGAGGGAGGAGGAGAGGGCGGCGACGGTGGCGGGCGGGGTGCCTCCCGGGAAGGTCTGGTTGGCGCAGCCCTTGTAGACGACGGCGTAGAGGTCGGCGCTGGAGACGGGGAGGAGCGGGGGCGACGAGAGGAGGAGGAGGAGGAGCAGGAGCGGGTGCGCCATGGGAATGGCGCCCGGTTGAGGCCGGCCGGCGCTCTGGGGTTGGATGTCTCGGCAGCTCAGTCCACCTCTCCCTGTTTTGTCGCTGTTCTGGTGGTAGTGGCGGCGGCGGAGAGGTGGTGGTGGGCAGCTAGCGGTGCGCGTGCGCTCTCTCTCTCGGCTCCAGTGTCAGGTGGCTCTTGTTTTTTATTTCCGTTTGAGCTGACGACGTTAACAGAGCACGCGATTTGAGTGAGCAGGACGCGAATTTGTTGCGTGCACAGGTAATCTTAACAACAACTTTCAGTCTACCGTGGCTGATAACTTGCAACTGCCTTGAGGGGAACCAGGAGGACTCTTGTTTGTTTTTACCACAAAAATCTTGTGGAACCGGATATCTATCTATCAACTTAAAGCACCATGATTAAACGATATATCTTTTTCGACAAAGAAATTTTATTACTTAAAAGGTTTAAGCCTAAAAAGCACCGTGATTAAACGATATATCTATCAACTTAAAGCACCGTGATTAAACGATAACGACAGCAAAGAAAACAATTAATGGGTTAGCGTAGAAAACAATTAATGAAGAAATCAAGGCACAAAAACGACGACCAAAAAATAATATTTTTCAAAAATTCCAAAAACCAGTTTTGGACACCAAAAATCCATGCCACCACGTCAAGCTGGGCATATTTCCCGATTTTCCAAACCCAAAACCCGAACCCGGTCCCGAAAACCCCGAAATTATTCTGGGTAATTCAGAAATGTAGTGTTGGATCCGAAATTCCCTTATTTCTCGAAAAAAAAATCCTAGAGTTTGTCCCGTATTATCAGCCCAACTGCCCAAGTGCCAGCCCATATGTAGCTATGCCCATCCCCATCCCGTATTATCATCCCAAGTATCTCTTTTCTCCTCAGTCCCCATCCCTCGTGGCGATGACAGCGGTGGTGTGGCGCTGCTGGTAGCGGTGGCTGCAGCATGCGAGCCGCACCACCGCGTCGAGGATGAAGCGACATTGTGACGTACAACCGCAGCAGCACACGCCACTCCCCATCGCGCGGTCGTCTCTCCTTCCACCGAGAGTTGAAGAAGGAGGTGAAGGACGAGTCGGAGGAGAAGCCGACGGAGTGGCGCGTCCCCTCTCCACTGCGGGACAACGAGCACGACGTCAACAAAGCTGGACATTGGTGCCATCGTCGAGCAAGACTTTCATGGCTTCCTGAAGGCAATCGAGCGCACGACGTAGCAAGCCTCGTCAACCGGTGGCGACGCCGGTTTAGGTTTAATTTTCATTCAAAATATTGTAAAATGTCAACAAATTTTGAATGAAAATTTTAAACTTTTTTGCTTCAAATTTCTTGTCAAACTTATTACTTTTTGGTTTGGGGGGCGCCGCTGTGTCGAAGATATTTTTGCGATGAGGTGACTAAGAAAAAAATCAGTCGATCGAGACGTAGACAATCCTAAAGATGTTCAACACACACACACTCTTTGTTGGCCACAGATAGGAGCGCCCACCACTTTCCAAGGAGTCCACACGGTAGTATAACGACATCTTGATTAGCTTTAGTCGTAACATCGACAAACCTTTGTTTACGCCATTGGAGCCGATCTCCCGTTGTGTTGTGGGCTCACATCACTTTAGCTGCTACTCCAGGAGGAGTAGATTATTAATTAGCTTTACAGGAGGCCGGCCGGGGACTAGAAGATGATCCCCTCTGTTCTTTGACCTGACCATTCACCGTCTCTGCATACATTGATGGAAGCGCTGTGGCTGTGCCTGCCTGCTGGGTGAAAGGAGACTCCTCTCGGCCTAGCTAGCAGCAGCAGGTCCCGGCCTGGTGATTAACGGTGAAGTTGGATCCATCTCCTCTCCTAGTAACAAAAGCACAAGTGAAGTGGACCTCTGTGCTGCTCGACCACCTCTTTCCATGGCCTCACTCCAGCTGAATAAATCTACGGAGTATATATGAACGGAATAACTTGCTCGATCGCCGCAACAAAAAAAGGCGGTTTTCCAGCGGCCTTTTACAAGCTGCTGCATCATCACTCCACCTGCATAAATCTATATATGAACGGAATAACTTGCTCGATCGCCGCAACAAAAAAAGGCTGTTTTACAAGCTGCTGCATCATCAAAGTGGAAAAACAGGAGGACGATCGACGACAGGTCCAAGAAAAGAAGAACGCGAAACTTCCTCTCTCTCTCTCCCCAGTTTACCGCTTTCGACGACCGCGTGGTCTGATCTCGAGCAGCTAGCTAGCTAGCTAGCAGGTGTAAACTGTGGGAACGTGCCTTTATTAATTTACCTTTAGCCCAGCATGAGCATGGACGATCTTCCTCGAAGTGTCATGCACTGCTGCAGGCCCGTCCTTTTGCCGTTTTCCCAAATATAATCTCTCTTCCTTCCCTGTGCGTGCATGGTGGTACCTTTTCTCAAACTTTGACTGCCGCCGAGTAACACGAGAAATTACTTACTTGGATGATTGTCTCGCACCAAGACAATGTTGTTCAGCAATGCTCAAATAAGTTTCTATGTCATAACTGATTTCATACTAGCATATCTCTAACACCATGCGGTATCCACATGGCTGGGCATTTGGAACTTGCCTCTGGCAAACGAAACTTTCCGAACCAAGTGTCCGGTGTAAAATTTACTGGGTCCAAATACTTGCTATATATAAGAGCATCTCAACCGGCATCCACGGAAATTTGTCTAGCACCCCAAAATGCATCCCTCTTTGGGCGATGCACCAAACCTAACAGAAAACAAAATTAAACAAAGATTTTGAAATTCCATTCAAATTTTATTATATTTTACGAGTTTTAAATAAAACTAGTGACCTAACCAGGCGTCGCTTGCTGCCCCTTACCCGTCATTGAGGTTGTCCAAGTCGATGTTGTCATCGCCGTCGTCCTCCTCTTCGATGTAGAGGACGGTGGAGGAGGAGCACAGGTCTTGATGTGCGGCACTCGAGGTGGAAGTGTTGTCGCCGGAAGACGAGGCCTGTTGCGCCGTGAACTAGATGGTCTTCAGAAAACTGGGGGAGTCCTCCTTGATGATCTCAGTGGCCGACGCCACTAATGCCCAGCTGAAGCGAGGGGAGTCGTCGTCGTGCTTGTTGTCCCGTGGCGGTGAGGAGACGCGCCACTCTGTCGGTACCTCCCGTGTCGCCGCCGGTGCGTGCGCCTCCTCCTTCACCTCCTGCCTCTGCCGGGGGAGGAAGATGCATTCACGCGTTGGGAACACCTAGAACGGAACTCGCGAATGGACAACTCGTGGCGCGTGAAGACCCCGAGAACGACTTCAAAGGGTTCACGGGGTTGTCCACTTGTCCCACAGCCTTGCGGAGTCGTGGTTGTGCCGCCGACACCTTTGCCTTATGCCCAGGGGCGTGGTCGGCGCAAAGTCGGCAACTTCGTCGATGTCGACCCCCGACGACAATGGCAGCAAAGGATAGTGCAGTAGTTGGGGCGGCGGCGAGGCGAGTTAATTTAATTCAAATATGTAAAATGATGTGAATATTTGAATGATATTCCTCATTTTTCATAAATTTGTGTTCTATTTTGTTTTGAGAAAAAAAACTATTGAAAGCGACACATGTGTCAGAGACTCCGATAACGCTCATCCGACGCGCTATATATTGCGGAACGACGCGACTGGAGGTGCTCTAAGCCTCTAACTACAGATTTGATTACAAACATATCCTCCTACTGTATCCCTAACACCATGTGGCGTCCAGTTGGCTAAGGCATTGGCAAACGAAAATTTGTGAACCAATTAAGTGGCCGGCCGGCCGGTGTAAAATTAACTGGCGAGGATCGAGCCGAGCATTCACAGCATTGTGCCCCCTTCCTCTAAGTAGGACAAATCGCTAGGACATACAACTACTAATTCCAGGGCCGGCACACCCATGCATGCATAATAAACAGAGGAGAGCCATGCATCACTAATGATTAATTGTCTCACGGCACTGTAGCACGGCAAGATGATGGAGATTTCTGGGGATCGATCACAAGAAGTACTAACTGGACTTGTCTCTTGCTACGTCGGCATCAACATCATCATCATCGATCGGACTACTAGTTGCCAGTGGCCGGGTTGATGATATATAGCACGAGAGAAAGGTGAAGGTGACCCAGAAAAACTGGAGTCACACTGGAGTAGAGAGGATGATGATGATCGTTTGATGTACATCGAGAGTTTCACACAGAGAGTGTGGAGTTAGTAGGAGTACTAACTCTGAAGGCAGCATGACCCACGCAGCAGTCACTGTGCCCCTGGGGAGATCCTCACTGAAAGTCTGAAACATTGAAGGAGTGGGTGAAAAGCGATGGTGGAGCTTTAACTCGATCAAACCCTGCTCCGTCCTCTCCTGCGCGCGCATTGAAGCCGCGTATATGTGTGTGTGTGTGTGTGTGTTCATTGCGGTTCACAAGTTCAGCAGTTGCCCCCCGAGTTTGGCCTGAAAAGAAGATCCGTCCTGTTGCAAACTGCGGTGATTCTGATCCGTCGGAGTGATTTTCGTTTCCTCCTGGAACGCCAAGAACGGAATACCAGCTAGCCTGGAAGAGGCGGGGGGAGAAACGAAAGACACGTTTCGATCTTCAGGTCGATAGATATAGGCGTAACAGCCTCATGAGACTAGCATTTCGATCTTCTGCTTGGCTTCTTTCGACTTCTTCCGGCGCAAGTGCTTGTTAATTATAAGATCCAATGTAGTAATAGCATCCTCGGTCTGCTCCAGGTCGAATCACAGTATAAATCTTCTTGGTCATGTAAAATTTCAGACGAGATTCTTGCCCTGAAATTTTCCGCACACAACTGGCCAAACTCTCTTACCTGAAATGCTCATGTGTGTGTGTGTGTGTTCATTGCGGTTCAGAAGTTCAGAGGCGCCGCTCACGGCAGCCCTTTGGCAGACGTACGGGCGTTCTTGCAGCAGGGCAGTGCAGTTGCCACCGAGTTTGGTCTGAAAAGAAGATCCGTCCTGTTGCAAACTGCGTGCGATGACGATTCTGTTGCGACGGAGTGAGTCACCAAGGTTTTCATCTTTCGACTTCTTGTGCGGCAAGTGTTTGTTAATTAAGATCCAATGTAACAGCATCCTCGACCTGCTCCAGGTTGAATTACAGTATAAATCTTCATGGTCATGTAAAATTTCAGACGACCTTCTCCCCCTGAACGTTTCTGCACACATTAACTGGCCAAACTCTCTTACCTGAAATGCTCATGCTTCTTCAGGCACTGTACCGCCTCTACAGATCCCATCTTTTGACGCGCGATTCTTTTGCAGCTTCGGTGAATGGTTTGGTCTCTAGTGAATTCAGGCCCCAGTCGATCGATAGATAGATAGATAGATATAAAGGTGGCAGCTCGTGAGATCAGGTCAGGTCAATCGAACCTTAATTTGCATCCGTCCAAAGCCTTTTCGACTTCCAAGCAGCAGAGCTCGGCGCTGTCCTGCTCTCTGAACGACACGGCATGCAGCACTAGACGGAACTTGGGGAATGAATCGCTACTCGTGTGTTGTGTACAAACGTGTCGATGATTCTTCTCAGATGATTAGAGTTTTGTTACCGGATATAAGAAATATCGCATCCCTAAGAACAAAGATCCAAAGCAAGGAGGCAATTGTGTCTTACTTAGTCACTTGCCGTGAAGATGGATGCTAGTTAGATAGGCCTACGCACGGGAGAGAAAGATCAGACCGGCAAATTCATTTGTTGAAATCTCGGGGCGTGTTTGGTTTTAGGACGAAGGGGAAAAGGAATGGACTAGAATATAATCGTACTGTTCTCGTGTTTGGTTGGGACCGAAGGGGAAGGCCATGATCCAGTCCTTGGTCCGTCTTTGATTTTCTAGAGTTAGAACGACCTCTCCCCCTCACCCCTCCCCCTCGCCCCTAGGGTTCCCACCGCGCCGCCGCTGCCGTCCACCTCCTCCTCCTCTCCCCTCACCCCTCTCCCTCCCGGGTCGTCCGCGCGGGCGGCCCCGGAGGGTTCCCCCCAAACCCGAGCTCGTTTCCCTCTCCCGTCCACCCCTCCTCGCCGCAGCCAGAGCTCACGTCGGCCAAAAGGCCTGGGCGGTGATGCCGTGACGGCGGCGGCGGGGCTCTCTCCGGGCGCGTGGTGCTGGTTTGCGGCTCCGGCGGCGAGCGTCGGGCGCGGAGCCTGGGCAGCCTTGCTGCAGTGCTCCATGGCGGCTGCTCGGCGGCGCGTCACGGTGTGGCCTTCCGGCGGCCGGCCGCGGAGCTGGTGCTGCTCCTAGTGGTGGCGGGCCTCGTCTGGTCGCCCCCCTCCCAAATCGAGTCGGTTGGGCTCGAGATCTGGCCGCTGTGGTGCGTTGCTGCTCCCTGCGTTGGTGGCCCTCGTGGTGGCGGCCGGAGTGGCGTGGTGGCTGGCGTGGCGCCTCCGGTGGTGGTGGTTGACCTCCTCCGTGCAGATCAAGCCATTTTGGTTTCGATCTGTAGAGTTGAAGTCATTGCTTTGGTGGAGGTCGAGGCTCCCCTTCTTCGCCGGCGACAAGTTCTTTCTGCGGTGGTGGTTTCAGCTCTGCGACATGCCTCCACGCCACCCCATCTACTGTCTGTCGGGGCACGGTCTTGTGGCCCGGGTGAAAACCCTACTCAGCGGCTTCGGACGCTGACCACGGCGACGCCTGCGGGCGCCGCTCCCTCCTTGGAGGCGTGGTCTGGTTTACCGGACTGGACGGCGACGACGTCACGACGTCGTTCCCTTCATGGAGGCGTCGCCTAAGCTACGAGGGGAATCCCCAATGGTGTAGTTGGTGGTGGTGGCCTCGCCGGTCTCAACGGCAAGGCTTAGTGGTGATGCGTCTCTGGTGGCTGCCATTACCTAAGAAGTGGGTCTCCGGGGCGCAATGTACGTCGTCATCGCCAACACTTCCTAGTTGAATGCTTCCCCAAGTTGGTTCGGATCCTGCGATCTGCTCGCCATTTCTCTAGGCACATGTGTAGGGGGTACGTTGATCCGGGCAGCCTGTTGTAGTAGTCGTGCTATGATGTTGTTGGTGTCGTCGTGACGCGGCCTTGAGGCCTAGTGCCCCATCTCCTCGCCATTCTTGGCAGGAGGTTAGGCAATGCGTGCTTGGTTGTCTGGCTGTTGTAGGAGTGTGTTGTAGCCTTGGCGGGTCTTGGGTGAGTGCGGTGTTGTAGCCATTCTTTGACGGTGTTCCTTTTAAGCTTAATATAAAGACGCGCAGAGCTTTTGCGGGTTCTCGAAAAAGGACGAAGGGGAAAGGAATGGACTAGAATGTAATCGTACCATTCTCGTGTTTGGTTGGGACCAAATCGGTGGAATGGAATTGCACCGTTCTGTGTTTGGTTGGGGAACTAAAAATTATAATGCACTGCCGTTTGTTGCTAAAACATTTAATTAATTGGATGCCAAACTCGATTTTTTTGTCTCGAAATCGGGGTTGACAAAGGCAAATCAGAGAAAGACAAATCGAAATCGGAGCTGACACCGCAAATTCCTCTCCACCATGCTTGGATCCCACCACCGCTGCGCCTGCTAGTCGCGGCCGCCTCGACTGGTCCTAACCGCACCCAAATCTGCTGGCCACCGCCTCAGCTGGACCAGAAACTGACTAGAAAAATCCGAATTATGAGGAACTATGGATTTGAGTTGGATGTGATAACCAACTCCTGCCTATGAAAAAAAACCCGAATCTAATAACCTGTTTTGTGCCTTATCGGAGTTTCCCAATAGGACGCTGCGTATATTGACACACCAGCACGAAAAGTGCAAATGGAGCCCTAACTCCATCTAGATCGTATTTCAAAAAAAAATCCACATTTGTTTAATCTCTATAAATTTGAAACAACAATTCAACATGTAGATAATGTCGAAATCTACTAGTGTGCAAATTTTCTATCCAAAATTTGTCTTATTCTAGGCTACATAAAAGGACAAATCTTGCAAAATTTCATGTTTTTAAAACTGTGTAATCTTCACCGACCCGGCCAGATCCACCCATTCGTCATTTTTGTCTAACCTAAAATACAAAAAAATTCGAATTAAAATTTTGCACACATGTATATCGTATCACTATCTACATCTAGAAATTTGCTCACGGATTATTCGACACATAAAAAATGCAAAAATCGAATTTTTGAAAAATGGAGCTGCGTGATTTTGGTTTCCTCCTGGAACGCCAAGAACGGAATACCAGCTAGCCTGGAAGAGGCGGGGGGAGAAACGAAAGACACGTTTCGATCTTCAGGTCGATAGATATAGGCGTAACAGCCTTTCGATCTTCTGCTTGGCTTCTTTCGACTTCTTCCGGCGCAAGTGCTTGTTAATTATAAGATCCAATGTAATAGCATCCTCGGTCTGCTCCAGGTCGAATTACAGTATAAATCTTCATCGTCATGTAAAATTTCAGACAAGATTCTTCCCCTGAACGTTTCTGCACACAACTGGCCAAACTCTCTTACCTGAAATGCTCATGCTTGTTCAGGCAGTGTACCGCCTCTACAGATCCCATCTTTTGACGCGCTATTCCTTTGCAGCTTCGGTGAATGGTTTGGTCTCTAGCGAATTCAGGCCCCAGTCGATCGATAGATAAGATAGATATAAAGGTGGCAGCTCGTGAGATCAGGTCAGGTCAATCGAACCTTAATTTGCATCCGTCCAAAGCCTTTTCGAGTTCCAAGCAGCAGAGCTCGGCTGTCCTTGCTCTCTGAACGACACGGCATGCAGCACTAGACCAAATACTTGGGGAATTTCTACCCATGTGTTGTGCACAAAAGCGTCAATGGTTTTTCTCGGATCGATGATTAGAGTTTTGTTACCGGATATAAGAAATCGCATCCGTTCGAACAGAGACCAAAAGCAAGGAGGCAATTGTGTCTTACTTAGTTACTTGCCGTGAAGATGGATGCTAGTTAGATAGGCCTACGCACGGGAGAGAAAGATCAGACCGGCAAATTCATTTGTCGAAATCTCGGGGTTTGTTTGGTTTTAGGACGAAGGGGAAAGGAATGGACTAGAATGTAATCGTACCATTCTCGTGTTTGGTTGGGACAGAATCGGTGGAATGGAATTGCACCGTTCTGTGTTTGGTTGGGGAACAAAAAATTATAATGCATTGCCGTTTGTTGCTAAAACATTTAATTAATTGGATCCCAAACTCGATTTTTTTGTCTCGAAATCGGGGTTGACAAAGGCAAATCAGAGAAAGACAAATCGAAATCGGAACTGAGACTGCAAATTCCTCTCCACCATGCTTGGATCCCACCACCGCTGCGCCTGCTAGTCGCGGCCGCCTCGACTGGTCCTAACCGCACCCAAATCTGCTGGCCACCGCCTCAGCTGGACCAGAAACTGACTAGAAAAATCCGAATTATGAGGAACTATGGATTTGAGTTGGATGTGATAACCAACTCCTGCCTATGAAAAAAAACTCGAATCTAATAACCTGTTTTGTGCCTTATCGGAGTTTGAAAAGAAACTTAGCACAAGAGATTATGATACATTGAAATGAAATTCCCTTTATCAAAAAAAAAAGAGATTATGATCGATGGAGTAAATTTCTGGAACCTATACATCAGCTGGTAGTTTCCCAATAGGACGCTGCGTATATTGACACACCAGCACGAAAAGTGCAAATGGAGCCCTAGCTCCATCTAGATCGTATTTCAAAAAAAAATCCACATTTTTTTAATCTCAATAAATTTTAAACAACTATTCATCATGTCGATGATGTCGAGATCTGCCAGTGTGCAAATTTTTAATTCAAAATTCGTCTTATTCTAGGCTACATAAAAGGACAAATCTTGCAAAATTTCATGTTTTTAAAACTGTGTAATCTTCACCGACCCGGCCAGATCCACCCATTTGTCATTTTTGTCTAGCCTAAAATACAACAAATTTCGAATTAAAATTTTGCACACATGTAGATCGTATCACTATCTACATCTAGAAATTTGCTCACGGATTATTCGAAACATAAAAAAATGCAAAAATTGAATTTTTAAAAAATGGAGCTACGTGGAGCTCGGGCTCCAAAACGCCTCACTCCAAACCCACATCACTAAGTATGGGATATCTAGCTTGGTGATATAGCCTACCGTGCTTCGGTAGTAAACTCTATTCAGCCCACCGTTTTAGAGGTGATGCAGCCCACGGAGCTGGGGCCGGTGCAGCCGGCTAGCGCTCCGCCCACGCCTCGCTTGGGAGTGACGGGCCAGGCCAGCGCAGCCATGACCATCGATACCCAGGCCGTCGAGCCACTGGCCGGTGCAGCCCTGGCTGTTTCTGGGCCGGCGTTGCAGGAGCCGCGTCGTTGCTGTCCAATACGGAGGTGTTGCGTCAGCACGCCGTTGGTGAGCTTGGTGTGATGATGGATGCTGCTGCACCTGCGACCCAGCAGGTCGGAGCGGAAGACGGTCAGGGGGAGCTGGGCGTGCAGAATGTTGCGTCGGCTTCGCCGTGTCCTCCTGTGGAGCTGACGCAGGGGTGGATTCTACTTCACCATTGCTACCCTCGGCGTTGACTCTGTTGCGACGGAGCGGGAGACATACGGTGGCTACGGATGACGAGGACTCCATGGCGAAGGCCATGCGTCGCAAGGCCGAACAGTTCATCAACACCGCTGGCACTGCCAAATCCACAAAGTCTTTTCTTGCTTTTTCAAACTCAAGCATTTCTTCTAAGTTGAATAAAGTAGGAGTTTCTTTGGGTAATAATGACAAAAAAATTGCTATTTCGACTAAAGCACTGAGACATTTGGAGTTTGACCGGTTAACAGTCATTCCAAAGGTCTCGTGCAAGTCGGATACTCCCACTATGGATAAAGAGGAGTTGCATGACACAACTGATGTCCAGCTCCTCTCTCATCTAGTTGGAGATGTAACGGAGGGTGGTTTGGATGAGGCGGAAATCTAAAGCCGACTCTCTCAAAAAGAATAAAACGCAACGTAAAAAGGAAAAATTGTCAAAATCTCCTAAGGTTTCCCAATGAATGGCATGTTCTTGAATAGCAGAGCTCTTTGTGACTTGGCTAAACATGTATGCATTGCTGATTTTATTCGGGACCATTCTTTGGACTTTGTTGGCATTTCGGAAACTGGCAAACGTGATTTCTCTGCGAATCTACTTAACCGCCTATCTGGTGGTGTAGATTTTACATGGATTTCTCGTCTGCCACGTGGTAGATCCGGGAGCTTATTACTCGGCGTAAGGAAGGATACCATGGATGTGTTGGCTAGTTCGGATGGTGACTTTCATATTGAAGTCCACATCCGTAACAAAGCTGATAAGTTCTTATGGAGTCTGGTCGCCGTATATGGAGCAGCCCAGGATGAGTATAAATCTGCTTTCCTTCGTGAGCTTGTCAATCTAGCAAAAGATAATCCGTATCCTATTATTATAGGAGGGGATTTTAATTTGCTTAGGTTCTCACATGAGAAGAGCAGAGGTTGATTTGACTACCATTGGCCTCTTTTATTCAACGCTGTAATTGACAGTCTTGATTTAAGAGAGGTTACAATGATTGGGAGACAGTTCACTTGGGCTAACAGTCTCCCAGAGCCGACATACGAGAAGTTAGACCGTGTACTGATGGACTCTGATTGGGAATCTAAATTTCCAATGGTCTCAGTACATGCTCTCGAACGTATAGAGGCATTGTCAGATCATGCTCCCATACTATTAACCACGGGTACGACCAGACCACATTATAATCGCCAGTTCAAATTCGAATTGGGTTGGTTACATCGGGAGGGTTTCGTTGATATGGTTAAAATGGTGTGGGAAAGGACGGTGGCTGGGAAGAGCGCGATCCAGAGGTGGAACAATAAAATGCGTGCACTACGCAAACACCTCGGTGGTTGGGCTAAGCATATGGTTGGTCAGTTAAAAAAGGAGAAGCTCCGATTGTCATCTATTATTGATGATTTGGAAGCTTTTGCTGAAGTGAGACCACTGTCCAACGCGGAGATTGCCGGTCTTCTTCGTGAAGAGGAGCTCAAATGGTACCAACGATCAAAAGCCCAATTCATTTTGGAAGGAGATTCGAATACAAGATACTTTCATAGTCTGGCTAATGGCAGACGCAGGAAGAAACGTATTCACTCTCTTTCTCAAGATGATGGTACGATTGAAGGCCATGAGCAGCTAAAGTCCTACATCACAAAATATTATAAAAATCTGTTCGGCAAACCAGAGGAGGGTAACTTCTCAATGGATGAAACCCGAATAGACGATATCCCGCAAGTGACCGATGAGGAGAACGCTCACCATACTGCACCTTATTCCGAGGATGAAGTAAAGAAGGCTGTCTTTCAAATGGAACACAATAAAGCCCCGGGTCCAGATGGTTTCCCAGCTGAGTTTTATCATACCTTCTGGGAGATAATCAAGATGGACTTGCCTGAGTTATTCAATGCTTTGCATAATGGACAACTCGAATTATTTCGCCTAAATTTTGGTGAGATAATTTTGTTGCCAAAAGTTAATGAAGCAGAAAGGATCCAATAGTATAGACCTATCAGTCTTCTTAACGTTAGCTACAAAATTTTTTCACTAAAGCCGCTACTATTAGGCTAAATTCGGTGGCTGACCATGTTGTGCGCCCGACTCAGACGGCTTTTATGCAAGGTCGCAATATTATTGATGGAGTTGTGATTTTGCATGAAACAGTTCATGAGTTGCATCGGAAAAGCTGAATGGGGTTATATTAAAAATAGACTTCGAAAAGGCTTACGATAAAGTCAAGTGGTCTTTCCTCCAACAAACACGCAGAATGAAAGGTTTTTCTGATGAGTGGTGCGCTATGATCCATAATTTTGTTTCAGGAGGAAGTGTCACCATCAAAGTCAATCACGACGTCGTTGGCAGATACTTCCAAACGAAAAAAGATTAAGACAAGGCGATCCATTATCACCAATACTATTTAATATAGTTGCTGATATGCTAGCCATAATCATAGAGCGTGCAAAAGCGGAGGGCCAAATTGAAGGGGTAGTCCCTCATCTAGTGGATGGTGGGCTATCCATTCTTCAATATGCTGACGACACGATTATTTTTATGGAACATGACATCGAAAAGGCACGAAACCTGAAATTAATTTTATCAGCATTCGAGCAGCTTTCGGGTATAAAGATTAACTTTCATAAAAGTGAATTGTTTTGCTTCGGCGAGGCCCAAAATGATGCTTCCCTATATGCTGAATTATTTGGCTGTGGGCAAGGATAGTTTCCAATTAGCTATCTTGGCAGTCCGATTCATTTCAGGACGATTGCTCAATGGAAGCATGTTGAGGAGAGACTCCAAAAAAGATTGAGTAATTGGAAAGGAAAATTACTATCCTTGGGTGGAATATTGGTGCTCATAAATTAAGTCCTAAGTAATATGGTACTGTATATGATTTCCTTCTTCCAATTACCAAAGGGAGTATTGCATTGATTGGATTACTTTCGATCAAGATTCTTTTGGCAAGGGGATAGTGAGAAGAACAAATATCGATTGGCTAAATGGAATGTAGTATGCCGACCTAAAGATCAAGGAGGGCTTGGGATTCATGACCTCGAGGTCAAGAACCATGCTCTCCTAGGTAAGTGGTTGTTCAAGCTTCTGACCGAAGAAGGGGTATGGCAAACACTTCTAAGGAGAAAGTACATTGTTTCAAGTGCGGTTTCACAGGTTCATTGGAAACCAGGGGACTCACACTTTTGGGCTGGACTTATGGCAATGAAGAAATTCTTCTTTCCATATGGTTCTTTTTCCATTAAGGATGGATCAGAGATAAGGTTCTGGGATGATAGGTGGCTAGGTTCTACCTCACTCCGAGAACAATATCCAGCCTTGTATAATATTGTCCTGGGATGTCACAAAAGCGATACACTCGCTAAGGTGTTGGAGACTTCTCCACCAAATGTGACGTTCCGACGAGACCTCGTTGGTCCCCGGTTAGCATCTTGGAATGAGTTGCTACAACGTCTGGCTTTAGTCAATCTGACGCAAGGGACCGATGAGTTTCGGTGGAATTTACACAATAATGGTAAATTCTCAGTGGTCTCCATGTACAAAGTACTAATCCAATGAGATGTGCTAGTTGATAATAATCAAAAAATTTGAAAGATGAAGATTCCACTAAAAATCAAAAATTTTGGGTGGTATCTTCGTCGAGGAGTAATTTTAACCAAAGATAACCTTGCAAAGGAAGCAAAAAGTGTGTCTTCTATCATAAAGATGAGACTATTAAGCACTTATTCTTCGAGTGTAAAGTTGCTAATTCTATATGGTCTATCATCCAGATGGGGTCTACCTTGTACCCACCACGAAGCGTTGTAAATATTTTTGGCAGTTGGCTGAATGGTGTTGATTATAGGTTTAAACGACTTATTAGGGTGGGAGCGCTAGCCGTTATATGGTCGCTTTGGCTGTGTAGAAATGACAAAGTTTTTAATGATAAAAATTCGTCTCTCATGCAGGTTATCTACAGGAGTACTGCTACTCTCCGTTTGTGGTCACCGTTGCAACGTGTGGAGCATCGCGACCTGTTTACGGAGGTATGTACAAGACTGGAGGATTTAGCGAGGGACTTTTTATCCCAACATGGATGGCAGCATAATTTGCGGATCGGCCCTCCAACACCATAGGCGTTTTTACAATTTCTTTGTCGCCTTTTTATTTTTGTCGTACTGCTGGACTTTTGGCGGCTGTGTGCATCTTAGTTATGCAGAGGCCGGGTGTAATACTTAAAACTTTTTAAGTAATAAAGCTCCCTTTATCGAAAAAAATGTAACTACAAGCTTGGTGATATAGACATCTTGTGGCGACAAGAAGTTTATGTAAACTCTGTTCATATGATTTTATCTTTTATGTTGCCCATCCTCTTGGTAAATCTCATTTTGTAATAACAGAACGAAAAGTAAATTTGTATGAAAACATCTTTTGGTTATTATTGTTATGTACTGTTCTAATTATTTCCTTAGTTATTATGACTGTTGTATGGCTGAATAATAATATAAAGATCATATATAATAATAAGTGACATGGTAATCCATGTAACATATATAGGTTGAAAATCAGTCACATGGGTAATTACTTTTTTCTGAAAAAAAAGGAAGCACATCGTCCTATGCATGGATCGATGCATATGACCAATACCATGCATTTCATGGTTATTAATTTTATATAAATTGGTATTTTTTAAACGTAACCAGGAGCATTATTCTGGGTTGTCTCGGGAATTGATAGTGCATCAAGTTATTCGCAAGGGCCAACTTGATCCTCTTCCCTAGAAATCTCAGATGAGGGAAGCCACACACAATTTGTATAATTTGACGCATTAAAGTACAGAAAAATGATACATCGAGCTTACATATATAGTTTACAAGAATAGACAGATAAATACATTAATTTCTTACTGCACCCACATACATGCACCTTCGTATTCTATATAGGATCATAATATATACGACCTTATGTATATAATTCTGTGTCGTATCCTGGATGTAGAAACGAGTCCACTAAATGAAGTTGCGTAAAATAGAGCTGCTCCCCTGAACCGAGACCTTTGGTGTCTTCGTAGGTCTCACTTTGCACAAGAATTGCCCATATCTAGCACTAGTCTTGGATGCTCCACCTGATCCAATCTGTAAACAAGTATTGCGTCTCGTATCTTTCATGGCCATCCCATAACCAAAGACGTCCACGTAGGGCTTAGTAGGCACGCCTAGAATAGGCTGGTAGAAGTGAGAGTCCACCATCTCACCCGCAGCTGCTGAAGTCCTCTTACCTTGGCATCCATGCAACTGGTTCAGCTCCGGGGGAAAAGCAGCCGGCAACGGCAATGGCGCCACGGGCTGGTTTACGAACTGCACTATACTCTCCATGAGAATCTTGCTGCTCGCGCGTAGCGGGTTGTACAGGTGGAAGCCATGGTCTTCGTCCTCGGACTCCACCAGTGTCACTGCGCTCTCATCGTCGGCGGCCCATGCGCACTCGCGCATGCGGGCAGCCAACTGCGACCCCCGGTGTCGCAGGCCGTCCTTCCCGGCGACAGCAACCAGTACGCGCTGGCATGTGAGCGAGGCGATGTCCTCGTACACAGGGTTCATCCGGGGATCATCGTCGCCAAGCTTGCCGGCCGTGACGAACGGCCAAAGCCTGTCAATCAGCTCAGGGGTGAACATGGCGATGCCGTCCCAGACCGTCTCGGAAGTCGACAGCCGATCGAGCCCCCAGAAGTAGGGGTGCACCATGATTAGCCCCTGGATGTCCAGGTCGAGGAGGCTGGCACCACGGCTGGCGCGCACCGCCGTATTGTAGGCTATGTTGCCACCGGCGCTGTCGCCGGCGAGGAACGTCCGCCCGAGATCGGCGTACTCGGAGAGCCAGGTGTCGGAGAGGGACACCACCCACTGGAGCGCCGCCCATGCGTCGTCGTAGGCCGCCGGCAGGGGATGCTCCGGCGCTAGACGGTACTCCACGGACACCACGAGGGCCCCGGCGCGCGCGGCCAGGGTCCTGGCGTAGTTATGGTAAGTGCGGCCGAACGCGCTCTCCGTGCAGAAGGATCCGCCGTGGAGGTACATGATGACCGGAAGCGCGGCCTCGCCACCAGCGGCGGCGGCGGCGGAGGGAAGGAAGAGGCGTGCGGACACGCCGGTGGTCTTGTCGATGACCACATCCCTCGTTGCCACGCCACGGTTGGCAGCGGCGTCCTCTGACGCCGCCACGAATGAGCTGTGCAAGAAGCGCTCGACACGACCGTTCTTGTATTCGCGTATGAATGGGTAGAGGTCCACCGCAATGTCCCCGCCGTCGACATCATTTTTGTGTGCTTGCATAACGAACTAGCTAGTGGTCGATCGAGCTAGCTATCTAGTGGTGATCGAGTAAATCTGCACCTCTATCTCTCGTACTGCTTATTGATGTTTGTGTAGTGCTGCTTATGTGTTGTGGTGGTGGCTTCGGAAGAAGACCCTCCACGGGTTTTATAGCATGGCCATGCATGCATCTATGCACAACTTCTGAAATGACAACTGAAGTGAGTTACATGGAGTGTCTCAGAAACGAGGTTATTTGCCCCCGTGATGCACATGCACGTACATGTCTCATTCGGCAGGGTAGACGCAAACAATATTACTACCTCCGTCTCAAAAAGGATGTCACAAATTTGTTCAAATTTGAATGTATCTATACACTAAATCATGTCTAGGTACATCAAAATTTAGACAAACTTATGACATCTTTTTTGGGATGGAGGGAGGATCGTGAAAATTTCACATAAATAACCTTTTTTATCACGTATTTTACAAAATGACCTCTAATTTAGAAAATTTCACGAAATAAGCTGTTTTCATAACGCCCGCCCCTAGGGCGTCATACCCTCTTGCATAACGCCCTGGTCAAAGACGTTATTAACCGTGCCCGGTTAGCACCGAAATCATACAGTTTGTAAGTTTAACGGCCCGGAGTGGGGCGTCATACCGTGGTGCTTAACGCCCTGGAGCGAGGCGTTATACCGGTCCATCAATTCTGTTGAGTTTTTTCTAAAAAAAAATCCGGGCCGAAATATTATTAACCCGCCAGATTCGCTATATTTATAAGAATTGGAGCTCAGTCTAGTGGCTCGGGTCTTCTGCCTTGTTTGGGAAGACGTTAGTTCGACTCCCACATGCTGCAAAATCAAGATTAGTTTTTTTTTCCTTTTCTATTAAATTCCAGAAAAGGTCTTAAACTTGGTTAATTCATATCTTTTGTTTTATATATTCAATTAATATAAATAATATATAGCACGAGAACCGAGCCACTGGACTAGGCTTCCATTCTTGTAAATATATCGAATCTGGTGGATTAATAATGTTTCGGCCCGAATTTTTTTTTAGAAAAAACTCGATAGAATTGATGGACCAGTATAACGCCTCGCTCCAGGGCGTTAAGCATCACGGTATGACGCCCCAATCCGGGGCGTTAAACTTACAAACTATAGGATTTCGGTGCTAACCTAGCACGGTTGACCAGGGTGTTATGAAAAGAGGTTATTTCGTGAAATTTTCTAAATTAGAGGTCATTTTGTGAAATACTTGATTAAAAAGGTTATTTATGTGAAATTTCACGGGAGGATCTCTGCCTGTAATCCAAACGTCCATGTCTAAACGTCACGTCACCGCAGCTGTCGCTGTCCGCCTCGTGCGTGGACACATGTCGACCCCTCACGCCATCCTGGTTACCGTACGCGAAATGATTGAGCACGTACGTGGGTACATCGTGTCGAGGGTAAACAAAGGTTCCCGTTGGAGTAAAAATGTGTCGGTTCATTAGGGGCCTCCTCCTCAGTTGGTCCCAACACGAGGTTATTAGTTGTCTGCATTATTGAACGAGGAGATTCGGAGCAGGCTAGCTAACGACGGCCGCGAGGAACTACTGAAAATGACAACTGAAGTGAGTTACATGGAGTGTCTCAGAAACGAGGTTATTTGCCCCCGTGATGCACATGCACGTACATGTCTCATTCAGGAGGGTAGATGCAAACAATATTATGTACTATCAAAAAACTTTAAGATTGTCAAGTTGATATATATAGTACAATCAACATAGACACATATGGTACAATATCAGCAAGCAAACAAATGACCAGTTACACCCAACAAAGGCTAGATGACGATCCATTAATAACGAAGGGCCAGTAAGTTATGTACTATCAAAAAATATTAAGATTGTAAAGTTGACATACACCTAACATATATTGTGTATTGTGTGTTAAAAATTCCTGTCTCAAACTTTGTATGAATGGGCAAACTATGTTTAATTAGTCAATGAATACCGCAAAAAAGGTAGATCATAGATTTCTTGATATTATTCATGTTCATAAAACAATATTAAGATTTTCAAGTTAATATGGGACAATATCAAACAAAAATTAGCAGGGGCATACAACATCGAGTGCTAAAGAGTAGTTTTTTCAAACTTTACAATGGTGTAAAAACCAGATTAACTATGAAGCTTGGTACAGAGCTACGTACCGATGGTCAAATTAGTCTTAATAAGTCAATGGATACAATAGAAATGATAGATGATTGATTTACGAATGACAAGGATTGCTACGCTCCATGTTGGCAAACAAAATTAACATATTTAAGTTCATGCGCATGATATGTGTCTGATTCTGGGTCCAAACTTTGTATCGGTACACGAGCAAGATTTAGTTAGTTAATAAGGGTACTGAAATAACTAGTAGATATGATTAATTTTATTAATAATAAATGTCTATGGATTGGGACTTCGGTGCTGATCACCTTTAGTCAGTCAAGAATGTTAGCGGTCATTTTAAACAACATTTCTTCTCGGAGGTGGTTTTCTTAGCTTGTTGGCATATTTAGAAGGTTAGAAATGCAAGGATCTTCTCGGATACTAGACCCTCTTTTGCGACCTGACGTAAAATTCATGTTATTTCTCTTCACATGTATAGGTTTAGTAGCTCTGGTGATAAGGTTAAAGCTTGGAAGCTTAGCTTAGTTTCTGGACTGGTAGGGTTTTTCTTCTTTAGATATTTTGTATATTTTTTAATAAAAGTTGGAACCATAGGGTTTTTGCCTCACAGTAAGCATTCAAAAATATGGCTAAGGTCCAAATTAACAAAAAAATAAGATTGTAAAAAATAACTGGTTGATGGATATGACAAAATAATATTGTTCTATAGAACTTATACACATAGTAAGTTCAAGTATGGTGAACTAGAGATTGAAAAATTATTAAGTGCCTTTCTCATTTATAAAGTAGGTCCTGAAATTTCTTCTAAATAAAAACTACGACTTATTTTGGAAATAAATTTTGTAAGACTACAATACATAAACATTCAAACCAACTGGATATCCTAAAGGGTTTTATGGAACAGTTTAAAATAGACCACGTCTTAAATAGTTTCAATGAACTAACCGTCTGGTATAAGTTATAAAAAATTGATATATGTGCAAGCATCAGTCATGCATCCCAAATTGCACAACTACTGAAATGACAATTGAAAATATAATTACACAGAATAATCGACTAATAAATTCCTCCGGTAATTGAATTATTCATTTATTGCTACAAGCTACTTCCGTTAGAGTTTACCTAGAATGTCTCTAAAGCAAGCTGTGTGCCCAGTTATATCTCAAAAAGGTTTGTCCAGATTCTGCCCCCTCGTGATGCACATGCATCATGCATTTACAAAGTATCTTCCGGCAGCTTTTCAAAACAAGTCTCTTCTGGCAGGGTAGACGCAAACAATAATGGATATCATTTGTGTCTGCGTGTCTTACATATGTTTGAAGACTCTAGTGTCGGTGGACAAACTAGATTAAGTCGGGCCATAAATAATACTCCCTCTGTTCCATAATAATGACAAATAAGTTACATTGTTGTTCACGTGTATGGTTCAGTCTTTAACAAAAAAGAGGAGTTGTTGCACCTAACAAATCTATTAAGACATGTGCAATATGTTTGAAGACTCTAGTGTCGGTGGACAAACTAGATTAAGTCAGGCCATAAATAGTACTCCCTCCGTTCCATAATTATGACAAATAAGTTACATTGTTGTTCACGTGTATGGTTCAGTCTTTAACAAAAAAGAGGAGTTGTTGCACCTAACAAATCTATTAAGACATGTGCTAGATATATTTGGCGAGGTTTAATATTTGTCATTACCTAGTACTAGTACGAAGTGGTAGGTGACAAATTTCATAATAATGGATCATCAAACATTAAGATTATCAAGTTGATATATGATACAAGCTGTAAACAAATATGGTTCAATATCAACAAAATAAAATGAGCTGTTGGACCTAGCAAAAGCTAGGTGATGATTCCTTAATAATGAAGGGCAGGTAAGTTGCGTACTACCAAAAAAATATTAAGATGGTGAAGTTGACATACACCATCCTCTTACCCACTTTAAGCACCACTGGCTCAAGGTCTATAATAGTAAGCTTGCGATCACTAATAGTGAAACCTAGATATGTGAATGGAAAGGCACCTCCATTTCAATTCACCAAGTTAGCCACTCTGGTTTGTTCACTTGCATGTGCCCCCACCACAATTAATTCACTCTTGTGTTAGTTAATCTTCACCCTAGATAGCAGTTCGAAACAAATCAGCAAAAATTTGCGGAGCAAGAAAACGTATGCGCAGGCGCAACAAAGCGCTCATCCCTTGCTTGTTTCTTTCGCCATGATATCGTTGTTGGAAAAAGGGTGGGTTAGAGCGAGCGCTGGCAGAGCGAAATGCTAATAAAACGGTCTGGGATACTCGCCACTTCAGTCTTTCGAGCAAGGGTTGTCGCCGTAAAGAGCAGACATACGCCACTTGAACTTCTTCATCGGCACAGTCAACTCCGACTCTCTCTTGCCGATCTTATACTCCGAGTCTGATGGGTATGAGAGTGTTGGGATTCGCTCGTAGGATCGATCACATCAAAATTATCACGACAGACGAACACGCAAAATTATCGCCAAGGGCACATTTCGTGCCTCTTGTTTTATCTTTATTTTCTCTCAATCTCGATACAACTTTGGTGTTACAGGACGTGTGGTAGCAACCGACCTAGGACAAACTAAAACCTAGTCATGTACGGACTCACGCTGGAACCTGAAGCTACCTAGTACTAGTATTAGGAAACTACAAACTAACTTGCCACTAATACTAATACGTGCCGACTTGGACCATGGCATGCAAGCCAAAACGAACAGGAAACTAAAACACCTTCCAAAAACTAACTAGACAAGATTAGTGCTAACAATCTCTCCCTAACTTGACTCTTGATCTTTTGTGCTCCTCTGATCTTGACTCGTTGTAGACCTGTGTCTTCTATAGGTCTCGCACCACGACACGTCTAATTGTCTCTCCCCAATTTCGAAGTGGCGAATTTACGGAACAAATCAAACATGATCTGGACTATCCAGCCACGCTAGAAATCTTGTGGTAAACACACCACCCGTGGATCGTACCATCCACCTAGCGTGATACATGCCGACTATCTTGTGGACTACACCATCCGCTCCTGCATCATGTAGAGCCATGGCCTCATTGAAGAGACTCACCTTCACTGGTTTACCGCCCCCTGCACACTTGAACTTGATCCTCTCGTCGAGACACATAGACCACCTGGTGGAGGCGCGCTGATAGCCACCCGCCATCCTGTTTTTGTGCCTTCGCCCTTGGTGATATACCTCACCGGACAGTCCCTCAACCGTTACGCGCTTCAACTGCAACTGATCCTCACAAAGACGGGCACTTGGACACACCGACGACTCACTGACACGACTCCGACTCAACGTGCCAAGTTGTACGCCCATGACTCTTGGAATCTTCTAGCTCCCCCGAAGACGAACTTGACGAGACTCTCGGCACCGCACCTCGGCACCACCGCTCCATCAATGATCATCCACTTCCACCGGCTTGCCGACGACATGCCTATGCCGTATCCTCCGTGTCGCTCCACTAAATGACAATCGCCCGCGCCGAGGAGCTAGTACAGGTCGCGTCCCCGGGGCAAGCGTGACTTCAAATATTCGACCTGGCTCTGATACCAATTGTTCACATCAAAATTATCACGACAGCGAACACGTAAAATTATCGCCAAAGGCACATATCGTGCCTCTTGTTTTTTCTTTATTTTATCTCAATCTCCGTAAGACTTTGGTGTTACAGGACATGTGCATATATATGGACAGGAGCAACCGACCTAGGACAAACTAAGACCTAGTCATGTACGGACTCACGCTGGAACCTGAAGCTACCTAGTACTAGTATTGGGAAACTACAAACTAACTTGCCACTAATACTAATACATACCGACTTAGACCATGGCATGCAAGCCAAAACGAACAGGAAACAAAAACACCTTCCAAAAACTAACTAGGCAAGATTAGTGCTAACAGAGAGCTCCCGCAGCTCCTCCATATCAATGACTTCAGAGACGTTTGTGGCTAATGACAACACCAGCACCAACGCCGACGCCAACCATGAGGAAGGCAATACCGATGCTGCCCATGAGGTCGCTTCTTGATGTCTACAAGGAAATGGGACCGGGTGTATCTCGTCCCTGGATTCATGAGTGCAGCTTGCTCCACAAAATCTCTTTGTTAGCCATCCCCAATCTGTAAGAGCATCTCCAACTGGAACCCCATATTCCCCCCAAACGTCCGGGCGGACAACACGGACAGGGTCCGGACAGAAGAAACCCATCCAACCGGAGCCCCTATACCTAGCTCAAACGTCCGAGCTGTCTGACAACCCCCAAACTCACCCCATATATGGGTTTAGACCATGTTTTCACTTTCTTTTTCTTGTTTTGTCCTTCTTTTACCTTTCTCTCTCCTTCTCCACCAATCACATGCAATTGATCGGACAATTTTAGGAACATGGTGGGGCCACACACTTTTGAGGGTTTAAAATGGACACGTTTGGACATGACATGTCTGCGGACAATTTAGGACTAAATTTGTCCACCGTGGCTGGAGATGCTCTAATGTCGTGAGTTTACCATGACAATTACACCGAGTCCGCGTAAGTTTCCTTACCCTTGAGCACTTGACCAAGAGCCACCTGCTGTCTCCTTACTACTATAAAAGTGGCATTTCTTTTCCTCTGATCCCATACGATCTCAAATCCTTATCGGAAAAAATATGATCTCAAATAAGCAACATGTAAAACCCCTCCTTCTAATGTTATTGCGACACGAACCCACTCCACTTAAATAACCGGCTCGAAAATTATGCACTATGGGTCGATATTTATCTATTAATAAATTAATTTTTTTATTTATGACGGACCGTGAGCTGAGAGCCTGCTCCGTTCCGTGCTTATAAATACTTGCCACATGCTTCATCTATCTTTCCCATCTCGTAAAGCAAACAATCTTGAAGCAGTTTTCTCCCCCTAGCTAGCACCTCCCATCTCTTCTTTGTTTGCACTGAGTGCACGCGTCTTTGGTATATCTTCGTTTATTTTCGCATAGATGGCTTGCTTTTCTTCCTCTAATGAGCTGCCGTTGACGAGAATATCAGTCTCGACTGCAGGACCATGGCCAGCAGCACCCCGCAGCCCACGGTGGTCGAGATCCGGCGTTTGCAACGGGCGGACGGGCCAGCGGCCGTGCTCGCCATCGGCACCGCAAACCCACCCGCCTGCGTGTCCCAGGAGGATTTCCCGGACTATTACTTCCGCATCACCAAGAGCCAACACCTCACTCAACTGAAACAAAAGCTCAAGACCATGTGTACGTACCAGCAACTTGTATTATATGTACATGTATACGGTGATTTTTCGAGAACCCACAGAAAATCTACGCGTCATTTCATTAAGCTTGACATTAACTACCTCTATTCCACGATATAAGCATTTTTAGAAACTAGTTTAGCTTGCTAAAAAGGGTTACATTGTACGGAGTGAGTATATAAATATATATATGATGATCAATTGAGGTTGTTTGTTTGGACCACGACCAGGTGCGGCGACAACGACGGAGAAGCGTTACTTCCACCATACGGAGCATCTCCTCGACGCCCACCCAGACTTCCTCTACCGCGGCAAGCCTTCCCTCGACGCCCGGCTCGCAGTCGCGGCCGCCGCTGCCCCGGAGCTCGCGGCATCGGCTGCAGCCAAGGCCATAGCCGAGTGGGGCCGTCCGGCCACCGCCGTCACCCACCTCATCGTCAGCACCAACTCCGGCGCGCACGCCCCCGCCATCGACCTCCGCCTAGCCTCTCTCCTGGGGCTCCGCGCCTCCGTCAGCCGCACCGTGCTCCACCTCAACGGCTGCTCCGCCGGCTCCGCCTCGCTACGCCTCGCCAAGGACATGGCCGAGAACTGCCGCGGCGCCCGCGTCCTGGTGGTCTGCGTGGAGCTCACCGTGGTCGCCTTCCGTGGCCCGCAGGACGAGGAGGCGCACCCGCACACACTCATCGCCCAGGCGACCTTCGGGGACGGCGCCGGCGCGGTGATCGTCGGCGCCGCTGATGACGACGACCAGCACCCTGAGGAGAAGGAGAGCCCCATCTTTGAGATGGTGTCTGCCTCGCAGGCCACGATTCCGGGAACGGACGGCGTGCTCACCATGCATCTCACGGAAGCCGGCCTCGACGGCCACATCTTCACCAGGGAGCTGTATCCTCTAGCCGCGCCGCACATCGAGCGGTGTCTCGAGGACGCGTTCCGGCCGCTTGGGGTCGACCGCGGCGGCGCCAGATGGAACGAGCTCTTCTTCGTGGTGCACCCGGGCGCGCGTGGGATACTGGACCACATTGACGGGGCTCTCGGGTTGGAGCCCGGGAAGCTGGCGGCGAGCCGAACCGTGCTGAGAGACTACGGCAACATGCTCGGCGCGACGATCATCTTTGTGCTGGACGAGCAGCGGAGGCGAATGGAGGAGGACGGGGAGACGCGTGAGCAGTGGGGTGCCATGATTGGATTTGGGCCTGGGTTCACTGTTGAGACAATGGTGCTGCGCGTGCCGGACGGCCAGCCAAAATAAATTACTTCATATTTTTTCGATAAAGTGTATTTTTATTCAAAATAACAAATATTATATCCGTCATCGGTTGGTCTGCGTAACAACGGATGCACGTTTTTTTCAATAAAATGTATTATTATTCAAAGTATCAAATATTATATCCGTCATCTGCGTAACAACCGAGATACACAGCCAAACTAGTCCAACGAGAATAAAAGGTAAACAGTCGAATTACAAGATCATGTGAGAACTAATAAGACGTCCATGTAGCTGAAGTTCCAATCCAAAAACTATAGAGAGAATTCCTTATATGACACTATTTGAAAGTTTGGTTCCTTATTTGACACTGAAAATATTTTTCTTCCCTATATGACCCTTGGTCTAATTTTTTCGTCTTATATGACACCCTAGTTCATTTTTGACACTAACGGTGTTAAATAGTGACATAAAAAGATGTTTTTGCCCCTTATGCATTATGTGACCAAAATTTGTATACAAGACAAATGCAACGGTAATGAGACATTTTGGTCAGATTATCTTACCAACTGAAACCTGGACATCTGGAGACAGAACGTAGCTAAACATCGATTTTATTCCGGCCGGTAAAACTTGATGCCGAACTCGCGAATGCACATAGCTAGCTAAGCAACTATATATTAGGTTGGCATTCTATAGAAAAATGTGCAATACTGTATAGTACAGTTAATCTCGTGGAGCACGTCTTTCCACTTAAACTGCAACGTACAGTAGCTACTATTTTTTGACGCGAAACGTGCAATACCTACAGACAGCGAGCTAAGCTACAGTAGCGTTAGTCAAAGTCTTTGGTAGTGCATTAGTACTATACACGTAACTCACTAACTCCACACTTCAGTTACTTTTTCCTCCTGACGCGTGCTTTTTACTTTCACTAGTAAAAGTGCACGCGTAATACGCGTTTTATGAGTAATATAAATTCAGTTTGTCTGACAAACCACATGTGATCTGCATCTGAACATTCAGACATACACGTAGTAAATGATTTGTGCAAAGCATGGAACAAAATCAAATTATTTCCCCATCTTTTCATATGTAATAATAACTTTGGTTCATAATGAATTGTCTGAAATATATTTGGGTCAAATCCTTGGGTAAACCATCCATCAAAATAAAATCACAAGTAACCTGAATATGCCAAATTGTCTTTCCAATCATCTTGAAAATGAGAACTCAAATCACTCACAATAAACACTATTTAAGGAATTTTGCATACAAAACTAAAATCGGTAACAATAAAGTTTGCTAACTGAATTGTTGAAACCTGAAAAAAATGATGTTTATGGGAAAATGGTATTCTTGAAAGCAATGATAGAAGAGGAAGTTATCCATTCTTACCAAACTATCTATATTTCTCCTTGCTAGAGATGTGAAAATTATTCTGTACATGCTTTATCCAGTATGGCCAGTGTAGAAACTTATTTTAAATTTCTCAAATCCCATAGGCTAATCTGTACCAACTCCATCGGATATAGAAACCATGTCCAGTCTGAAAGAAAATATAATCAGTAGAAAAAGGAACACAATTGAAAATCAGTCCCAACAGAATATATTTACAACAACATCTTCAAATACTGATCATCTTCAACATGGCAATGAATACTCTTATGGTTTAAGCTGGGTATATTATCCCTAGTAATTTACACACGTCGTAGCTATCCTTGAATTGCCTACAATACCGCATCCCTATAATACTCTAGCATTTGTGTCAATCTTACAGAGAATGAATTATGATGAAGGAATGATAAAAAACTGTAACAATCAATCACGTTGCTACTGGATCTCCAATCTTGCATGGAAATGGCTTTGGCACACGCAACCTGGTAACCAAGGAGCTGCGACGGTTCATAGTCCTGATTAAATATTTAGCGTCACGCCTTGAACTCTTGATCTCAACCCATGTTAATAACCTGCAAAAAAAATCTTGAAAATTTGAGAACAGTTGTACTATAAATAACAAAAGACAACTAAACATCTGTATAACATTAGTTGGAAGGATAAACCAATAGTTACTTCAAATTGAATTAGCTAGTTGAGGCTATAATAACCTACAAATCTGGCATGGCTCTAGCAGGTAGCAGCTACAAAGGACATTCCAAGAAAGCAAAACTGAGCAGCTGCATACCACTTACTCGCTAGTCATGGAAGAGATAACTCTGAAACTCAGATCTGCACAGTCTCCTTGTGTCGTTGGCTATCTGCATTTCTCATCAACTATGAAATCGCAAATCAATGGATGTGAAGATCTATCAAAGTGAATCTTAAATCAGCATACACGATTGTTATTTCACCATCCACAACTTCAGGGTCCATGTACTAATGTCTGCTGATGTTCTTAAAACATTTTAAAAGACCATTTATAACTCGCCCAAGCAGTCCAGTTTTCTGTGAATAATATATGGGCAAAACAAGGAATTGCTGAGCATGCATTTGTTCCTCGCTTTATATCTAGTGGTTTTGTTCCTAATAATATATGTACCAGCTTACTATGTAGTTATGTAGGGATATAAAGCAGGATAATATTCAGTCAGAAGGGACCATATCATCACATAGCTAAAGGCAGATGAGTGTCCAAACCTTGAAAACAAAAGACTCCTAGTCCAATTTCTTGAAGTAAATCTTTTCACCATGAGCCTTCTACTCTTTGTGAATGAGAGATGACATCCTACCAAAAGTTTGGTTCACACAACACTAACACATCAGTTCTTTGGGTTAATTTTATGTAATAAAAATATATCACTCCTTTCGTCCCCACTAACAAGACACCAAAAGGAAATTTGTTGGGGTTAGCAATTTTCTCTACATGTCAAGACATTCATAACCAGAAGATAGAACCCACAATGTCATGATGAAATCTCTTGTGCACATTTTGTTGAACTGGTGACGTGAGACTCGAGTTGTACCTGGACATTTGCACCCGTTCATGGCTCCAGCGAGGATGAAGGAGATGATGCCACAGGAGCAGCAGGGCGCAATGCGTGGCTTAGCAGACGGAGGATAGCAGGGCTATGTTGAGGGTTCAGAATAGAAATTTACGATCACGTGCATAAAAGATGAGGATTCATAAAGTATGCATTTACAGTATAAAATAATACCCTTCATACAAACCTTGAGAGTACCATTACATGAGAAATTATTAATCGAAATCCCTACTCAATAGGAAGTGAAACAATCTCGCGCTGTCCTTCATTGAAAAATCGCCCTTTCTAGTTAGTATGCAGGTGCAATGCACGTCTTAATTAATTAAAAAATATATCAATATAACATATAGATCAACAATTCGGTCATGTCATCGTTTTATACCACCTCTCCTTTCACAGCTATCTATTCAGGACAATGTTGTCTTTGCAATATTTCTTTCTCTCTCGAGCAGATTCACCGCTCAACTCTAATTGATAACTATATTTATTATTGCAGATTTTTTTACTGGAAATTTAATGACCCGTTCTGATTGTATAATTCATAATTCACAAAATCCTCCCATGTTAAGTTGTTAAGACCACCATATTACAAATCATGTTGAGTACGGCTGGGCACCTGAATAAAAATGATAAGAAATAAGTGACATAAATTTTGTGACGAACACCATGACTATCTATGAATAGTACTGTTAACTCTGCTCTTTGTGATGGTGTTTTCCAAGTTTGAAAAACAAAGGTTATTGTGTTCCCATTCTGCAAATACGACCTAGAAGAATATTTGGATTGTTTTCACCTGAAACTTTATCTATGGTCTGGGAAGAATAAAATCTGCAATTCAACTGGTCATATATCGGCTCATTGAGATTCAACCAAAACTATAAAAAGCTTTGTTCACAACTATGCTGATATACTTTGAGAACTGGCTTCTACTGAACCTTCAAATTGCTTAATAAACACAGAGAAACACAAAATCATGCAAGAATTCATGGACAAAAACTGAAGCACCTTGGAGTTCCTCCATTGTGAACCCTGAAAGTGAAAATTGATTGGAGTACGCAGCGAATCAAAATTATATGGGCTCTCCGTCCTAAGTCTGCACCAACCTGCTACAAATCAAGGTTAACTTTCTGAGCTTACAAATCAAGGTTAATAGCACACCAACATGCATCTAGCCAGAACCCAAATATGTACGCAATATACTATCATGGTAGGACGTACCATGTATGTTACTTGGACTTGACTCAAGCATCACAAAAGTAACAACTGTTACTGTCGAAATATCAAATATAACTGCGTTATTACTGCTCGCACCCTAATCTTCAGGGTCATCAGCAAGATAAACCACATAGTGCCATAATTTATGCTGAATACAAGGATCATAATGTAGTGAGCTAAGCGTTGGGCTTGTCCCAACTCTCCAAGGGAAGCTAGCTCATTTTTATGACCAAAATCCTCAACGAAAGCATCACCACCAGATCATGAGAATCTATTTCAAAAATCCTCCAAATTGCACTCCACTCCACGGTAGAATGGCTACTTACTTTCCGAACAAAAACACAGTCAAGAAGATCCCTACTTACTGATTCGCGAGCAACCGACACCTACAGCAAGGTCCTCTGATCCATTACCATGACTGAACCCGGCCCAGAGCCTCTCCACCACCACGCACCATAATTGGCCAGCGAGATCCATCCAATTGACAAAAGCCCCAAAGCAGACATACTTCAAAGATGCACGCGCGTACGCATCGGGATATTGAACGCGAGCAGCCATCAAACCAGCAATAGATCTATGTACAGCCGCGACGCAGCACAGATCTACCGGCAGCCGAGCAGACAGAGGTAGGGAGAGGAAGGGGCGAGGGAGGTGGAGCGTAGTACCGTTCTTGGCCTGTGGTGTCCCAAATCTGGGCCTCGACGACCTTGCCGTCGACCTGGAGGGAGCGGGTGGCGAACTCGACGCCGATGGTGGACTTGGGCTCGAGGCTGAACTCGTTGCGCGTGAAGCGGGAGAGCAGGTTGGACTTGCCGACGCCGGAGTCGCCAATGAGGACGACCTTGAAGAGGTAGTCGTAGTCGTCCTCCGCCCAGTAGGGCGGTTACCCGCAGGCGGCGGGGGTGGCCATGGGGAGTAAGGGCGGTGGTGGGCGTGGGGAGGGAGAGAGAGGGGAAGAGCAGTGGCGGCACGCGACGACCACGAGAGAGAGTGCAGAGCGGCAGCGGCCGGATCGCGGTTCGGAAGGAGGTGGCGGCCGCGTCCGCACTGCAATGTCTCCGGCGCCTGCGGCGCGCGGTAATCCGCCCTCCCGTGCAGTTAATCGACGGCGGGCGGCCAGGCCCTCGACCCTCCCGTGCAGTCAGTCGGCGGCGGACGGCGAGTCCCTCGGCCCTCCCGTGCAGGCCGTCGACGTCTGGCGGTGACAGAGGCGTCGACGGCGGGTTCGTGATGAGGATCAGTTACGGGGAGGTGGGGGGTTAGCGATCCAGCCATCCAGGTGGGGAGGTGGGCGTGCGTAGCCGTGGCCACCGCCGGCGCGGCGCATTTTATTTATTTTATTTTTTTCCGGGCGTGGATGTCGCTTTTGATGGGGTGCTCATCATTGGACAACTCTGAACCGTTAGATGCACATCCTACGGCTGTTGTTATCTGGATCATACCCCCCTCCGTCTCTTTTTATATTAGTAGAGATAGAGATTGAACGCGCGCGTGTTTGGTTCGATTCTGATTCGGAGGTAAAAGAAAAACTCTGGGCGAGCTAGGCCTTTTTTCTCATTGAACAGCTACATATCGCTTCGGCAGTCGAGTTATTTTCCCCTCCTCACAGCGAGAGGTCTAGCTCAGCGTGGTGCGTGGAATTCATGGCGGGGTAGTTTGGTCCCAGAAAAAAAGAACTACGGGAGTGTCATATAAGGCAAAAATAATTACACAAGGGTCATATAAGGAAAAAAATATTTTCAGTGTCAAATAAGGAACCGAACTTTCAAGTAGTGTCAAATAAGGAATTCTCTCAAAACTATATTTCTATCCATGCAGTGGCGGAGCCAGGAATTGAACTCAGCCGGATCGGAAAAATAAGCTCTAATTTTTTTTTACAGAAAAGCAAGTGTATTCAACCAAAAAAATTCCATACCGATTCAATTTGCGTATTTCATCAAGTACAACTACAAAATGACTATAAAGAACAAGAAAAACATACAAACTAGAGCTACATTTTGATAAGATAGTAACATACCATTAAGTTGTGAAAGCATCATGTCCAAAGTGTGAACTATTGCTTGAAGATATGAAAAGAGAACAAAGGAAACAATATGCAGCATCCTTCTCCACACTATACTCTAACCAATCATATTTGGTATACCATGCATCTAGAAATGACCGCCCATTTGGACCAAATTTTGTTTTGAGAAAATTATGTCCAATCGAACAAGTACGGCCTCTCAACAAATATGACCATCTCATTTTATCTCTAATTTCAGGGGTACCATATTCATCAATTGATCTCCAAACTCCAGGATCGGCGACAACATTTGCTAAATCAAAAATTTCTTGAACATTTGCCTACAACATTGAAAAAAAAACTAACTGTGAGGAAAGAAAAAAAAAATTATTGAACGTATAGTGTAGTGAAATGAATTTAGGGAAACGGACCAGCGAGCAAGTGAATATGAAAAGCAAGTAAACGAGGTTGTAAACAATGTAAAAAGATGGCCTAATTGATCCATGGCGCGCGTGCGCTTCTAGCTTTTCCTGGCGCACGCGTCCTGTCGGAACGGCAGCCTGCAAGCATGTTTCCCTGTTTTTACAGTCACGCAAACGTCCATGACCCACAGACGCTAACGAGTGGGACCAGGCCGTGGGGACAGATAGGAGTGTGCAGACAGAAGGTGTCCATATGTTTGAATCTCGAGAGACGTGCCATCAACAGTCCACTTCCTCCGTACAAAAGCCCACACAAGTCTAGTCTAAAATTTAAAAAATGCACAACTTTCAAACCAAGCGTCCAAATCAAAATCGGTTTTTACCGCAGTGTTCCTCGCGACAAGATCTACAAAACTAGATCCCCCATCGATATGTTCCGATAATTATTTTTTAAAAAGCAACTTTTTGTCACGATAAAGCAAGTTCATGGTGAAAACATGCTTTTCTATCTAGAAGTTGCTTTTAGAAAATATTTATCAGAATATATCAGTATAAGATATTATTTTGAATGTCTAATGCAAAGGAGTATAATTTTATCTTATAAACCAATAAGTTGGCCGTTGCTTTGATTGAAAACATGTCCCCCACTCATCCTCACAATTTTTTCTTGTTTGTAAGGGAAAAGGCAAATTTATCATACAAACTTGCTTTTCTATCATAAAAGTTGCTTTTAAAAATTAGAATATGTGGTAGTATTATGCATGCTGATAGACAACATTTTAGCATAAGCATGAAAAAGCAACATTTTGTTGCTTTTAGAAATTAGAATTTTTGTTGCTATTCTAAAAAGCAACATTTTGTACGAAAAAACAAGTTTTTACCTTAAACTTGCTTTTGCGATAGAAAAGCAAGTTAATAACACAAAGTTGCTTTTCTAAAATAATTATCGGAACATGTTCATGTGAGATCTAGTTTCGAAGATCTCGTCACAAGGAGCACTACAGTAAAAACCGATTTTAATTTGGACGTCAAGTTTGAAAGTTATGCATTTTTTAATATTTGTAATAAGTTTACATGTAATAAATTTGGCGTGAATCGGATGGGGAAAAGGTCCCTTGTCACGCGCGTCCGCGCACCGCGCACGTGGGCTGTCGGGAAGGAAGCCTTCCTTTTTCTAGAGCGTGCACTCGGGGTGGGTTCTGTGGCGCTCGTGCGCCACCAAGTCGCGTCCAAAAGATGGACCAGGGGCCATGGGTTCACTAGTGGTGTCTCTCCAATAAATAAAATACTCATATGACGGGTAAACAAATTATAGTTAGGCAATTGACAAGATTATGATACAAACTTAATCTAGCTATATCAAAGTGTTCATGGTAATATTCATGTAGGCATCACAACAAGGAATAATGACCATCATTCAACTGCATTTTTGTCTAAAAAGTCCACCTAGGAATCGCTATCCAGCATGTCACCCATCGGTATTAAGTTGTAAGAAATATACATTTGCATTAAGTAAAGTGTATGATGTAAGCAATATTCATAATCATAAAGACATAAACACCATTGTTTTACCCTTAGTCGCAACAACACATCCTCGTCCTTAGATATTTCTATCACTCGTGTCCAGGCACAAGAGGGGACATGAACCAACTATCTAGCATAAATACTCTCTCTTGAAGACATAAGAAATCACTTGGCCAAATCAATTACACACATCGGAGAGCATGCAAGAACATAAATTAACATATAAGAATCATGTACAAAAAAACATGGGTTTTTTGCCTCACAGTAAGCATTCAAAAATATGGCTAAGGTCCAAATTAACAAAAAAACTAAGATTAAAAAAATAACTAGTTGATGGATATGACAACATAATAATGTTCTAGAGAACTTATACACATAGTAAGTTCAAGTATGGTGAACTAGAGATTGAAAAATTATTAAGTGCCTTTCTCATTTATAAAGTAGGTCCCAAAATTTCTTCTAAAAAAAAACTACGACTTATTTTGGAAATAAATTTTGTAAGACTACAATACATAAACATTCAAACCAACTTGATATCCTAAAGGGTTTTATGGAACATTTTAAAATAGACCACGTCTTAAATAGTTTCAATGAACTAACCGTCCGGTATAAGTTATAAAGAATTAATATATGGGCAAGCATCAATCATGCATCCCAAATTGCACAACTACTGAAATGACAATTGAAAATATAATTACACAGATTAATCGATAAATATATTCTTCCGGTAAATGAATTATTCATTTATTGCAACAAGCTACTTCCGTTAGAGTTTACCTAGAATGTCTCTAAAGCAAGCTGTGTGCCCAGTCAGATCTCAAAAAGGTTTGTCCAGATTCTGGCCCCCCGTGATGCACATGCATCACGCATTTACAGATCTCTTCCGGCAGCTTCTCAAAAAAAAAAGTCTTCCAAAAGTCGGTGTCTAAAAACAACTGACTAGGTGCAAGCATTTTACATGTGTTTGAGCACTCTAGTGTCGGTGGACAAACTAGATTAAGTCAGGCAATAAATCGTACAGTATATCAATCATTTCCTCGTATCAAAACAAAACAAATTAACATTGTCAAGTTGACAAATGAGTTACATTGTTGTTCACGTGTATGGTTCAGTGTTAAAAAAAAAGAGGAGTTGTTGCGGAAATCCATTTCGGGTAGTGGGTGCAGATGCACCCACTGGCCAAAAAATAAATTTCCAAATGTCAAAAAATTCAAAATAATTTTTTTTGCATATACTTCAAGTCATTTTGTGCTAGCACAAAAAAAATTCGTGGTGAAAAGACATTTTTTGTGAGCTGTGCAAAAAAGACAAATTTGGGCAATACAAAATGACTGTACGGAACATGTTTTTGTTTTTGTCTTTTTTTGCACAGATCACAAAAAATGTCTTTTCACAGCGAAACTTTTTGTGCTAACACAAAATTTACTGATGTATATACGAATTGTTTTTAGAATTTTTTGACATTTTGAATAGTTTTTTAATTTTTTTTTTACAGGACAGGTGCAGATGCACCCGCGACCCGAAACGCCGCCTCCGAGTTGTTGCGCCTAACAAATCTATTGAGACATGTGCTAGATATACTTGGCGAGGTTAATTTTAGTAATTCGAGAGTACTAGTACAAAGTGGTAGGTGACAAATTTCATAATAATGGATCTATCAAACATTAAGATTATCAAGTTGATATGAGATACAAGCTGTAAACAAATATGGTACAATATCAACAAAAAAAATGAGCAGTATTGCACCTAGCAAAAGCTAGGTGACGATTCCTTAATAATGAAGGGCAAGTAAGTTATGTACTACCAAAAAAATTAAGATTTGAAGTTGACATACACAGTTCCATCCACTTACTAACTTTAAGCACCACTAGCTCAAGGTCTGCAATAGTAAGCTTGCGATCACTAATAGTGAAACCTAGATATGTGAATGGAAAGGCACCTTCATTTCAATTCACCAAGTTAGCCACTCTGGTTTGTTCACTTGCCTGTGGCCCCATCACAATTAATTCACTCTTTTGGTAGTTAATCTTCATCCCAGATAACAGTTCAAAACAAATTAGCAGGAATTTGCGGAGCAAGAAAACGTATGCGCAGGCGCAACAAAGCGCTCATCCCTTGCTTGTTTTTTTTGCCATGATATCCTAGTTGGCAAAAGGATGGGTTAGAGCGAGCGCTGGCAGAGCGCAATGCTAATCAAACAATCCGGGATACTCGCCACTTCAGTGTTTCGAGCAAGGGTTGTCGCCGAGCAGACAACCGCCACTTGAACTTCTTCACTGGCATGGTCAACTCCGACTCTCTCTTGCCGATCTTATACTCCGAGTCTAATGGGTATGAGAGCTCTCACAGCTCCTCCAAATCAATGACTTCAGAGGCGTTTGTGGCTAATGACAACACCGGCACCAACGTCGATGCCAACCATGAGGAAGGCAATACCGATGCTACCCATGAGGTCAGTCCTCGATGCCTAAAAGGAAATGGGGCCGGGTGTATCTCGCCTCTGGATTCCTACGTAGCTTGCTCCCCCAAAATTTCTTTGTTAGCAATCCCCAATCTGTAAGAGCATCTCCAACCGGAACCCCATATTCCACCCAAAAGTCCAGCGGACAGCCCGGACAGGGTCCGGACAGAAAACACCCACCCAACCGGAGCCCCCATACCTAGCTCAACGTCCGGGCTGTCCGGCGGCCGGGCGTGTCCGGGTTGTCTGCCTGGCCCACTTTGGACCATGTTTTCACTTTATTTTTCTTGTTTTGTCCTTCTTTTACCTTTCTCTCCCTCGTTCTTCACCAATCACATGCAAGTGATCGGACAATTTTAGAGGACATGGCTAGGGCCACAAACTTTTGTTGGTTTAAAATTATGCACTATGGTTCGATATTTATATATTAATTAATTAATTTGTTTATTTATGACGGACCGTGAGCTGAGAGCCTGCTCCGTTCCCGCGCTTATAAATACTTGCCACATGCTTCGTCTATCTTTCCCATCTCGTAAAGCAAACAATCTTGAAGCAGTTTTCTCCCCCTAGCTAGCACCTCCCATCTCTTATTTGTTTGCACTGAGTGCACGCTTCTTAGGTATGTCTTCGTTTATTTTCGCATAGATGGCTTGTTTTTCTTCCTCTAATGAGCTGCCGTTGACGAATATCACTCTCAGCTCCAGGACCATGGCCAGCAGCACCCTGCAGCAGCCCACGGTGGTCGAGATCCGGTGTTCGCAACGGGCGGACGGGCACCCTAATCAAACAGACACCTCCGTAACCAGGTCTCAAGATTTCACACGTTGTAGAGACGACCATGGACCAAGCAGGTGTATAGATCGCTAGATTACCTGCATAAGAGAATTTTTATCATTATTGAAACCTTATCATTCCTACATAGGCAAGCTTCCATATTACGGCAATCGCTCCCAATCTAAAAAGTATTCTAAACTTAACGTGAATACCATGACATGTTTGTTTAAGCTAACCAGCTACTTCTTCCACTTTATTTGAGTGTCATGAATCTAAGCTATCACCAATGAGCTGTGAAAGAAAGTCAGCCTCCAGCTTCAGCCATTGGCTTTTCAGTAAGGTAGCATGCATTAGAATAGTTTTTATTTATTTATTTTAAAAGGGAAACGAGACCCCTACATCAATAGATCCACACAAAAAAATTATTATGAAGTTTTATAAGTGTGATTATTACAACTCAAGTATCACATAAGATTTTAAGCAAAATCAAGAGCTCAGCGTGGTCGCCTTCCGTGGCCCACAGGACCACAAGAGCAAAATCAGGAGCCACATGCTTATTTCAATCTGGCTATTAGCAGTAGCTTCACAAGATTAAGTTTTCCTTGGTGTTCCTCAAAACTGAAAACGAGCACTGGCACTTCATCTTTACAGAGGGGTTTTCGTTACATTATTTGGAACTCCAAATCTTATTTCATGTTCAAGCCTTTGTCACCTTTCTTGCTTCTTATGGATATGTATTAAACAACTGAATTCATGGGATGTATTTCTAGTTGTTAATCCTGCTACTTTTCATGGGCTCAAATATCCACGGTAAGAAATTATACCTGGGGTTATCTAAATGAAATGCTTTTTTACAATGTGGCAGACCTTACGACTATGTGGGTGCATATATTGCTGTCTGTCGACACACAAGTATTGCAGTCTGGTGCGCAAGTTATATTTTTTGTTTCTAAGCTTACGTGTGAATTGTAAAAATGTTCAAATGGTCAATCTTTGTGTCCTGAGATAATGACTATATTTGCGACTGTATTTGGGGCTCATGGGCTGTTTCGGGATTACATCTTCTTAACCAGTGGCGGAGCCAGGAACTGGGACGAGGGGGGGCGAACAGTAAAAAGTGTGCCACCGGCAAAAATTTTTTTGGACGACACATGTAATTCACAATTGTACGGAAAGAACAATGTAAATAAGTCGAAGTCTCACAATATTATAGCTCACAAAATTTAGTGCTACAATTTCATATTGCATAAAGCACAAGTACAAACTGACTACAAAGAACAAGAAAACTACATAAAGCTACATTTTGATAAGAAGATAGTACCATACCATTAAGTTGAATCCATGTTGGCAAGATGAAATCCTCGAGGAAGATGACCTTTACGGTTACTGTACGAATGGAAACGTAGCATAATCTTCTTGTCATCAACTTTTGCAAATATCTCTTTCTCAACATAGCAAATCATCAAATCATTGAGCCAATCATCCCCTATCTTGTTTCGAAGATCTGACTTTATAATATTCATGGCCGAGAAAACTCTCTCAACTGATGATGTTGCCACAGGTAATGTCAACGCAAGTGTAATAAGACGATAGACCAATGGAAATGTCAAATGTTGTCTCTTCTGAACCAACTTGAGAGCAAGAGCACTTAGACTGTCAGAAGCTATGAAATCAGGACTTCTCTTCATCACATCAATATATATTTCCAGTTCATCAACCAAGAGACAACGATCATGTGGAGAGAAATCAACAGAGTACATAGTTGCAAGCTCAACTAGCTTATCATTATCAAATCTGCTAAATGAGTCTCTAGGATGGCGAGCAGGCGGCGAGCTGCGGCAACTCGGGCAGGCGCCAGGCGGCGAGCTGTGCAGGCCTGCAGGCTGCAGGGGCGACCGGGCGAGGTGCGGGCGCGGCGAGCTGCGGGCGCGGACGCGAAGGCGCAGGTGCGGCGAGCTACGACCGCGGGCGGAGGACAGGCGTGGCGGCGGCCAGTCAGTGGACGCGGGCGGAGGATTGGGTAGGGTTTGACATTTTTTTCGCGTCTGGGAATGGGATGCCGGATGCGTATACTGCTGATACCGATTCGGCCGGCCTGAGACACTGCCTGAGACTATACCTATATTTTTTTTTTTGGCCAAAAGTGAGCCGGGTCGATCGACCACCCTTGACCCCCTGCTGGCTCCGCCACTGTTCTTAACTGAAACGCCATGTATCTTCTCCTATTTGTTTTACTCGTGGATGTGTTTCCAGGTGGCGATTTTCTTGTTATTTACTTGAAACTTGACTTGCTCTGGTATGGATTTCAACATGCTTATGATAGTATCGGTAATTAACATGTGTTAATAATAATGTCGTTTCTGTTATCTGCAGGTTCCTCTGCTTTGATGTCCTGGCCTGCTCTGCTGGTGCTGATGCGCTGGCTGCGGCCTATGTAGTAGCTCTTGAATGAATTCTTGTAATATTCCGGTATTGTAAAAAAGGAGTTAATTTGATGACTAGTATTGTCTACGACTCTGAGGAGATGATGCTGAGTGTTGAAGTGTAGTGGTATGCACTCTTGTGGACATCAGTTGGAAGAACAGATTAAAAGGATTTGTTCAAGTTATTTGCCAAGTTCAAATCTATTGCTGTTTTTGAATGGTTAGCAACTCAATATATTCTGCATTTGATAGACTGAAATTATTTTGATCTAGTTCGAAGTGCTTATTGTTTCTTTTGATAAGCTCATTTATAGAGTTGTGGTATTTTTGCGTGGTGATTTTTCATGCCTTTACAGACATGGTGAAT
Organism: Puccinellia tenuiflora; assembly: GCA_012064385.1. Taxonomy (NCBI): domain Eukaryota; kingdom Viridiplantae; phylum Streptophyta; class Magnoliopsida; order Poales; family Poaceae; genus Puccinellia; species Puccinellia tenuiflora. The sequence goes on along the minus strand of QRDG01000473.1, from coordinate 5,970,975 downwards.
TGACATTTTATTAAATTGTGTTTTCTTTACAATTGTGCACTTGTGCTTAGCTGTCATCTTTCTTGCTCGTGGCTGTGTAGTCGCAAAAGTACATTGATTTTTTTTTAAATGTATTGGCCATGTCTAGCGGTGTGTTTGAACTCGTCAACCTAGTATTAGTCGGATAGAAAGTTTATAGATATATGTATATCCTAAAATATGTATTACTAGATCACGTGACTTTGCATCAATAAAATTATAAAATAAGATAGATTTAGTGATAATAAATAGAAGTATTATTAGAGTATTACTGACTGAATCGTAAAATTTAGAGTAGTCATATTGTGTGTATATGTATGAAATGTCATCTTTCATGTGACAAATTAATCCACCTGACCATGGCAATTTTATTTAAGCAGGTGTGTCATGGCTTCTGCTCATCTAAAAATAAATATTAATCCCGCTATGTCGTCGCCCATTGAACCAAGCTGAGGACGTGAGGAGATATCTAGTGCTACGCACTCCTCGTGTACTACCCATTCCAGGACGATCTGTGCCGTTCATTCACATTTAAGGGACAGGATCGAACATCACTTGAGCTGCTTAATTAGCCCACCATGGAACATATGCACATAAGTCCCTGATTGTTTTCGAATTTATGGCACATGGTCCATCATTTCCACTCCTGTCTCACCGCTCACACAGTTCGAATTCATTCCCAAATTGCTTCTAGGGTTAAGGAGAGCGATGCAGCTGGAGCTCAACCTCCCGGCGTCGCCTAGCACAGATCTAGATCACCCCTCACGTCCTCCGCCGGAGCAGCAACTTCTGGCCCGACCTGCAGAGATGTACCAGCCGCCTCCTCCCGTCGGCACCACGGCCTCTCCTCTGGTTCTCTACTGCCAGATTTTGTTCATATAGAATTTCTAGCTCATTCACGGCTACTGGTTCGTTATTTCCAGCATACTATTTCATGCAATGATTGTGTTGCCTCTAACCACGCACATTTTGACCGGAGCAACAAAGAAATGCCAAAGCACTACACACGAGAATGTCAATGTGTAGTTAAAATTTCATTATGGATCAGATATCTGATACTCCCTCAGCAGACCATGCTTTCATAATTATATTTAAACAAAAAATAATATTTGGATCTGAAGGTTGTTTAGCATCTAGAACATATCCTATTTGAGGTGTTGTGTGTGGCTTTATTTCTTTTGTTCAGTACCCTTCATGCAATTCTTTTGTTCAGTGTTCAAGCAATAGTTAATGCCATTTTTTCTACTACTGTATTTTCTGAAACAAGTTGGTATAACTCAGTCTCGTGTTTATTTTGACTGAACAGTCTAACATGGAGCCAATGGAAGCCATTGCTCAAAGCGTAGGATCGACGACGGCGACGACACTTGAAGACGATACAGAAGAGCTAGATAAGTGTGTTTGTCCATCAGTTTGTTGGTATTTAGTTTTATTTGGCCTGTTGTTTGTGTTCATCCTGGAATATTCTGGTCTGCTAGTATGTAATGTGGTTGTTTGTTTCTGCCATTAAATGGAAATGTACTAAATTTTGAGCTCGGGTATATAAAAATAAAAATTATTTGTACTAAATTTTTATACTTTTGGATATTATTTTTATTATTACAATTACAATTTTCTATTTGCTTGCATAGTTTAACCATGTATCTTGAAATATTATTTGGTGTATGTTTTGTTTGTACCAAATATCATTGAAATATATTAAGTTGTATTTTGTAACAAAAATCTATTCTAGAGCAATATTTTCTACAACATATTATATATAATATAGAAATCCTATTTGACACCCAGGGTGCAGAATAAATTATTTTGCACCCACCATTTTTTTAGGTTGTTACATCAATAAATTATGTTACATATGTAAATATTTACGTCATGTTGACCCACAATAGAAAAAACCGACATAAAAAATGACGTAAAAGTCAAAAAAACAACATAAATAAGTGTATTTTTGTCGTATTTTTGCAACGTCACGTAAATATTTTTTTTTGTCATTTATATTTTTTCTTACGTTCTACTTGACTTAATACATAATACAAAATTTACGTCACGTAAAAATCATATGCGGTTGTAAAGATAGAGGGTGGGTGTAGAATAACTATTCTACTCCCTGGGAGTCAAATAGCGCGTCCCTAATAATTTATATATATATTACGGTAGATCTAACGAATATCTCACTAATAGTTTCTGGAGTATGATAATGTAAGCATTATTATAAAACTCATAGATTTTAAGTCGAATCAATGACAATATTGACGGGGCTCTCGGGTTGGGATCCCGAGAGCTGTCGGCTAGCCGGACCGTGCTGAGATACTACGGCAACATGCTCGGCGCGACGGCCATCTTTGTGCTGGATGAGCAGCGGAGGCGCATGGAGGAGGACGGGGAGACGGCTGATCAGTGGGGCGCGATGATTGGATTTGGACCTGGATTCATTATTGAGGCAATGGTGCTGCGCGTGCCGGACAGCCAGCCAAAATAAATGACACGTTTGTTTAAGCCAGCTGGATAGCTACTTCTTTCACTTGATTTGAGTGTCATGAATCTAAGCTATCAGCTGTGAAAGAAAGCCAACCTCCAGCTTCAGCCATTGGCTTTTCAACACCATCACTGATTTCACTTGATTTGAGTGTCATAAATTATTTCTACATGTCTAAATGGACCAACACAGAGAAGAAACAACAACGCATATTCTAGCCATTTCTTTCTTATCAACACCATCTAACCAATATCCAAACATTTAATGGTATTGGTCGCAGGTGGAATATTGTAAGCAACATATACAATATGTTAACTAATATTTGCAAAAGGGCAACAAAGAAACAAATGTCCAATTAATGGTCTCCTCTGAGTTACAGAAATAACATTTGTTACACCTCTACCAATTTTGATTTCACCAGGTTATCTTCGTGAGAAAGACTTTACTATTAAGGAACCACGAATTTTGAAATTTTAGAAGTACTTTCAGCTTCCATAACTATTTACGAAAAAATCTAGTATGGCCATGCGTAAGGTCAATATACATAGACTTAACAAAAGATAGACCCATATTTTAAAGATTCAACAAAAGTGTTTGCCTCATCAGACAGATGCACCATAATTAAACGTTGGCACAAGTGCAAGCATCTCGTCCACTTATTGCCGTGTGGCGGAGAGTGTGGGCCGACAGGAGCGGCACGCGTGCCTACTCAGCTGTGGCGGAGGGTCACCGCCTGTCGCTCGAAACCATGGTGGAGAGGCGTTGGCTCGCGTAGACAGCAAACGGTAAACGATCATGGATATTTTCTACGGCGAACAATGTGTCAAGAATATAATATATTGCACAACCCTTTTTCATCAGTTCGGACTTTTGTTCTAGATGGCTAGTGCAACAATTCTATATGATATCAGAGCCAGAGTGTCAAGAATATAATATGTTGCACAGTCATTTACATCAGTTCGGACTTTTGGTCTAGATGGCTATTACATTCTATACGATTGCGAGGCTGGATCCTCTCACGGCGTGGAGCCAACAGCGAATCCTCTCCCGACGTCTAGATTATCGTGTAGATTATGTTTAGTTAAGTCTTATTTTGAATTTCGTTGTACTGTGTCTAGTTTTACTAAAATTTGTGTCGCTTGGTCGAATTTTGGAGTGTTTATTTTTTTTTAAGGGCGGTTGGTACAGCCCCAGGCTGTCGAGCGAGCATGTTTTTGGAAGGCGGGCGAACATGAGTTATAAGATCGAGAGACACGGGAGCAGGCCCCTTATTTTTCTTGCGTCCCTGCAAGGGCCCGGCCTGCCTGAGTGCGTGCAAAAGCCGTTGTGCATCGCTACGGATCGTCCTGTGCAGGACGATCGATCATGGAAAATACTAGGGACCTGGTTGGGAAATACATTTTCCCAACGTTTAAAAATTCTGAAAAAAAGTCCGTGCGTACATCTGCACATTCCATGTGTACGTAGAAAGTTTCGCAAATAAATGACTTTTTACTTGGCCTACATAAAAAGACAAAAATTCGTCACATATATACTGCTATATAGTACTGAATTTTTCTCTTTTTACGGAGTCAAAGTAAATAATAATTTCGGCACGAAACTCACGTGAAGGGCACATATTTTGCATCACCTATTCATGGAAATTTTGTTTCGAATTTTTTGGACAAGTTTTTGATAGATTTTTGACATTTCAAATAGTAGGGTGCATATGGCCCTATGTTCACTATATTCACTCACGATCGATCATCTTCTTTAATTTTTCCAGGCTCAAAAAAAAAAATCTTCTTTAATTTTTCCCGCAGGTACACAACACGGTGGACGCATGATCGATCCTCCACCTGTGATATCGATCGCAGCACCTCCTTCATGCTCCAAGCCGCACCTTGGCTGCCCCCCCTTGCATTGCACAGAAAAGATGGAAAGTCCGGTTGCTACGATGCCGCTCCCCGGCGGTACCGCCTTCCCAGCCGCCGCCGTCGGCGTCCTCGTCTCCGTCTCCGTCGCCGTGTTTCGGCTTGTGAGGGTATACTCTCGATCGCTGGACTCAAGCTCTCAGATTAGATGTAATGTCTGCTGCTGGTTGCTCTTGCATATATATGCAAGTTAATTTGCTCTCAGATTAGATGTAATGTCTGCTGCTGGATTTACAATATGTGTAATGTCTGCTGCTGGTTGCTGCCGATCCAATCCAACGAGCTTTGCTCTGTTTCAGTTCGTCTTCTCCGGTGTGTTTACACGGTGCGGAACCTGCACTTGGTTGGATGACTACCCTGCAGCACGGTACTATTCCTTTGGTTTTAGCGCCTCAACATCTCATCTCAAGTAGTAGTAGCTAGTAAACAATCCACTAATACTTCCTTGTTGATTGCTTCATTAGCTGCTGATGATGTATTCCTCCTTTGTTCATTGCAACAGTAGCTCTACTACTCCTGACGGCCACGTCGCCGGCGGCACCGTGCACCCCGGCCTCGCATTGGCAGCTGGAGCTATGACATGGTACAAATTACTACTCCATCAAGATAAAGAATTGCTTGAATCAGCTTAGGATTTGTACATTGCGGCGTGTATTTGTGTGGCTTCAATACTACAATTGCTTGATCGGTGCAGGCTGGCACACTGTCCACGGATTTTGCCATACAACATTGGTTATCTCAGGGCGTTGATCCTCTTGATTCTTGTACCAGGGATGTCGTCTTGCCCCTCTTCGAGCTTCGGTATTTTGCTACTACCACCTATTTTTCGTGCAGATTTATCGCGTCTTCGTTTCTCTGGCTACGCCAAAAACAAAGTACCATGCTCTGAATATGGTTCCTGAAAATGTTACTGCTAAGTAGTATATATGTCATAAAACATAGGGCATATCGGTGTATGAATTGTTCACATAAACACGTTCCAATACAAAATTAATGCCGTGTCCCTCCATGGTACTACTCAAGGTCTGTATATGTATTTTCACCATAGTGTTTCTCCTTGGCTTAAGACGTATATATATATTATTTATCTGTGTGTGAAAGAATCTACACGTCATATGCTTCATAAGGAGATAGAGAGCAGATTAGTTTCCTAGATCCTCTTAAAAAACATAGCGTATTGCAGTAGCACTTTACTTTGCCTCAAGCTTGTTCATTCTTATATACATTCACCTCTGGAAATGTTATTAACATTACACATATTGTAAATCCAAAGGACTACTTACACATTGTGTGAAAATGCACAAGTGCATGTAGTGAAAACCGGCTGAGCAACTAGTAACCGCAAATTCAATATCCATGGTATATGTATTTCAAATGATGAAGTAGCACAAGTTATTTGCTTTTTTTTTGAAAAAAACATTTCTACTGTATTGCAAAGCAAAATTAATAGTCAATCAAACATTTTACAATTTTTGTTATGTTGTGCACATTCACTACAGACCATATATACTTTCAACTCGGAAGGGGCACTTCAGTTCCCCTTATTTCACACGGACCACCTATGTGTGCAACAACATCTTGGTCGTTCCATGTCAACCGAGAGCATAGTCGAGACGGATCTACCCATCGACGTAATGCGAAATGAAAGTATGAACGACTTCCTCTTTCTAATGCCCGTTAAGTTGGGCACACCACCAGTCCTGAATCTTGTCTCAATTGATGCCGGATCACCACTCAGCTTTGTCCAGTGTGAGCCTTGCACTCTGAGGTGCCATGCTAGATTTGTGTTCGCTGTTTCGTTGGCTGATTCATGTCGCAACTTTATCAGATGCATGATTGTAATCGTTGAATTTTTGGTACGTTGAATAATTCAATAAATGGCTGTGTGCATCAATCGATGCAGAGGCCAGGGCACCTGCTCCCTTATCTAAAAAAAAACTCTGAGGTGCCATGATCAAGAGGGCGCAGGCCCAATCTTCAACCCCAACAAATCCCAGAGTTTCGGGCGTGTCGGGTGCTCGGACCCAATCTGTCGGACGGTCCAGTCGGAGCTACATATTAGATCCAGAGCATGTATGGAGATAGAGGATAGTTGTCTTTACAGTGCCACGTTCGGAAGAGCGTCATCCAACTATTCCGTCGGCAAGCTGGTGACAGACACTATCGCCATTGGGCAGCAAGACAAGGGATATAGTCTCCCTAGCTTTGTCTTCGGATGCAGCTTGGACACCGAGTACGATCAGCGTGAGGCTGGCGTATTCGGATTCAGTGCCTCCCCGTTTTCATTCTTCGCACAAGTAGCCACTGGTCGGCTACAAGGCTTTTAGCTATTGTTTTCCTAGCGACATAAGGAAGACAGGATACTACTTGTCCATCGGGGACTACAGCCGTGTTAGCTCTACTTCTTATACTCCCTTGTTCCAGTCTCGGCCACGGTCACAGTATGCGCTGAAGCTGGATCACGGTGGCCACAAACAACTCGGAGATGATTGTTGACTCTGGATCTAAGTGGACATCACTGTCGTCAGCATCCTTCAGCCAACTTGACACAGTTATCACCAAGGCAATGGAGCCTCTGCAATATCGCCGTACCGATCGTCGGGGGCCAGATTACATGTGCTTTGAGGACTTGGTCCACTTCCAGCGGTTGAGTGATTGGAACTTTCATTCGATATGGGTGCTAAGCTGACACTGCCGCCCCGGAGTACATTCCATCTTCACAACGAGTCTGGACTATGCACGTACTTCACCGGGGATGATGCCGGTGTGCAAGTGCTGGGGAACATGATGCTACGGTCGGTCGGCGTCACCTACGACATCCAAGGCGATCGATTCGCGTTTCGGGATGGTGACTGCTGATCAGGTTAGTCCTACGTGATTATTGTAAAAATATATGACCTAACTGTTTTTCTTGTATGCTTAACTGCTAGTCACTAGCAAAGAACTCACTCTGATGTGTGCATCTTCAGTTCATGTCTTTGCAGCTACATCCTGGACAGCGCAGGACATTGACGACTCACGCTGGTCATGAAGATGGTGGCGGCGCGACCCTGCGTTTGCTGATGCTCCTGCTCAGTCGTTCATGGCGTTGTGTGTTCTTGTTCTGGTAGTTGAATGCCAATATTTGTAGCAAACTCATCAAGTCTAGTCCAGCCCGTGCATGCATGTGTACTGATTTGCTATTATTGAAGAACAATACACCAATTAATATCTTCGAGTGTGCATTCCTTCAGTCTCATAGCACTGTGAATCGTTAATATCTATCTACTAACTGAGGTGCAAATTGCCTCCGTGGCAGCCGATGAGGATGATGATATCTACAACTAATGTGGCCGGCAATTAGCATAGATAGGTTCTGATGTGCCATATGCTCTCGTTTAAATACTTCTTCATCACATTCAGTTAAACAAATAAATATGCGAATAAGCATTCAAGCCAAGAAATATCTTTCCATGGTGATTTTGTTTACATCGCACTTGTCAAAACAGGGTTCAGCTGGCCTGCTTGTACTTCAATGTGTATTGCAGTACTGAGTACTGATTGATACAGAGCTCTTGTATTTGTAAAACACCTCATTTCAATATTCATTCAGTGTATAGCAAGTAGCAATGCAAGATGCAAGTTAAGGTATATAATTCTAATTGAAGTATCACGGAGGTACAGAAAAATGAAAATTCAAATCAAAATCGTCTGATAATAACAATCCATAATAAAAGTCAAACATGGTATCTAGAAGTCAATTCGTTTGCAAGAGTATCACAGTTCCAGACTGGACAAGTGCTCCAGAAAGGCAGCAAATAGCCATTGAATATTCTGAGACATTTACTAAATGCGGCGAGATGCAAAGCAACGCAAGATTTAAATTACTTGAAATTGCAAGATCGATTATTCCCCTGTAAAACTATAAATAGTGAAAATAATACTTGCATGAGCAATAACGACCAAGGAAGAATGAAAACATGATGCCCATGACAAATATGAAACCTGATCAAACAGAGCAGCCAATAAGCCAGGCTGACTACATTCCTGCAATGAAGGTCCAAGAGCAAAGCACATGATGTATGAAAAAACATATCAATAAATTATGATGACATTTTTTCACTGAAAACTTAAACTACTAATTCGGAGTCTTACATTAGAAATATCAAACTCTACAGCACCTCACTCTACTCCTAAAGGGGGTGCCCTTTCTACTCTGTGCTAATAATTAAGGTAGGCCATAGAGGAACTCTGCCAACTACCAACATGTCTGTAGTTTGGACATCTAAGAGCACAAACTGTTTTGACAACTGCCAAGTCCAGAGCAAGCAACAAAAAATTATCAAGAACCCCAATCAGCGGACAATCTCAATGTTTCGTAGCAGGTTTAGCAGATACAAGGCTGTTCACATAACTTTCACTTGCAGCAAGGCTGCTGTGGGAGTTCAGGACACACAAGGCCTGTGTGGCCTGTGTTTTCGGTATCACGACAACGCCGTCTCCAGATTTATGAAGCCCGTTACTGGAAGGCCTCAACTGAGCTGTCGCCGGAGTATTTCTGCTGTGAGTCTCGCCCCCCTGATGGCTCACCTTTGATTGGGCGAGCAGCTGACTCTGCTGCAGAGTCTGAGTGCTGACAGGCTGCTGCACCTGTGGTGGGTTGATGTTGTAGTCAGAGACACCCAGATCAGATGCTAGGTTTGCGAGCGCAACCTGCCATGATTTATGGATAGCCGATGGGTCTTGCGCGCGCTGTGTTACCTGAGCTTTTTGCGCGGCATATTGGAGAGCCTGCCTAACAGACGCTCTGTTTTGAACAGCCTGAAGTTGTGACAATCTGTTTTGAGTATCCTGAAGATGTGAGGACACTCTATTTTGAGCAGCCTGAAGTTGTGACGCTCTCTTTTGAGCAGCCTGAAGTTGTGCCACTCGATTTTGAGCAGCCTGAAGATGTACCTTTGGACGAACCTGCACCGGAGCGGCAAGAGAACGCTGAGTAGGTAAACCATGAATAACAGTAACAGTACGTCCTGGCAGTCCTGGTTGTCCTGGCAGTCCATTGCTTCCTGGTGCTCCATCGCTTCCTGGTGCTCCATTCCTCACATGCAGTAAATTCCTTCCTGGCAGCCCATTGCTTCCTGGTGCTCCATTGCTTCCTGGCAGTCCATTGCTTCCTGGTACTGCATTCCTTCCTGGCAGTCCATGGCTTCCAGGTGCCACTTGTCCATTCTGAAGTACATTCAAGGGTGCTGGAGGCCATGGGACAACACTAGGAACAGCACGGTTCAGACCGTAAACATTTGGGGGTGTATAAGCTGTAGGAGCAGCGGCAGGCCTTTTGGATCGTTTGCCCGGGGTTTTTGTCCCAGGAGCCGATGCTTTCGGCGGATGGACGGTTCTCACCACATTCTGGGCAGCTCTAACAGATGGATGCATTTGTTGATTCTGAATGACATTACTTGCAATAAGAACTCTTCCTGCAGAAGGTTGGTTTACAGTGGTTCCCAAAGGTGTAATTACTTGATGCCCTGCATATTGCTGAGAAGATGTTGCTGTTGTGCCTGAGAGAGACATTTTCTTGATACTTCCACGCTCAGATGGTGCCAGGCTCTTGCGTTTGTGTAATTGCCTCTGCTTGTTCCATTTTCCATCCTTATCCGTAGCGTGACAATGATCAGTAGGTAAGGTACCTTTGCCCCAGATGAGGCATGGAGCAGGAGAATCGCAAACATAACAGTGGCACTGCATTAATCAAGAGGAAAAGCAGAATATGGTAATGCATCCTATGTTGAAACAATTGGCATTCAATACTGTTTTCACAATTTGACAAACTAACCATAGTGCAATGATTGGCATTAGATCCAGTTCTGAAAGGGAATTTAGCACATAAATGGCGTGGATGAGGGAAATCCCTGCATGCTACCTGAAAAAGAAGATTGTGTAAACCACATGTGCTCCTTTTAAATTGGGAGCTTTGAGATGGCTCCTGGATGCATTGGATCAACAATCAATAAAGAAATGGAACATATGTTGCCGTGACAATCAGTGGGGCATCTCCATTTCCTTGAATAATAACTAGGATATGCCAAGTCTTTCTTTTACAAGAGGATCACTAAAGTCACCACCAAGGTACAGTACTATCCAGTTGAGCTAACCAAATTTTATTTAAGATAGCAGCTCACAGAGAAGTCGTCTCATGGAAGTCCACGCATGATATTCAGAGTTAAGAATTATATCTGCATCTGTGCCTTTGCAATACAAGTAGATTGCCTACCTTCCTCTAATAGCTTAATATTTTAGGTGGTTGATTGATGCACAAAACCAAATAAAAATAGTACACACAACTAAGAGCCATGCAACAACAAAGGTTATTACCAAATCAGACTTGCAAAGGTTAATTGGACAAGAGAAACAAATAATGTGTGCAACAATCAAGTAAACTTTGACTCCTCGAAAAAAAAATCATGTAAACTTTGGCTTCTCAATTAATTCATAAGAATGAGTTTATATAAAGGTGAAACCAGAAATCTGCATAGATCATAAAAGGGCTCCGAAAATGTCAATGGGGCCCATTCTTGTCTATAGTCGGTCAGTGTAATGCATATAAGAACTGACAGAACAATGTGCATTAAGGACTGACAAAACGACATACATCCATCTAATGATGACGACCGACGAGTGACGACAATGTACGCCTCGAACCGCAACAGCCGGTCAATGCAGAGCACAAAACACACAACAATGGCGACCGCAATGCACGTACTAATGAATCAAATGGCAACCGACGACAATGTACGCCTCGATATATATCTATCCATCTAATGATGACGACCGACGACAATGTACGCCTTGAACCGCAACAGCCGGTCAATGCAAAGCACAAAACACACAACAATGGCGACGACAATGTAAGTACTAATGAATCAAATGGCAACGCGGCAACACAAGGGATGTACTAGTGAGCAAGAATTCAGTATACCTCCCCTTTCTCCCCAAGAACCTGCAACTCTTCTTCTTCTGACCCACCAGGTTTCTTTTCCTCCTCCTTGACGAGGACGACGAGTTGGGCCTTGTCAGGGTCAGCATCCAGGATCACGCAGTCGTCGTCGTCATCAGCAGCAGCGCGGGTAGTCCTCTTCTTTTCACCCTCCAGAGTCGACAGGAAGTCCTGCATCACCGCGGAGTCATCTAGACCATCCCCAAATCCATCGAGGTCGTCATCAAGCAGGAGACCCGAGGCCCAGTCGAGGGCGTCGGCGGGCGGCTTGAGCGCAGCGAAAGGAGCCTCGTTCTCGTCGTCGGAGACGATCTCGATGACCGCCGTCGTCCCCATGATCCGGCCCAAAAACCCTCGCACAACTTCACCCCCCCCAAAAAACAGGGTCGCGCACTGCGGGAGAACAAGCAGCAAGCTGTCAGCGGGGAGACGGACGGAGGATGCCGGCCGGCTCGAAGACTTGAAACCAAGAAACAGAGAGGGTTTCTTGGGAGGGCGGCGAGCCGGGGGGGAAATAAAAAGGTAATCTTGGTCCCGGGAAGAGGCGGGTTGCCTGCCTCTTCCCTGGAAAAAAGCAGGGTTTTGCTTTGCTGCTGCTGCTGCTTACCGGCTGGGGAAGACGAGACGACGGCCAATGCGGCGGCGGCGGCGGCGGAGTTCGGCAATGCAACTGAAGAAAGAGGGAGAAAACGAGAAGTTGAGAAGGATTTATCTGAATCCCGCGGCCGAGCTCGATCAAAGAAAGAACAGGGGAACGGAGAATAAATAAAGAGAAAAAAAGAAACAAGATGAAGGGCAGGGAGGAGGGGGAGGGGAGCTAACCTTGGCGGCGGGGCGGGCTCTGCAAGGAGGCGACGGCGATGGAAGGAGAGGAAGAGGAGAGAAGGCGAAGCAACTGCCGCGGCGCGTCCTCTGGCTTTGGGGAGATTCTGGTTGTTACGCTGCACGCGCACACGGACGGAACGGAACGGGCTCGGAGTCGGAGGGAGCGCTCGCGTGGGGTGTGGTGGGGGCGTGGGGTGAAAATCGTGGAGTGGAATTACCAAATATATCATTTTTTATATCACTAAAAAATACCATTTTTTATACCACTAAAAAATACCATTTTTTATACCACTAAAAAATACCATTTTTTAACAAGAGAATATTGAATTTACTGATGTGTTTGTAGGTCGATATATATGTTTAACCTTGTTTAATAGTTTTTATTTATACCGAGCTTTTATTTCACTGTGAGGAAGAGAAGTTGTAACCTGTTGAGCTACAACTTACAAGTGGGGCATTCATGTGCTAAAGAGCCACCTTGTGCAACATTTGTTTTGTTTTGTCTTTTCGACCATGTATGTGGGCTTGTCTGAATTAGAATATAAGCTGAATTTAGAGGTGGTCCAAGAATGAATTCTACCGCCCGCATTCTTGATCAGATTCTAATTTGTCGTGTAAAAGTAACACATTTGACTTATCCTAGCTGGCTACAAACATATAACACGTAATGATTATGTTGCAGGGGCGGGGGCTACGCTCCTCATTTCAAGAGGAAAAAACTAATGATAGTTAAACGCTTGGGGGTCACGAAGTTGCCACGGATGAACGCATTGGTCACGAACTCAAAAAATGCTAAATTTTGGTCACGTAGTTGTGTGTATGAGATCCGTTCGTCACTCCGTCAAAACAGACGTTAAGTCGTTGACGTGGCTGACTATTTTTTACAAAATACACCCTTATAATTTTATTTCTTTTAATTGTTAGGTCCTTTTTTGATATTTTTTTTACAAAATACACCGCCGCCGAGGACCTCGTCCACCAGTTCGGGGTCTACATCCTGGACGTGTGGCTGGGCCTCCAGCTGGTGCCGACGCAGAAGATCGGTGCCATCCCGCAGCCGCTCGAAGAGCTCCTCTTCCACTCCTTCCCGTTCCCCTCCATCCTCATCAAGCCGGGCTACGTCATGCTCTACCGCTTCGTCGAGAAGCACGGCGTCGAGGCCGTCGCCGTGGGCGTGGACGACCACGGCCTCACCGCCAAGGACGCCGTCAACAACATCCTCTTCGCGCTCGGCTTCAACGCCTTCGGCGGCTTCTCGGTCTTCCTCCCCTTCCTCGTCCTCGAGATCGGCAAGGCCGACTCCGCTGCGCTGCCGCCCGGCTCCGCGACGAGGTCCGTCATGCGCTGGAAGAAACCGGCGGCGAGGTCGGGTTCGCGGCGGTGGCGAAGGGGAGGATGCCGCTAGTGCGGTCGACGGTGTACGAGGTGCTCCGGATGCGGCCACCCATACCGCTGCAGTTCGGGCGCGCGCGGCGGGACTTCGTGCGGCGCTCCCACGGGGGGAAGCAGACGCCCCGGAGGAGCGTGGCGAGGCGCGGGGACGGGCAGGACGCCCGCGCCCAGTCGCCGCGACCGCAACAAGGTCCTCCCTGCGCCTCGGCCGCCGTCGCGTCGCCGTGTTCCGTCCGCTCCAGCGAGTAATCCCTCCTCGACGGCCGCCGCCCTGGACGGAGCAGCTCGTGGCCGAGGACGATGCGCGCATGTTCCTGCTGACCGTGGGCGCGCTCGCCGGTGCTCCGTGCTCGCACCCCTGCTCCGGCATGCGTCCATCACCTGTTTGATAAAATGTCTGAACTAATTTTTTTAGTAGGAAAAATATATGTGAAGAAAAAACAATATAGGGTGTATTCTGTAAAACGGCATACTGCCACGTCAGCGACTTAACGCCCATTTTGACGGAGTGACGAACGGAGCTCATACACACAACTACGTGACCAAAATTTAGCATTTTTTGAGTTCGTGACCAATGCGCTCATCCGTGGCAACTATTTCTAAGTCTTAGTTAAGAATCTTCCGTTTAAAATACGACATTTGTGCAAGTGCCTAATGTACAAGTATTATCTTAGCCATTAGTGACCCTGGTCACCTGGACACACCAACTTGGCTTTCATAGAAGAAAGGCTTTCTTGACACAAGATATTGATCGGGTCAGATGCACGAGGTATATGGTCACAGAGACATACCAATATATTTTCCGTCATCAGAGTAGAAAAAATAAGGCTTTTGAATATTTTGAATAATAGCTACATCTGGCTTTGTTCTTGCCGAGAAATGAAACTCGTGCGTACTCGTTGGAGTACATGTAATTTTGATTCACCGAGATACTTACGCCAACAAAGTAGCTCTCCACATAAAAGTACACAATTTTACCCAGCTTCGTTCAGTCCACCTTAAATTGTCCATTATCCATAACTGATATTTTTTGTTTGTGCGCGCCTACTTCCACTTGCACTAGGAACGGTAAGGCCCATTTCTTTTGACGGCTTCTCCGGGAAGCTGCTCTACCTAAATTTTAGGTGCGGCTTCTCCAGAAAGCTGGGGATAGAGCAGCTTCCCGGAAAAGCCGCCAAAAGAACTGGGCCTAAGTAGAACGGTTTTGGCCTTTTGGGTGTGCGGGGTCCGTAGCATAGTCAGAGTGCCCATGTGGGCCACCCCTTACTTGCGATTGGCTAATTTTTTTTTAAATAATACACGAAAATTATTTAATTCCGGAAATATTACGAAGAATTTTTTTTTCAGAAATAATATCCAATCGTCTTTGAGGAAGCCGACAGGGGCTTGTCGTCCTTGCCGTCGACGAGTCCAGTCGTCCTTGGCGAGGACGAGTACGCTGCATGCGGCCGTCGTCCGACGCGCGAGGCAGTCGAGGGAGCCTGTCGTCCTCGCTGAAACCGATTAGGTGCCAGTCGTCTTCGCTGAAGACGACAAGTACATGCACCGCATCTCGGCGCCCCTCTTTCCTCTCTTTCTTCTCCTCTTTCCTCTCTGCTTTCTTTTCTCCGGTTAATTTGTTTCGCAGTTAATTGCTCCCGCCTTCTTCTCGTAATCGGCTTAGGACCCTTCCCTTGTTTTCCTGCCACAATTCTCTCACGTAGTTGTCCCGTGCATATTTCTCCCGCGTAGATGTCCCGCCCATTCTCGTTCCCTCCATTTTCTCGTGTCCTCGTTCCTGCCATTTTCTCCCGCCAAGTTCGCCCGCCAATATTCCTATTTCCGGCCTATAAAAGCCGTTGCTCACTCAGATGGATAAGCAGTCTAGCGAATTCACTCATCGATGTCGGGCTTTCTTCGACACCAGTCTGAGCTCCTTCTGCAGTGTGCCGCCGAGTTTAGGGTAGACAATAAATTAGTTCCATGGGAGGAACTCATTAGTAGTGATAGTTTGCTCAGTGAGATAGACGCGATATTGGTTAGCAGATCATCTAGGCTCACTCCATATTGGGCTCATAGGACTCCACGGGAAATACGAAAGGAACTTCTCAGGCTGCATGAAAGGTGGAAGAAGGCGGAGCAAAGAACTAGGGACGAGAAGTTCCTCAATTGGTTAGGAGATCATCCGTGGTCATGGGTGGATGAGAGCGAGGACGATGATGACATCTTCATGCCTACCATCACGGTGAAGAGAGCAGCAGCGTCGAAGGGCAAGAGAGCGGCATCGTCGAAGGGCAAGGGAGCGGCATCGTCTGGATACTCCGAAAACTTGTGGACCTATATTGATGGTAAAATAATTATTAGTACAACAACAAATGAGAAATAACAGATTATGAGACACATGAACTAACCTGAAAGGCAAGCAACCAATCAAGCTTAGGTCCGTGAGAATCCGCCTGTAAAGCTGGAGCACCGTTGAAAATACCCTCGAAGCGGTCTATCAAATCGGCCTCCCAATTCAGTGGTGCCTCCAAAGGTCCAACAGGCTGACCCGCCAAAGGTAAACCTAGCAAGAATGATACATCCTGTAGAGTAGGAGCCATCTCTCCCCAGCGAAAGTGGAACGTGTGGGTCTCCGGCCTCCATCGGTCCACCAAACAGCTGAGTAAAGATCCGTCCATCATCATACGCGTAGAGTTTTCAGTGGCCTCTACTAGACGCGCGAAAGGTAAGAGCCCGGCCCATTTCAACCTGCGTATATAAAAGAATCTAGTTTAGCACAGTAATATAAAAAAACATAACAATCTAGTTTAGCACAGTAATATAAAAGAAGGAAACATGCGTGCATAAAATAAATAAATACGACCAATACCTCTGTACCCACTCCGGGTGAATCCTCCAGTTTTCCTTAGGCGTGCGAGTGATTAGGGGCTTAAGTTTCTTTGGATTCCCCTCTAATACCTTAGCACGGTGCCCACTATCAATTGTAGCATCAAGCAACCACATTCCCTCCATCACTGCACATATTAGAATCCCACAGTTAGTAAAAATACAAACATTCAAACACACTTAATACAAATTTAAACATACATCCATATTTAATACAAATTCAAACATAGATCCATACTTAATACAAATTCAAACATAGTTCCACACTTAATACAAATTGAAACATAGTTCCACACTTAATACAAATTCGAACATAGTTCCGTACTTAATACAAATTCAAACATAGTTCCATACTTAATACAAATTCGAACATAGTTCCGTACTTAATACAAATTCAAACATAGTTTCACACTTAATACAAATTCAAACATAGTTCCATACTTAATAGAAATTGAAACATACTGCCACCTAGTTTCTTCCTCTCGCTCTTCGTCCTCGCCCACGCCGGTTACCCCGCGCACGCACAGGAGGTCTCTCTCCAGGAAAAGTGGGACAATCAGGGTCCCTATGGCCAAATCTGTTGCATTGAAGGCATTGCATTGTGGGGCCTCCGGCTTCGGATTCATCCATATCATTCCTGATGCGACGACACTGTCGTCTGCCTACCCCATCACGCAAAAGCTCAGGAGCTGGAATGTACCGCCTCTCAGCAGGGGTTACACTGTTGAAGTTACCCATTGATCGAAATCCCATCATCTCACTTGTCCAAGTATTCACAACTGCCTCTTTCATATAATATGGAGACACGAAGGAGATAGCGTTCAACCGTAACTGCCTGCATGCAGCGAGGACATGGGAGCAAGGAAGGTGAAGCAATTTTGGTTTGTTGCAGGTGCACTCGCAAGTTGGCCTAACCTCATTACCAATCTTCACCTCATGCGTCCTCACTTCGTTTGCACATCCGAACTTGTTGTGGGCTAACCGGACCTCAAACCTCCTTTCTTGATTCCCAACGGCAGTTACACTATGGGAGGTACATTTTTCCAGCTTCTCATTCATGTACTTCGTAACCTTCTCACAATAAGGCGAGGTCGGGTTGTCCATCATATGCTTCACAGCTCTTTCACGTCTTTCTCTGAAATATTTCACGGTGCCATAGAAAATACCCTCCACGATGGCTGTTAGTGGCAACGCACGGTTTCCTCTGAGGACAAAGTTGTATGTTTCAGCCAGGTTCGTTGTCATGACACCGTATCTTGCTCCATGTGTGTCGTGCAACAAAGACCACCTCTCCAAAGGTTCATGCTCTATCCACTGCTGGAAAGTTTTAATTGTCCTCCCACCTCTTCTCCTAGTTCCAGGTGGGTCAAATCCCGGAAGGTCGCAAAGACCAACAGGCTCATCCTCCTCCGCAGGTGGTCCTGTTGCTAACTGTGCAGCAACAGCTTCTGCATGTGCAGCAACAGCTGCTGCTCGTGCCCTCTTCCTGTCACGAACATGTCTCTGCGTGCACAAATCAAGTCTGTCACGTATCTTCGTGTACTTCCATTGTTGGTTCTGCTTGCAGAGTTTCTTGAATAGGTTCATCAGGTCCTTATTTATAAACTGTGAGTAGAAGTTGGCACCTAGTTGGTGCATGCACCAACGGCTCTGCATATCCTGCCATGGAGTCTGTTCCTCAGACGCAGGATTGGTGAGTGTCTTTATCGCGCTCAGTATACCTGCATGCCTGTCATGAAGGATGCACACGTTCGGCTTATCCTTCACAACTGCTATTTTCAGTTGCCTGAAGAACCAAGTCCAACTGTCAATGTTCTCGCTCTCCACAAAAGCAAATGCGAGGGGCACAACCATATTGTTACCGTCTTGACCAATTGCAGTCAGGATCTGTCCCCTATACTTGCCTGTGAGAAAGGTGCCATCTACACATATCACCGGACGACAATGTCTGAAAGCCTCGATGCATACGGCAAATGAGAAAAACACTCGATGCAGCACCCTCACAGTTGGGAACTCTAGCCTGAACAAATCTTGGATATCTACATAGGTGCCTGGATTCCGGTAATGCAGAGTATACAGCAGCCGGATAACAGAGTCATATGCGTCAAAATATGAACCAAATCTGTTCTCAAGCGCCGTATGCTTAGCCCTCCAAGCCTTGCCATAAGATATTTCATACTTAAATCTGACAGCCACTTTTGTCTGCAGGGCACTCACTTCCATCGCTGCGCAGGACACTATCTCACTGTACATCAACCGAGCTATAAGCGTGGAAGAAAGGTTCCAGTGCTCTTTAGGGATATTATCAATTTCACAGGAGTGAGGTACGAAGTCACTTATCCTCCAACTATAGCCATTCTTTGGGAGATGTCCATGCACCCTGCCGGGACAAGTTATTGTCTCACATTCCATTGTCAAATATTTTTGATTCGACACGGTAGTTTCATAACCCTGTGGGTCGACAATGCCCATTTAACGACTGCATCCCTCAAAGCTTGCTTGTCAGTATACAAAGCACCCTTCGCAATGTTATTCTCATGATATTCCCATGCCGAATCATGACCATCGTTTACGGTCATCGCCGAAGAGTGGTCCTGATTCCATGCTGCAGGATTAGGTACCTCATATGCGTTCTCTTCCCCGTCTGACTCATCGGAATCATCGTCTTCACCACTATAGCCATCTGCATCTTCATCTTCCATCTCGTTCTGCATGTGCCCGTCTACCTCGTCGCCATCCGCCTCCGCACTGTCATATACCTCAGTGTCCCCTCCTTGTACTTGACTGCTCTGCCCCGACTCGTAACCACCACCACCAAAATCAGACCCATAATTTGACATAGAAATGTTAATCTCTTCACTTCCCTGACTAGGATCATAAGCACCCTCACCTTCATGGGCATTAAATTCCTCCTCAGGGGTAGTGACCTCGTTCAAGGCGGGAAGAACTAGGGCACAAGGAGAGCAATTCCTTTTTGCGCAGCCTTTTAACCATCGCACCCAATCAGAATCACACTCTAGTGGTCCCAAAACGAAGTAAATATTCGTCCTTGAATGGCTCCACCAAGCATGAACACTGACGGTCTGTGTCCGACTATCAAGCCCTAAACTTCCCGCCAACCAATCTTTTACCTGACTTAACGACCATGTTAGAGGAGTTGGTAGGTCCACATCTATATACTGAAAATCACTCAGATCAGCTCCCGTATCACACATTCCGACTCTACCAGGACCATAGAAAAACCAGATCTTCACTAAATCAGACATCTGCGCTAACATAAATAAATATTGACCATCGTTAATATTTTTCCGCATATTACATCATCGTTAATATAGCTACATTTTTTCTAATTAACCTACAAATATAGCTACAATATTTACTACCGTCACAAAATATTTTTCCATCGTTAATATTATTCCGCATAAATAAACTCCTAAAAAGTATAGCTACATTTTCTAATTAACGTACAAATATAGCTAAAATATTTACTACCGTCACAAACTATTTTTCCATCGTTAATATTATTCCGCATAAATAAACTCGTAAAAAATACAGCTACATTTTTTCTTATTAACCTACAGATATAGCTAACATATTTACTACCGTCACAAACTATTTTTCGATCGTTAATATTATTCCACATAAATAAACTCGTAAAAAATATAGCTACATTTTTTCTTATTAACCTACAGATATAGCTACAATATTTACTACCGTCACAAACTATTTTTCCATCGTTCATATTATTCCGCATAAATAAATTCCTAAAAAATATAACTACATTTTTCTAAATTAACCTGCAAATATAGCTACAATATTTACTACCGTCACAAACTATTTTTTAACAACACATTTAAATACATGTAAGAAATATAGCACTACAATTTTGATAAATCGAATTATACCCTTGAAGCGTGAGAGGCGACGGCGTCCGGCGGTCTCGAATCAACGGCGCACCTCCACGAGCAGCACCACCACGCAGCCCTCCATCAGCACCACCACCCGCAGCCCTCCATCAGCACCACCACCCGCAGCCCTCCATCACCACCACCACCACCACCCGCCAACCATCACCACCACCACCACGAGCTATCCCATTAGGAGATCGGAGCTCCCCTAGCCTCCCTCAACCTTCTAGTACCGATTAATGGTGACAAACGTGAAGATTGTTGGTCTAAATCGGTAGTTTAATTCGGTTTTTGTGGAGAGTAGAGAGAGGAAACGAAGAACACGAAGAAGGCAGCGCAAGTGAGAGAAAGAGAGGAAAGAGAGAAAGAGTGGAAAGAGGAGGGCCGGGCGCTGGCCAGGTACTTGTCGGCATCGGCGAAGCCGACTGGTCCCACCTACTCGGCTTAGCCGAAGACGACGGGCTCCCGCGTCGGTCGACGTCGTCGCCATGCAGTAATCGTCTTCGGGCGTACGACGATAGGACGTAATCGTCCTCACCAACAACGAGAGGACCGTAGTCGTCCACGGCGAGGACGACAAGCCCCAGTCGGCTTCGGCAAGACCGACTGGATGCTATTTTTGGAAAAAATAAAATTTGCGTAACACTTCGGTAATTAAATAATTTTCGTGTATTATTTAAAAAAAATGGGCCTTGCGATTGCCTCGGGATAAAACTTCATCTCTTATTAAGCTTCTGTGTGGTGATGAACTGGACGGGGAATAAATATGGACACCCACTTCATCTGTTTGTTGCCGCTTTAGGCCTTGTTCGGTGCAAGCATTTCGAAGTGTTTTATTGTGTATTTTTCCGGCCCAAATCAAATACTCACGGAACCACTAACGGGCCGTTCGGCAAGCCGATTTTGGCCGGGCTGACCACCAGAAAACACGGGAATCCACGTCGGGTCTGGGTGTCTTGGAGACGCTCCTCCCCCCTCGCGTTTTGTGCGTGGCGGCGCAGGACGCTCGCACCACCGACGTCCATTCTCAACTCGCCCCACGCGCCGCCGACGCCGGCGGCTCCTCCACCCCGCAGACAGCTAGCCAGCCAGCCGGAGGCATCGGCGTCTCGTTTCCTTCCCAACCCATTGAGCCTAGTTCTTCCGCCCCCACCGACGCCGCCGCCGACGAGACCCTTCCGCCGGTCCTCTTCTCCGGCAAAGCTGGCCGTTTCTGCTGTAAGTTTTATTTGATCTTTGTCACTTCCTACTGATTGATGCATAAAACAACGTCCTAGGTCCTAGGTTTTCTTGATTCCTCAAGTCAGATCGTTTCTTACCTTGGATTGTTATTGGTCTGCGTGTGTGTGCTTGATTCAGTCCTTGGAACTAGCATGTATTACCGCTGACTTGCAGTTCTAGTCTAGCATCGATATTCCAGCGAGACTGCATTAATTTCTTGAGCAAATCTCTTCATATCGTCATGCAGTCAGTAGTTTATTGATGGGAAGCGCTCAGCTAGAAGGGTCTGAGGTTAATGACAACTTTGTTTCTCTCAAAGCCTAACTAATTAGCTAGAGATTCCATCTCCTGACAGAGATATATTTTTTGGCACGTATCGCATGGGCTGATTATTCCTACCAAATCTGGACATCATTAGTTTCTTGAGCAAATCACTGCATATATTTGTTCTGTCAGTAGTTAATTGATTGGAAGCTGTCAGCTGTACAAGAGTCAGAAGTTTTTGACAACTTGGTTTCTTCCAGAGCCTAACTAATTAGCCTGACACCGATATATTTTTTGACCTGTAACTTGTGTGGCTGTAATTCAGCACTTGCTGTTTAGGACAAGAATGTGCATCGGACATTTGTGCTAGTGATGTTGAATGTTTTGAGTTTATGTTTCCAATACCTGCATATGTACTGAACTATTGCTTGCTTTCTCATATCACTCGATTATGTCAATTCTTATTTCTCTGAGTTAGCAATTACTGTTATTGTCATTTGTCTCATGTTACCTGCGATCTCATTACATATTTGTTGATGATAAATGTGGCACTGCAATCCCATGGCTCCGAGCACAAATAGCCAAGTTAATATTAGGTAAGCTATTGCTCTTCTCCTACTGTTGCACTTGTTAAGCTTCATCTTCTTTATCCTCTATTTGATGTTTGCCAGGATTTTTACTTGGTACTTGTACTATTTTCAAGTTGCATCATGTGTTCTATAATAAAATCTACTCCGTATCAATATGTTTGTATGTAACATATGTGAGAGCATCGACCGAAGTAACTAAACAATATAAATCATACCAGGCCGTAATAGATAAGAAATACTCTATAAATTTCTTGGACTTTGGTGTTTATATGTCAACCTGTTACTCTAAACATGCAGTGTTTGGTCTGTAGTCTCTTTCCTGCTTATTGTCTTGTCTTCTCTTCTGGTCATGTTTTATGCCTGCTAATTAAAATGCCTACTTTCCTTGCTCAGGTGCAGCTTCCAGAAACTACAAATAAAGTGATGAAACAAGCTCGAAGTTCCAATTTGTGTATCACTTGGTTTGGTTAGACAAATTAAACAGAGACTTCTAGTTCCTACAATGGATCAAAACCATTTTTGTGTTAAAGTGATGTAACGTTTTTAATCCTGTAATGTTGTGTGAAATGTTCTAGCTTATTCCTGATCAACTCATTTTTGTACTAAAATGATGATTTGTTCTTGTTCCTGTAATGTTGCATTAAAAGTACTGTTTAAACTGTGTGATCAACTGAACTGAAAGTGATTGAAAAGACACTTTGGGTAACCCTGTGTGCCGAACAGTGTGACTTGGTGGTAGGGGATTTATGAGGACGTGGATTGGGATGGGGCAAGTGGATTGGGTGGAGCTAGTGTTTTCACCAAAACCCCTAGGGATAATACCCAACATAACACTAGAAAACACTGCAGCCGAACGAGGACTTAAGGGTGTATATATGGTGGTGATGTGGGAAGAAAATCGAGGATACCCCTGGAGTGGTTACCACGAGTGCAATTTCCTTACCTAAAAAGGGGTTGATTTACTTTTCACCTTCCATTTATATATATGGCATGTTCTACCAATTTAAGATTGTATACCACATTAAAACTCTAGTTTCTCCGTTGTGTCACGTTATATCCCCATTTTCGTTCCTACTTTGTCTGGTCCATGTGACATGCATGTGACGGATGCCAAGTGGGAAACGCTAAAGTCCCTAGACATATTACATGACCCAATCCCGACTTATGTCCAAAATCCTGCAAGCATCATCTTAGCTAGTGATGTCACTTCTCTCCCTTAAGCACTTGGTAGTGTTAGAAATTTGGGTACAACATGGCTTTCATGGACGGGGAGACTTTCTTTGTGACGAAAGATGCAATTCGTGAGTCATGACTGATGTGTCGGGTTTGTGGTCACAAAGATGCACATGGCATTTTTTCCGCTTCCCATTTGGCACTAATTCACGAGCCACGTGGACTTGACATGTGGGCTTAGCCAGCCATAATCGACAAAAAGGCTAAGTAAGTTAACACATGATGCAATGTAACAACTAGAGGGTCAGATGTGTTAATGATGTTTAATGTGGCAAATCAATATAAAAATAATGAACGTGAGGTAAAAGTAGAATTCAATAGAACGAGATAAAATTTCATAATAGTACAAATTATTTACCTTTTTATTTTGATGATTGGGAAGAAAAGTGGTTACGCTTTCAATTTTCTTCCTTCTGTTGGTAACTTGTTGTATGGCAAGTGTAATATTTATTGTGGTAAAAAGCTATTTGTGCAACTTGTTGCTTTTTATATATAAAATGGATTGTGTTAGCTTGTATGATATGAGTTATATATAAAAATTCTAATTCATTGTATAACAAGTAATGTGTCTGGCTTATGCTAGTAGCTGCAAACACCGAACAAGTAAATTTTTTTTTAGTTCTTAGACAAATGGAAACGTTTTGTAAGTCACAGCTAAGAATCTTTGACTAATTCATGAGATTTTGTGTGAGTGCAAAAAGGATAAGCACAAGACTAGTCATATGTGTCCCTTCTTTTGCTCGCGCGTTTGCTAGCATTAGAGTTCTGTGTACCTACTTGGCAAAACAATCGTCTATAGCGATGGTAACGATAGTATAGGACTCGACTCGCAACATCTAGCAATCTAACACGTATAGAAATTGACAGAAAAAATATGATATTTTCTCTCTCAGTTTTTTCTTTACCTCTAAAGATAAAAATGGAAAATATACACCTTTTTTCGTTGCATATGTTTTCACTATATACACCTTTTTTTTCTTACAACCTTTACGTCTAAAAATGAAAATTAAAAGTACACCAGGCAAATGCTCCAAAGATATACTCCATGCCCATATACTCAACACAACACAACACAACACAAGCAACCCTCTTCCCCAAATTAAAGGAAATTAATTAGCCCATGCCCATATACTCAACCTCCTTTTTTTTTGACAGGTGCTCAACCTCGTGTTGAATGCATGCATCATTGGCCATTCAACCTCCTCGGGAATTTATAACGCCTGTAGAAACCAAACTTGAGGCCTATGCCAATGGAGGTTTCTTAGCAAGGTTTCATAGGCATTTTGCTTATGTGGCATGCTAGTTAATGAAGAAAGAGATTGAACTTGTAGCTTAGCTAACATACAAGGTTTACACATGTAGGCAAAAAAAAGCTTTAGCCCAATCATATGCATGCATAAGCCACAAATCTTTAAATGTAGATACAACTCATAAGAAATAATGCATTGGACTAGTTGTATCTTAAGTTTTTATTATTCCTATAATAACGTGCCAAGAGATGGTACATTGGCACAGGCCTGAGAGCCAAGGTTTACACTAGTCTACTATTGGAGCCTTCTTTTCCTTCAAAGAGAATTGCAGCGAGGTTATTGCCGTCAAGGCGTGTCGCGTGACCGAACCAACTCTAGCTGCAGGCAAAGTTGCACTGCGTGGGTAACTCGATCTGCAGGCAGGGCTCGTTCGAAAGCATAGGAGTAACTCGTTCTGACAAAGGGAGTGATTTTTACTTTTACTCACGTAAGAAGGCGAATTAATCGTGGCTTCAATGCGGGGGCTCCTATACCCCGCGTTACGCGGGAGTAGACATCCCTCCGCGTACCCCCGGACGCTTAGATGGGCCGGCCCATGTTTCGCGTTTTCTTCTTGCGCCGTTTCAGCTCGTTCGCGACTGTTTTTTTGGCTCGATTTTTCTGGTTTTGGTAAGCTTCTGGAAGCTTCCGGTCAGGTTTTTTTTGTTTGGTATTTTTATTTTTCCTGTTTTTTATTTTGAAAAACGTTCAAATTAAAAATGTTCAGATTTGAAATGTTTAAATAAAAAATGTTCAGATTTAAAAATGTTTACATTTTCTAAAATTAATTATTTTAAAATGTTTAGATTTGAAAATATTCAAAAGTTTATTTTGAATCTGAACAAATTTCAAGTTTAAACAATTTTTTAATATAAACATTTTTCCAATCTAAAAATTTGTTGAATATAAATCATTTTTTTGAATATGAACAAATTTCATATTTGAACAATTTATGATTTTAAAAGTGAACGATAATTAATTTTGAACTATTTTAACAAGTGAACAGAAAAATGTCGGTGAACAATAATTATTTTTTAACAGATTTAAAAAGTGAACATAAATTTTTTATGAACGAAAGTAATTTTTGAACGATTTTAAAAGTGAACGAAAATTATTTTTGAACGATTTCAAAAAGTGAACAAAAAAAGTCGGTGAACAAAAATTATTTTTGAACGATTTTAGAAAATGAACGGAAAAAGGTTTATGAACGAAAACTAACTTTGAACGATTTTAAAAGTGAACGAAAATTATTTGAACAGAAACTATCTATGAACGATTTTAAAAGACGAACAGAAAAAGTCTGTGAACGGAAAAAATTTGAACGATTTTCGAAAAGTGAAAAAAAAAGATATTTGAACAGAAACTATCTATGAACGATTTTAAAAGGCGAAGAGAAAATGTCTGTGAACGAAAATTATTTTGAACGATTTTCAAAAAGTGAACAAAATTGGTATTTGAACGGAAAATATTTTTGAACAATTTTAAAAGGCGAACAGAAAAAGTCTGTGATCGGAAATTATTTTTGAACGATTTTCGAAAAGTGAAAAAAAGATATTTGAACGGAAACTTTTTATGAACAATTTTAAAAGGTGAACCGAATATTTTTGAACGATTTTCAAAAAGTGAACAAAATTAGGTATTTGAACGGAAACTATTTTTTGGATAATTTTAAAAATTAGAAACTTTTTCAAAACGATTTTATAATTATACAGAAAATGTCGATGAATGGAAATTATTTTTGAACGATTTTAATAAATGAACATAAAACTACATTTGCACGATTCTAAAAAATAAAAAACCTTCTCAAATTTTCCACAACATATTTTGTTAATATAATACAAAAAAAAACAAAAGACAAAAAAAAAAGAAAACAGAAAATAAACGTAAAAAAGAAAAAGAAAATGCAAAGAAGAAATACGAAAAAAATAAAAATAAACAGAAAAACCAAAAAAAGAAACAGAAAAAGAAAAATGAAAAAAAAAGAAACAGAAAAAAAACGAAAATGAAAAACAAACAGAAAAACCCGTGCTATTGGGCCGGCCCATATGCATCCGGCGGTACGCGGAGCTTTGCAAGCTCCGCAGTACGCGGAGCATAGGGTTCGCCCTTCAATGTGGGGGCAGATTATTTTTTCCGAGGGAGATAATTGCAGCAGTGGGCCATGAGAGGGTGGCCCACTGCCTCGTCCATCGACCACGGCCCATTATCTCACTGGAAGTGGAATCCCTCAGCTTCACGAAGGCACGCCGATCTAGCTAGCTAGGGTTCATCTCGCGCAGCCGCCATCCTTCTTCAACCTTTGCTCGTGAGAACGGACCGCGACCGGAAGCACGGCGCGGGCGAGTGGGCGGCGGCGGCGGCGGGCAACCGGAAGTACAGGTCAGTGTTACTGAATCTGGAGCTAAGCTTTTCGCTCCTTGGTTACTACATTAAAGCTCTAGCTCATCCCCTGCATGCATGCGGCGGCCAAGTTTAGGTTCTCATGTTTAGGATGCGGCATGCGTATTTACCATGCCGATTTCGAACCGTGTGCCATTTTGGCTCCCCCTTCCTGCTGATACTCAGACGACAGAGTGAGTGTGGATTCGATCGTTTATTTAAATCTAAACAAATGTCATGCCTAAGAGTTTTCCCCGTCAACAGGCTTGGAATTCTCTGTGAACCACATGCGTAAGATGTGTGCTTGCATATTCAAAGCTAAAGAATGTCCACGGTCATGTCAAGAAACATTTTTCTCCTTGTCCATTGCTTTTGTATCTTCAGTATTTTGCCGCTACAATTTTGGGATAAACAGCCTTTTCTTATCTTAAGAGACTGGAAAACAGCCTGCAGGTACCTGGTTTTCTATGTGAGGGCAGAGTTATTGTTTACTTACATACCGCCACACAAAGAGGTTTCGCTCAAACAGTGTTTGGAAACATTAGATTAGATTGCTAGGAGGAACTTTGTCATGTCATGTACTCCCTCCGTTCCATTTTAGACTAGATTCATTTTATGTCTAGATACATCTATTTGAAAATCATCTAATATGGAACGGAGGGAGTACCTGGTTGGTTGCTTAATTGTGTTGTGAATAGATACTATTACAGTTTAGATATTACAGTTTAAACATCGACTGCTGCACGATGCCTCCTATGTAAGAACCGTGCTTACATGTTCGAATCTAGAGAATGTCCATGGTCTTGTCTTGTCGAGAAACATTTTGCCTCGTCCATTACCTATAACTTCAGTAAGAATTCCTGATTAAACATTTTGCTGCTTCAACCTTGTTTGCAATTTGGGATAAGCAACCTTCTTTTCTTATATCTCTAACGAGACTGGAAAACAACCTGCAGATAGTTACTGTCTAATGTGAATGTATTAATCTTGTTTACTTAGATACCACCGCACCAAGATGTTTGGTTTAAACAGGTTTGTAGAAGCATTAGATCGCTAGGAAGAACTTTGTCATGTACCACTTGCTTAGTTCTTTATAAAAAAAAAAAAACCACTTGCTTAGTTGCTTGTGTTGCGATTTATCGTGGTAAAAACGGTTAATCGGGTAGGCCCCACATGCCAAAACCTCTTAATTTTTCCGTCGCTCCAGCCTCATCCCACAAACAGAGTCTTCCAGTCCCGCTCGATAGGGTTTGTGCCCTGCCCCGCGCGCCGCCAGCTTCGGAGTTCAGATGCACCCAGCCGCCGCCGCCACCATGATCGCCACCGGTGGCTGCAGCTAGACCGGTCTCCCCTCCTCGACGTCTGGTTCTCCCTCTCCCTCTTCTTCCCCAGCAGCTAGAGCGCCGGTAAGGGGGGCAGCTCCTAGCTCGTCCAGGTCGGCAGGCCCAGGAGGCAGCAGAACGACGGCCGCCCCCCTTCCTCCCGGAGCAGCTCTCCGCCAGCACCCTTTCCTCCGCCGGCACATCCTATCTCCAGCAGCAGTTCTCCGCCCACCACCCTTTCCTCTGCCTCCACTGTATGGTTTCTTCTTTCTCCCTCTGTTCTCTAGTTATCTGTCTCTGGTCAAGCATTGGAGCAGCTGTGTGTAGAATATGACTAGATTGTAGTGGTAGTTGTAGATCTGTAGTTGTTTAACTCGAATTTTGGATTGATACTTGATGGCTGATCAAGTTATCACTTTTGTCCAATACTCCAATATTGTGTTTGTAACTTTGTATAGCATATTTTCGAATATTTACAGTGCTAGAATCTGAGATTTACAAAAAAGCTGATTGATGAATAGGCGACTGATAAAATCGGTTAATCGGCCGATAAGCGATTAATCTCTAATCTGAGGCCGTCCGATCAGTAAACAATAAGCGATATCTTGAACATTGCCTATGCCTATGCGGTTTTGGGGTATTTAGCATATCCTAGTCTAATGGGATGTTTACATGGAATTTTAGTTCATAGTAATTATTGGATATTTTCCATATCTTAGCCTTGTGGTATGTTTTGTTGCACGGTGTATCAGTTCAGAGTAATGATAGGAGGTAACCCATGCAAGTAAACAAGGAAATCCGAATCTGCCACTTAGTTTATGCATTATTCGTTACATGGATTGTTTGTGGCAGAGCATTGACCTTCTCCATGCGATGCAATAAGTTTCCTAGAAGGTGGACTGACTTACCTTGAGTTTACTCCGGAAGCCCTGGTGTGGAACCACATTCCTAAGATGTGTGCTTGCATGTTCAAAAGCTAAAGAATGTCCATGGTCATGTCAAGAAACGTTTTTCCTTGTCAATTACTTTTTTATCTTCAGTAAGAACTTCTGATTAAACATTTTGCCGCTACAATTTGGGATAGACAGCCTTCTGTTCTCATCTAAATAGACTGGAAAACAGCCTGCAGATAGCTGGTGTTTGATGTGAGTGCAGAGTTCAAGGTCTCGTTCAAACAGTGTTTGGAAGCATTAGATTAGATTGGTAGGAGGAACTTTGTCATGTCATGTGCTTGGTTGGCTGCTTAATTGTGTTGTGGATAGGTACTATTACAGTTCGGACATTAACGTTTGCACCATGCCTCCTACGTAAGAACCGTGCTTACATGTT
This sequence comes from Puccinellia tenuiflora, assembly GCA_012064385.1. Lineage (NCBI taxonomy): Eukaryota > Viridiplantae > Streptophyta > Magnoliopsida > Poales > Poaceae > Puccinellia > Puccinellia tenuiflora. The sequence goes on along the minus strand of QRDG01000473.1, from coordinate 5,940,972 downwards.
CGAATCTAAAGCACCAAGATGTTTGGTTTAAACAGGTTTGTAGAAGCATTAGATTCCTAGGACGAACTTCGTCATGTACTACTTGCTTAGTTGCTTGTGTTGTGAACATATACTATTGCAGTTCAGACATCAACGCTGTTCCATGAGGAAGTTCTTTTTATAGCTGATAGTATTTTGACATCTCCTAGGTGGGAGGTTCTGTGTTGTATGACTATGGCTATGCAATTTTTTTGGGGTATTTAGCATATCTTAGCCGTCTGGTATGTAGGTTACTACATTTCAGAGTAATGATTGGAAACAAGTAACTGAGGAAGTCTGAATTGGACACCCAGGCATATGCCTTTGTTAACCAAACCCTTTTACCTACAATTGTCGCTTTGGGCAGAGTTTAGTATGCGGGGGACATTCTTGCAACAAATTGCATGGTTGTTCATGCATTGTTTGTTCTTTGGTAAAACGTACACCTTCTTCAAGTGACAATTTCCCAAGAAGGCGGAGTAACGAACAAACCTTGAGTTTACTTCAGAAACCTTTTCGTATCGATAAGAACACTTTGTTTCTGGAACCCTTGCTTGCTCTTAACTTAATTTGCATTTTTCGGTGAATCTTCATTTTCATTACTTACGTTCCACTAGCTACTGATAATATTAAAGTAGGAGTTTCCAAGTAAACCTGCCATAATAATTGTCTAATTAATGACAGTTTTTACTGCAGATCTGATAAAGGAGTAACATGGCAACACTTAAGGATGTGGCGACGCGGAAACCTATTCTAGCGACAATCCGTCTCCTAGTTCCCGCTGGAGCTGCCCGTCCTGCACCGCCCGTCGGGCCAGCTCTGGGTTTCTACAGACTCAACCTGATGGCGTTCTGCAAGGATTTCAACGCGAGGACGCAGAAGTACAAGGCAGAGACTCCGATGCAGGTCACGCTGACCGCCTACAAGGACAGCACTTTCGAGTTTGTCGTCAAGTCGCCCTCCGTCTCATGGTTCCTCAAGAGAGCAGCGGGCATCGAGCTCGCGAGCAGCCGCCCGGGCCACAGTATTGTGACGTCCCTCTCGCTGCGCCACGTCTATGAGATCGCGAAGCTGAAGCAGTCCGACCCATTCTGCAAGCACATGTCGCTCGAGGCCCTGTGCAAGTCCATCATCGGCACAGCCAAGTCCATGGGCATCGAGATCGTTAAGGATCTGGATTAGTCTCGATCATAATCCTGTTGCTTTGATCTGCAATTGTCTAGTTCTATCAGGCCTGGAAGGTAGTAGGTATCAGGTTGCTTTTGAAGGCTTGATCCTCGGGAATCATGCCCCTGTTTTCGTGATCAGTTCGTCGAATGCAGCCATTCCGGTATGGTTGGCTAATAAGTTTCAGCATTTTTTCTTGTATACTGTCTTTTGGAACAGATGCTTAGCACTGAAGTTGTCTAACTGAAAATTGCAACTTCTACTCTTCCATGTGAAGATGTTTGCTTAGAAGTAGACCTTTTTTTTTTGTAATGAACTTAGTTTGGGTATCGTATGCTTGAAGTTTTATCTGGGTTATAATGCTCCTCTGGGTTACATGAGCTCTATCTTTAGATGAGGATATCTGGTGACGGCGGTACAGTACTTAACCCAGAATATAACCTGAAACAAACACCATTCTTGAGTTTTGGCTATATGTAAGGATCAGCATATGTGGCTTCTTCACTTCACTGAGCCTGCATTACTTCCAATTTGCTTGGGTTGATCAACTGCTGGTTGTCTACAAATTTTGTTCATTTCACTCCACGCAAAAATACTGTTTTGAATCTGCACTTGAGCTGGTAGAAGCTTAACTGATCATAGCGCTACGAGTCTCAGAAATGGCAGGAATTTTGTTCACTACAGCAAGCAGTACACGATGGGTTGCTACAATTATTGGGGATACAAGAGCTCCTGTCACCGTCAGCTTCAGAGAGACAGCAGCGAAGATTCAGTATTCCAGCAAAGATGCAGTACAGGCCCTTGAAATGATATATACTTAGAATAAATAAAGGGCTTGAAATCGTTAAGGATCTCTGACTGAGTAGTCTCAGCGTAGTTGTGGTGCTTTGATCTGCAACTATCTATCTAGTTTTATTTGACTTGGGAGCAATTAGGGTATCAGGCTGCCTTTAAAGGATATATATCCTTGCAAATCATATCCCCTTTTTTTGTGATCATTTTATATGTGGCACTTTTCTTCAAATGCAGCCGTTCGGGGATGGTTGGCTAGTAATAAGTTTCAGCCTGTGTGTTTTGGAACAGATTGCTTAGTACTGAATTTGTTGTCTAACAGGAAATGGCAACTTCAGTGCGTCCCATACTCCCATGTGAGGATGTTTGCTTCAGAAGCAGACATTGTTGTACTGAATTCTGTTTTGGCTATCGTAGGCTTGAAGTTTCTTCTCTGTGATAATGCTCATCTCCACCCACGGATCGGTGACGGGACACATTAGCGCAGGAGTCAGGACCCATAACTCACATGAACCTGTAGTGGCGATATGTTCAATCTTGAGATCAACAAGGTATAATTTGGTTGGGAAGATTCTTCACTTGACATAAGTTGAAGTTGTAGTTCATTTCCAATCGACGCAGAACAGTGCTCTGAATCTGCACTCGAGCCGGTTGAAGGAGCTTACCGGATCGTTGTGCAATGTGACTCTGAATGAAATGCAACACTCGAAATGACAGGAATCTTGTTCACTAAAACAAGCAGTACAACAGAGGCTGGACTAGGCCACGATGAGCTTTTGCTACAATTATTGGGGATCTACTCTACTCCAGTAGTGAACCAAGAAGAACAGGAGCTCCTATCAATGTCGGCTTCAGCGAGGCAGCATCAAAGATTCAGGACTCCAGCTCGTCGCCGAAGCCATGGACTAGGCCATGATGAGGAGTTGCTCCAATTATTGGGAGTCTAGTACGGAACCAAGAAGAACACGAGCTCATCCTATCAATGTCAGCTTCAGAGGCGCGGATCAGCTCGTCGCCGAAGCCATGGACGGGTGAGCGGCTGCGGCGGCGAACCCGGTGTAGCTCATCGCCTCTTCAGGTTCCGGCCCGGCGCCGTCGTCGTCCTCCGTGTCCCAGAGGAACGCGGCCTGCGCGGCGAGCACGTGGCTGTTGTGCGGCGACGCCCTGGCGGCCCGGTCGAAGTAGCTGGACGCGCGCTCCTCGTCGCGGCGCACCTCCCACACCAGCTTGGCGTACTCGGACAGCAGCTCGCCGTCGTCCGGGTCGGCCAGTATAGCTCGGGAGTAGTACTCCTCCGCCCTCCGCCGGTCCCCCTTCACCTGCAGTTGCAATTGGCTCCGTCAGAATCAGAACGGCCGCACATTTTCTCCGTGAGATCTGGAAAGAACTGCATGCCATGGCGGATGAAATGAGCAATGTGGCTACTTTCACCTGGTAGAGGAACTGGGCATAGTTCCTGAGGAAGAGGCCGTTGCAGGGGTCCTCGTCGATGAGCTTCTTGTAGTGGAGCTCGATGCCGGAGCGGTCCCCTCCGCCGCCGCCGCCGGAGGCCACCAGGTAGCCGCCACCCGCGCCGCCGCTCCTGCCGCCGCTGCCACCGTCGTCGATCCCGCTCAGCAGGCCCGAGCCGAGCCGGTCGATCCCGAGGCCCCTGGCCAGGAACAGCGGGTGCTCCTGCTGCGCGGTGTATGTGCTGCCGCCGCCGCCGGTGCCGAACATTCCGAAGCTCATCTCTTGCTCCGCGTCCTCATCGTCGTCCTCATCCTCGTCTCTGGAACCGTCGCGGGCCGTGAAGGACTGGATCGTCTCGAGCGCCGGTCTGGACCGGTGGTGGTCGTCCGCGCGACCGGCGCCCAGAGATGAGAGGTTGCCGTCTGAGCACGCGCGGCGTAGGCCGCCGTCACGGCCGCGGGAGCGCTCGTGGTCCGAGCCGCTGCCGGCGCAGGCGGACAGGCTGCAGGAGATGGCCGGCGGGTGGTAGGCGACCGTCGGGGAGGAGTCGGCGAAGTGGACGGCCGGGGAGTGGGCGCCGGCGTAGGAGGAGGAGGAGGAGGCGTGCAGCGCGCCGAGCACCGGCGTGGAGGCGCTCCTGACCAGCATGGCAGGAGCAGCCCGAGGCAGCTGACGCCGTGGAGGTGGTTGTCCTGGGTTTTATGGACGTGATTGCGTGGAGGGGAACGGGTTGGGTTTGGCTTCGTCTCGCGGCAGGCAGGGCAATCACCATGTGAGCGCATGGGGATGGACGGACGGACGGCGCCGGTGGCCGTGCACGGTATGGCGGTCCGGCCCGTGTTGTCTTGCGCTTTTGGTTGGTGTCCGTCCGTCCTCTCGCTCGATCGGCATCGGCAGCTAGATACGTAGAGAGATAAATAGAGTGAGTCACCCTCAACAAAAAGAAGAAAAAAAGAGTGAGCCACTGCTCGGGACAAGAGCCAAGGCCCCCACCATAATTCCAAACATATTGAATCATTGTCACCTTATTCGAGAATTCGCAAAGCATGGACATAAAGATTTTAAAAAAATCATAGGAACATGAACGTTGTAGATCCGTTGACAGATCCTATCGGGAGGGAAAACGCGAACTACACAGGAATGGCACATTTGTAAGATGCTTAAAAGATTGTTGACTCTAATGTAAGTGGAACATTGTTAAAATATATCATGGAGCAAATAATAAATTTATTATTGTATTCTCTTTATGTTGATTATTAAGTTTATATTCTATATAATTGTATTATGAGATAAGCGGGAAATCCTGAGAAAAAATGAATCACGTGTGTTGAATTATAGACACTAACATCAGATCTCTACTCAGACCTCTCAACTGGTTTTATGAATAATGCATGATCTTGTTTCCTGATCATGGACATAAACTAAAGGGTTTACGAGGATGTCATAATTCATAAGAGCACATTGTTCTTGTAACGTAGTACCAGATAGACCTGTTGTACAGATAGTGCCTTCTTGCTTTGTCAATTACCTTAATTACCCCAATAGGAATCATCAATGACAACATGTAATATGTAGGTAATGAGGATAAGCAAGAATTTATTAAAACCAATATGTATCCGTAAGAAAAAAAAGGATGCAGTAGCATATAACCTCCTCTCCACCCTGTGAATTAAAGGGGACATATCTTTTATGGATGGCTTTGTTGTTTCCATTAAAAGCCCAAGTGAAAGCAGGGCCGGCTCTATGTTTTGGAGAGCCCTTGTCAACGTTGATGACATAGGCCCCTAATAATAATATATATGTACACGTATTTAAATATTACTATCAATTGCAAAATACTAAAATTTAACATCGAACCACTCATTCTTAGACTGAGATGTCTATAAATAATTGTTAACACTTAAACAATGACATATTATGACACAAACACTAAAAATGTAGCAAAATTTTAAAAAGTCGTATTCCCTACTAGTTTGATTACCTCAAATGAGAACCAAATTCCAATGAGTCCATTGACAATAATGTTTCAATGCTTCACAAAAAACCTTCTTCGGGCATTTATGGATGCAAAATCATTAGGGATAATATCAATATCAATCTTGTCCAAGATATCCTTTTCAATACAGCACGTAGCCAAGCCATTCAATCTGTCTTGCAACATAGTTGATCTCAAACAATTTCTCTCGTTTTCTTTTATTCCTTTTCCAAGCACCGGATTTATGTATCGGCATAGTAACACCTAAAATTATAAAAAAAAATTAAATACAATATACACGAAACTACAATCCTAATAAAGTTCATGATTTCATGGAGTCAAATCCTCAGAAAATCAGAATTAGAAGCTTAGAAGTTAGAACAGTTTGTAGATTACTCATCATGTACGCAGCGCACGACACGGATCAAATGGATGTTAGTATATGCGTACCAAGACGGAAGCGTCGTAGGGCCGCGGCGGTCGGGTGCTGGCAGCGGCAGGGCGGCGGCCGGCAAGCTCTGGTGGCTTGGTAGGCCGTAGGGCGGCAGCCGGCGGTCTCTGTACCTCTGGTAGGGCAGGGCGGCAGGAGATCGATCTGACGAAGAGGACGAATAGACGAAGAGACACCGCTGGAGTCGATCGCTAGTCTTTCCCGTGCGTGTGCGTTTCCTCTTCCTGGCTTTCTTTTTGGGCCTTTTTTATTTTCGTTTCAGCCCAAAACAAACAACTACCTAAGAGAAAAAAACATGCAGTCATGGGACCCCTCCAGATATGGGCCCTTGGGCGCCGCCCAAGGTCGCCATGGGTCAAAGCTAGCTACATTGTCCCTAGCTACATTGTAAGTGATTGGCCAACACCCAAGCTTCCTATGATGGATCATTACGACCAAAGCATGCACATGTTGTCAATTTAGTACCAAACTCACCTTGGTACATAACTCAACTTGCAAGACACATTTTCCCAACGGTTCCATTTATAATCTAGAGTTTTCTACAATTATAATTATCTAATTATACACTAGAACCACTACTAAGATATCAATTTCATTGTACTTTTTAGAGATCTCTATCAAGGTATTTATGGATATTAAAATACATACACTAACACACATACACATATATACGCTATATAATTCATTCATGCATGCAACCATGAAAAATAGTTAAAGAAGTTTTTTATTACAAGATATAGCCTTTAATTTTGCAAATGCAAACTTTCTGGTTGTATATGTTGCGTCCGCATGATGAAGGACATGTTACATAATATTGTTATGTGGTTAAAATAATAAATAGAAAATAATGCTCATTAAGACTATAATATGATAAAAAAATATTAAAGTAAGTATAGAAGTCTAGTGTAAAATATATTTAATATAATATATCCCCAATAGATGCTCTTTCTCGGTTGTATGCTAATCCGGATAAGGCCGAAAATATGAGACATATTTCTTTATCCTCTGCATTGTGTTTTGTGAAGCACCAAGGCTGCATACTATTAGAAGGTTCCTTTTGTACACTATGGAGTATAGCCACTATGTTTGTGAAACCTCGAACATAGACTTGGGCGTACCAGATTTTCCCTAATGGAGAATTGGTCCTATACATGTGACACAGCACCGCATCTTTCTCTTGTATTCTTTGAAAAGATCATCAAGTCAAACCTTGTCAGCAAGGGAAGTATTGGTAGGGCCCCTTTCGGACTACTTGAGCAATTCAAGCTGAACAAAAAACTGGCACACGATCGCTGTTTAGATTTGATGGACAAACTAGGTACTGTGTTCCATCTTGTGAAATACGATGAAGATGGGATGTACGGAGAAGGGGCATTGCATCAGTTGTTAAATCAAGAACTACATCTGTTAAAACATAACAATGAGCTAGTGACCTCCATTATTCTGAGGAGAGGTGAATTCATGAAGCAAGTTGTTATTCCTGGTTTGAAGTCTCGGGTCAAGACAATTCAGGGCGTCGACCCCCCAGATGTTATGTTTTGGAAATTGTTTGACACTTTTGAGGGGATGCGGACTGACGAGAAATTGTTTGAAGATAACATTAAGAAGACAAATGGGACAAGATCCGGTAGGTGTGTGTGGGGGGGGGGGGGGGGGGGGTTTAGACGGATGGTCTGGGGCGGCGACGGACCGACGGAGTAGGAGATTTGAGGAGGGCGGGGCGGCGAGGCGGGCGCGGGGTCACCGCCCGCCGCGGGAGGCGGCGGCAGGCGGTTCGACCGGCGGTCGCGGCGGGGGCTTAGCTGTCACTATCGGAACGCGCGTCACTCGCGGTCGGAAACCACACGACCCGTCGTGCGCGCGTAAGCTAGACACGCTCGACGTAATATGTCATTGCATTTGAGGCAGTAAAGGACGGCGTTTGGATCAAAACGTGAACTACATAGGAATTCCACATTTGTAAGATGCTTAAATATAAACAAGATTATTTACTCTAATATACGTGGATTTTTTTTAAAATATATCATAGACAAAATAATAAATTTATTATTGTATTTTGTATGTTAATTATTAAGTTTATA